>CAUYUJ010004254.1:17500-22139 GCA_963575745.1 Prorocentrum cordatum
GCTGATGCTTAGGCTTGGCGGCGGTGCTTAGGCGCAGGCTGAGGTTCAGGCCAGGTTCAGGCAATGCTTAGGCTGAGGCTGAGGCTGAGGCTGAGGCCAGGCTTAGGCTAGGCTGAGACAGAGGCTGAGGCTGGGCAGAGGCAGAGACTGAGGCCCGACTGAGGCTGAGTCTGAGGCTTAGGCTAGGTTTCGGCTAAATTCTGGCTGGGACTTAAGCTAGGTGAGGCTGAGGCTTCGGCTAGGCTTAGGCTGATGATTCGGCTGAGGACGGTGGAGAGAGAGAGAGAGAGGGGGAGAGGGAGAGGGAGAGAGAAAGAGAGAGAGAGAGGGGGAGAGGGAGAGGGAGAAAGAGAGAGAGAGAGAGGCCCGACACCAATGCAACGATTTGCTTAAAAACGCAGGGGGGGATTCGACCCTTGAACCCTGCACCCTTCGGGGGGGGGGGGGGGGGGGGCGCAGCAGCAGCAGAGCTTGGCATCGCTCGGACGTGTGCATTTTTTCCTTCGGCGAGGACCATCGAGGAGCATCCTTGATCATTTGGCGAAAAAAAAACACGCACGAAACCGAAAAAAGCACAGGGAATAAACGTCCGAGCGATGGCCAGCAGAGGGGAAGAAGAGGCGAGTGGAGGAGTACAGCGCTCTCTGTAAGCGCTCTCGAGCACCCCTTCTCATGCGGAGTGCGTCCCGAACTGGGAAAAGACAGCCGAGGATCCCACCAGGCCAGGCACGGCCCTGCACGTGGGGCACGGCCCTGCACGTGGGGCCCGCCCTGCAGTCGGGCCTGTCCCTTTACAGGAGGAAAATAATCTGAGGATTATTTTCCTCCTGTAGAGTCTGGGGAGTATTTTCCTCCTACCTCTATCCAGAAATAGTAAGAAAATAATCAGGGGACTTTTTAAAAAATAATGTTTAAGTATTTGTTTGTAGCATTTGTTTAGTATTGTTTATTTTCGCCCAAGATCCGCCTGTAGGGAGACAGGCCCGACCTACGAGTACAGTCAACCCGCATCATAATGAGGATGGGTACCCTTCACAAGGGTCCCCTAGGCATTCTGGCACCCTTGGTCCATCCTTCGCCACGTTCGTTGGCCGCGCCCCACTCGAAGGTCTTCGAATTGGGCGTCCGAGGCTCTTGCATCCTTATCGCGCATCCTTACTGCACGGGTTGACTGTAGGAGGCCGGCCAGTAACACGCGTGCATCCCTAGCTCGTCCCAGAGACTCCGAAGGTAACGCGCGTCGATGTGCACCCGGGAGACGAGGCCGCCCGGACCACGCGTTTACGTTGCATCTTCGGGGGGCCTCGCCTGTCCCCCAAACTGGTGTCTTTTCTTGTGCCCGACGCGGGCTCGACCCAGACTCGACGCGGACTTGGCGTAGAATTCGATGCGGGTCCGGCACAGATTCGGCAAGGATCCGACGAGGCCGGCACGGATTCGACACGGAGTCGAAGCGGGTAGGGCCGCGGCGGGACAAACAAGGTCCCCCGCCTTTGCCTCTACGTCCGCCGCCGCGCCAAGGCGTGGGAGAAGAGCGGGACATAGTATGAAGTCGGGCATGTCCCTCTGCTGGAGGAATAATCAAACATGGTAAACATGATGGACCCACGAACCCGGAAAGGGATATAGACATGTGGAGCATGGACACGTTTTTACGATACCCAACTAGGCAACACCTCACGAAACATCCCACGAGACACTTCACGAAACATCCCACGAGACACCTCACGAAACATTCCACGAGACACCTCACGAAACATTCCACGAGACACCCCGCGAAACATTCCACGAGACACCCCACGAAACATTCCACGACGACAGGCAACCACTCAACCAAGGCGGTGTGGTCGTGCTGGGGAGTGGTCGTGCTGGGGTGTGGTCGTGCTGGGGGGTGGTCGTGCTGGGGGGTGGTCGTGCTGGGGGGGTGGTCGTGCTGGGGGTGGTCGTGCTGGGGCGTGGTCGTGCTGGGGCGTGGTCGTGCTGGGGCGTGGTCGTGCTGGGGTGTGGTCGTGCTGTGGTGAGGTCGTGCTGGGGTGTGGTCGTGCTGGGGTGTGGTCTTGCTGGGGTGGGGCCGTGCTGGGGTGGGGTCGTGCTGGGGTGGGGTCCTGCTGGGGTGTGGTCGTGCTGGGGTGTGGTCGTGCTGGGGTGGGGTCGTGCTGGGTGGGGTCGTGCTGGGGTGTGGTCGTTCTGGGGTGTGGTCGTGCTGGGGTGTGGTCGTGCTAGGGTGGGGTCGTGCTGGGGTGGGGTCGTGCTGGGGTGGGGTCGTGCTGGGTGTGGTCGTGCTGGGGTGTGGTCGTGCTGGGGTGGTCGTGCTGGGGTCGTGCTGGGGTGGGGTCGTGCTCGTGCTGGGGTGGTCCGCACCCTGTGATTTATCGATCGGGTCGTGCTGGGGTGTGGTCGTGCTGGTGCTGGGGTGTGGTCGTGCTGGGGTGTGGTCGTGCTGGGGTGTGGTCGTGCTGGGGTGCGGTCGTGCTGGGGCGTGGTCGTGCTGGGCGTGGTCGTGCTGGGGTGTGGTCATGCTGGGGGTGTGGTCGTGCTGAGGTGTCCCGCACCCTGTGATTTATCGATCGGGATTTCAAAAACAAGCGTTTCGCTCGAGACATCCTCAAATTTTAATTCGCCGGCCTCCTTCGACCTCGATATTTATCAGGAAAAAATTCGCCGGCCTCCTTCAAGTTGGCACCGGGGGACAGGTTTACCAACTAAAAGAGAACCCTGGGCCATGCCCTTTCCGGGAAAACATGATGGACCCACGAACCCGGAAAGGGATATAGACATGTGCAGCATGGTCACGTTTTCACGATACCCAACTGGGCGACACCTCACGAAACATCCCACGAGACACCCCGCGAAACATCCCAGGAGACACCTCACGAAACAACCCACGAGACACCTCACGAAACATTCCACGAGACACCCCGTGAAACATTCCACGAGACACCCCACGAACAGGCAACCACTCAACCAGAGGGGTGTGGTCGTGCTGGGGTGTGGTCGTGCTGGGTTGTGGTCGTGCTGGGGTGTGGTCGTGCTGGGGGGTGGTCGTGCTGGGGGTGGTCGTGCTCGTGCTGGGGGTGTCGTGCTAGGGGGGTGTCGTGCTGGGGGTGGTCGTGCTGGGGCGTGGTCGTGCTGGGCGTGTCCTGCTGGGGCGTGTCTGCTGGGGTGTGGTCGTGCTGTGGTGAGGTCGTGCTGGGGTGTGGTCGTGCTGGGGTGTGGTCTTGCTGGGGTGGGGGTCGTGCTTGGGTGGGGTCCTGATAGGTGTGTGGTCGTGCTGGGGGGTGGTCGTGCTGTGGTGAGGTCGTGCTCCTGTCCTGACAGAAGTGAGTGTGTCGTGCTGGGTGTGGTCGTGCTGGGGCGTGGTCGTGCTGGGGTGTGGTCGTGCTGTGGTGTGGTCGTGCTGGGGTGTGGTCGTGCTGGGGTGTGGTCGTGCTGGGGTGTGGTCGTGCTGGGGTGTGGTCGTGCTGGGGCGTGGTCGTGCTGGTGTGTGGTCGGGCTGCGGTGTGGTCGTGCTGAGGTGGCCCGCACCCTGTGATTTATCGATCGGGATTTCGGTGGTGTGGTCGTGCTGGGGTGTGGTCGTGCTGGGGTGTGGTCGTGCTGGGGTGTGGTCGTGCTGGGGTGTGGTCGTGCTGGGGCGTGGTCGTGCTGGTGTGTGGTCGGGCTGCGGTGTGGTCGTGCTGAGGTGGCCCGCACCCTGTGATTTATCGATCGGGATTTCAAAAACATGATGGACCCACGAACCCGGAAAGGGATATAGACATGTGGAGCATGGACACGTTTTCATGATACCCAACTGGGCAACACCTCACGAAACATCCCACGAGACACCTCACGAAACAGCCCACGAGACACCTCACGAACCATTCCACGAGACACCTCACGAAACATTTCACGAGACACCCCGCGAAACATTCCACGAGACACCCCACGAAACATTCCACGACGACAGGCAACCACTCAACCAAGGCGGTGTGGTCGTGCTGGGGAGTGGTCGTGCTGGGGTGTGGTCGTGCTGGGGGGTGGTCGTGCTGGGGGGTGGTCGTGCTGGGAGGGTGGTCGTGCTGGGGGGTGGTCGTGCTGGGGCGTGGTCGTGCTGGGGCGTGGTCGTGCTGGGGCGTGGTCGTGCTGGGGCGTGGTCGTGCTGGGGCGGGGTCGTGCTGGGGCGTGGTCGTGCTGGGGCGTGGTCGTGCTGGGGTGTGGTCGTGCTGTGGTAAGGTCGTGCTGGGGTGCGGTCGTGCTGGGGTGTGGTCTTGCTGGGGTGGGGTCGTGCTGGGGTGGGTTCGTGCTGGGGTGTGGTCGTGGCTAGGGTTGGGGTCGTGCGGGGTGGGGTCTGCTGGGGAGTGGTCGTGCCGGGGTGTGGTCGTGCTGGGGTGTGGTCATGCTGGGGCGTGGTCGTGCTGGGGTGGGGTCGTGCTGGGGTGGGGTCGTGCTGGGGTGGGTTCGTGCTGGGGTGCTCCGCACCCTGTGATTTATCGATCGGGTCGTGCTGGGGTGTGGTCGTGCTGGGGTGTGGTCGTGCTGGGGGGTGGTCGTGCTGGGGTGTGGTCGTGCTGGGGTGTGGTCGTGCTGGGGCGTGGTCGTGCTGTGGCGTGGTCGTGCTGGGGTGTGGTCGTGCTGGGGTGTGGTCGTGCTGAGGTGT
>CAUYUJ010004254.1:22239-71657 GCA_963575745.1 Prorocentrum cordatum
GAGGAGGAGGAGGAGGAGGAGGACGGCATGGATGTTGGTCTGAAGCAGGCGGGTCCTGATGGAAGCGGGCCCTGGGCCCAGGGGGCGGGCGGACGCGCACGGACGCTGATGCCGCGGCCGCGGGGTGGCTGCGCGCCTCGAGGGCGACGGCTGTGGGGCCG
Source organism: Prorocentrum cordatum (assembly GCA_963575745.1). Lineage (NCBI taxonomy): Eukaryota > Dinophyceae > Prorocentrales > Prorocentraceae > Prorocentrum > Prorocentrum cordatum. Next base: position 22,401 of record CAUYUJ010004254.1, read on the forward strand.
TATCCCCTCGTCGACCAACAAAACAAACGACGCCACCCACCTGGGGCCCTCCATGTTGCGCCAGAACCCATCGGGCGCCGTAGCGTATACAGTCAATCCACATAGGATGGGCAGCCAGCCCAAGGGTACCCTTGCACCCTTGCCTCCTCGGTCCATCCTTGTCCAGTTTTGCTGGCCACGCCCCGCTCGAAGAGCTTCGATGTGGCCTTCCAAGGCCCTTGCATCCTTATCGTGCGTCCTTATTGTACAGGTTGATTGTACCACGCAAGAGTCCCCTCCAGATTTCCTGGTTTACGCTAGGCCCTGTGGGGCCGTTGATTGGGTGGACTCGTTTGTTTTCTGGTCCACCTCAGGCGTGCACTTTCCACGGGGACGCACGTGTTGCCGGAATCATTCCTGCCGCGCCTGTGGCCAGCGTTTTCATCCCGAAGTGCTTGAGCCATTCTGGCTTCCCCAGGACCCAGGGGTCTTCCCCCAAGACCAGCTTTCCGTCCCGAGTCGCTTTCTGACCGTCCCAGGGGGCCCCTGGATGGCCCCAAACGGCGGCGAGGCATGTCGGGACTCGTTTTTCTTCAGGGCCATCACTTTCTTTCACGGCGAAGATGCCTTTCGCGTGTGGATGCCGTGCACAGTGGTGTTGTGCAGGGTGCCCTCTGCGCATGCCGCCGTCTTCTGGCGAGCGCGGCAGGAGGTGCGCTGGCTGGCCGCCGTCCTCGCGCGCCCCGAGATGGCCGCCTGGGCGCCCAGGCTGGAGCTCGCCTGCGGCGGCGAGGCTTCGGGGCTGCCGCCCATCACGTGCGAGGGACGCCCGCGCGCAGAAAGCACCCCCTCCTCGGCCTCCTCGGCCTCCTCTCGCCTCTTTCTCCTCCGCCCCCTCCCTCCTCCTCCTTCTCCTCCTCCTCCTTCCTCCTCCTCCTCCTCCTCCTTCCTCCTCCTCCTCCTCCTCCTCCTCCTCCTCCCGTTTCCTCCTCCTCCCGTTTCCTCCTCCTCCTTCTCTTCCTCCTCCTCCTCCTCCTTTTCCTTGTCGCTCCAGGCTCTTCGTTTTTTTTGGGCCTCTGGGGGCCCTTTTCAGGGCCCAGGGCTATCAGCAAACGGACCCAGGCCGACAACCACCCAGAGGGAAGTCCCCTCGGCGATTCTCTTCGACACGACCTGCAAAAGTGGCCTCAACTTTCCCAGGGCATGTACGTAGGACCAGGATCAATCCTTCCGCACCGCTCTGGAGCTCTCTCTCTTGGAGCGTTCCGGAGCGCCCTGGAACGGCCGCCACCGGCAGAGGCGCCCTCCAGAGAAGCGCCGCACCTCGGATGTCCCCGAGGTGTGCCGGTGCGGCTTTTTCCATCCTCGGCCTGGTCTTCGCGGGGCTGGCGGCGCTCCCTCTGACTTCCAAGAGTCCTTCTCTTCGATGCTCGTTTTGGGGACCTTCCTGGGGGCCACCTGATGGATCTGTTCGACTCAGGTTCGACTCAGGTTCGACTCAGGTTCGACTCAGGTTCGACTCCTGTTCGACTCAGGTTCGACTCAGGTTCGACGCAGCTTCGACGCACGAGTGGAGCGAGTGGCGCCAGGAAGGTCCCCAGAATGAGCATCCAACTTCTCCTGAGCCTCCGACCCCTTCAGGAAGCCTCCTCCTGCTTTCTTCAGGAGGCCGCCGCACCCGCTCCACCCCGCTGCGGGGAAGCAGGGGGGCGGCGCAGGAGGGACCGGAGGGGGAGGCCTCTTGAGTAGCCTCCTCGCAGGCCTCCGATGTTTTCCTCGAAACCTCCTCGCCTTTTCGGAAGGCTCAAGTCGGGTATGTCCCTCTCGAGGAGGACTATTCAATAATAGTAAGATCATAGGGCACCTCGCGCAGTCCTCTCACCCAGCCCCTCCCTTCATCCACATATTACACTCGTCACGATTACCATCACTATCATCATTATTATCATTTTCACACCACCATTGGCATCTTCATCATCACTGTCACCATCCCATGACGATCGTGATCCTCCTCCCTCTCCTCCTCATCATCAGTCTCTTGCCGCCGCATCACCGTGGTGGTCGGCAATGTGTCTGAGCTTTTCTGTTTGCTGCCAGTGGCCCGCACTCCTGTGTAGAGTGTGCCCTCCTGTCAGTCAAGGCCTTGCCGCGGTGGCAGAGCCTCGCTTATTTGCATTTATTTGCCACACGGCATTTATTTGCATTTCTGTGCTCGGGCACCTGCGGGCGGCTGTGAGACAATGAGCAATCGGCTCATTCTGGGTTTCCCCCAAGTGTGGTCCCGTTTGCTCTGGCCCTGCGTTGTCCCTCGCTTTACGATGGCCACTTTGTTTCAAGGCAGCCCCCTTTCCCTGGCCCCTGCCAGGTCTTACAGGCGAAGTTCTGTCTTGTGCAGCTGACTCGTGCCTCTCTGTATTTCATGGCAGTCTTTGCGCTGCCTTTAGTTTGGCGCCCGCTGCATGGCGCATAGTCCTCTCATCATATCCCACTTGTGCTGTGTAAAGCTGCCTTTGTGGAGGTCTCTCTGCATGGCCGCTGATCCTGCTGCTGACAGCAGGCACCGTGCCTAGTCATCATCATCATCATCATCATCATCATCATCATCATCATCATCATCATCATCATCATCATCATCATCATCATCATTATCATCATCATTATCATCACCATCATCATCATCATCATCGTCGTCGTCATCATCATCATCCGCATCATCATAAACATTATCATCATCTGTACTCGTTCACTCAATCAGAATTCACTGGCTCAGTCACTCATCACTATCACACCACTCATCACCACTATAAACATCATCATCATCATCAGCATCATCATCATCATCATCATCATCATCAGCATCATAACCATCATCGTCAACATCATCAACATCATCATCACCATCACCACCATCGTCATCATCTTCAGTATCACCATCTTTCATGATCACCGATCATCGTTCGTCATCATCACTACCACAGCCGTCATCATCATGCCACCACCATCACCAGCAGCATGAGCATTGTACACCTTCCTCCACTCACCCTCTCTCGCACACGATCAAAATAAGTCTCGAGCGGGAGCCTCGTCTGCGAGTTAATTGCGAGGAGTCTCAGGCGTGAGCCCCTCCATATGGGGCCCGCAGATCATGTTAACAGTCCGAGCGGGTCATCCAAAGTGCATAGACCCCCAATCGCCCATTGATCGTCGATCAGGTGCCCGATAGCTCGAGTATGCCTGGGTGGCCAAGTTTAGAGGATCGGGGCGCAGGGCGTTCGGGAGGCTTGCCACTTTCTCTTTTTCAATTTGCAATGCCTGTCTGGGATCAACTGGCCGACATGAGCGACGCGCCGACACCTCCAAAACTGCACCGACGACCACAAAATAAAATTGTCAGTCTCCTGCGCGCAGCTCTGAAGACAGGCAGGGGACCTGGCCCAGGAACGAACTCAACCGATAGCCCCCCGCCTTGCCCAGGAGCGCGCGCGCTCGCCATCTGGGGCCTGCCGCTGATCTGTCGGCGATGCATCGCCGATTCCAGGTCGACGTCCCCTCCCCCTCTATGCCAGGTCCCTCCATCGTTGCCCCCCGCCTCTGCGCCGCGGAGGAGTACTGCCCGGGGGCATCGCGCCCACCAGAGCGCTGCCGCACCTGGTGCCCGCGCTCGGCGCGGCGGGCCCTCGCGCCGCAGCTCGCCGCGCCCGCTCTCCCACGCCGTCGCCGAAGGACCGCCGCAGCGCGGCTGCCACGATCGCTGCTTCGCGTCCTTACCACCGCCGCACACCGTTCGGCCACGCGCAGGCGGGGGGTGTGGGGAAGGGGGGAGGGCTTCTTCGAAGCACCCCTGCTCCTTGGGAGGCACGGGGCTTTCTCTGTGGATTTGAAGCCGGCGCCTCCTGAGAAGCTGCCTGGAGAAGCCTTCCCCCCCTTTATCCCCCCACTCTGCGCGCCGCCAATCTTGCCATCGTCGCGCACCGTATCCAGACCCACTGCTTCGGAGTCGTTTCTTCCAGGCCTCGAGCAATGCTGGGCGCGCTGGGACGTCTGCCCAACCCCTGCGGTCAAGTCGGGCACGTCCCTCTACACGAGGACTACTCAAAAATAGTCAGAACATAGTCTGGGGACATTTTTGTTTGTTTGTTTTCCCGTTCAGAAATAACAGGTTGTTGTCATATATATATATATATATATATGTAAAACTACAGTTTTTTCCAACATCCCCCTGCAGGAGGATATGCCCGATCTAGCCCTGCGGGCGTGGCGAGGAGAGAGCACGTGGCACGCGTGCCCCCGGCAACTTTGCGCGAGGGGGCGGCGCGGATGGCAGGGGGCGGGGCAAGGCGGGGGGGGAGGGGCCACGGCCACGTGGGGGGGGGACCCTGTACCAGGCTTAAGTCGGGCATGTCAGCAGGAATATCCAGAGATAGTCAAAACATAGTCAGGGGACGATTCTTCGAGTATTTTTGGCTAGTTTTGGGTATTTTCCAAGTTTTTTTTGGGGGGGGTTCAAGACATATAAATCGTTTTCGCCCAAATCCGCCTGTAGGAGGACATGCCCGACCTAGCCATGGGCCAGGGTGAGTGGGCCATGGCCAGGGAGGACGCACCGAGCGCGTTCCACTCCTCGCAGACTGCCTACTCGCAGACGTCAGAACAAAAGCATGTCTTCCTCCTTGTGTCATGGACCGTAAGTCCCCACGGTGGATCCAGGCCAATTGCGAGTAGTTGCTCTGCGAGCAGTGGAACGCGCTTACCTAAGGACGGGGAGGGGGGGGGCAGGCCAGGGGTGGACTTTGGAGGACAGCTGTCCACGAACGGCGAGCGGCGGCGGCGAGGACGGAACGGGCCTGGGCGCATGGGGGCGGCGTGGGGTGAAGCCTCGGCTCGAAAAGGGCACCTTTCTCCTTCCCCCATTGATTGCTCCCCCGGGTAACTAGCGCCCAACTCGAGTGAGGCCCTCTTGGAGCCGTCTTGGGCCACCTTGGACGCTCAAACGACTCGCAAGCCCCCCCCTCCAGGTCCAGGGGAGGGGAGGGTCTGGCTGCCCACCCGCCCGCAAGCCGTCTAGCTCACTCCCACCCGCCCTCCCGACACATAGTTACACCCGAGCCTGAGCATGTTCAGCGGTCGCCTTTGGATGGGCAGCTACCGGGAACCAAAGCCGACCCTAGGTGCGCGACGCTTGGGCGAGGTGCGCGACGCTTGGGCGAGGTGCGCCACGCGCGCCAGGCACCTCTGGGGCCCGAGCGTGCCAGGCACGCCTGGTGCGCCAGGTGCGCCACGTGCTCCGCGTGCGCCAGGTGTGCCGCACACTCCAGCCGCGCCAGGTGCGCCACGTTCGGGGCACTTGCAGAGTGTGTCAGGTGCGCCTGCGCACGTGACAGGACACATCTGGAAACATGTCGGCCCACCATCCTAATGGAAAACCAATTCTCATCATGGTGTCTGGTGGGCCTGCGCACAGCAGGCCATACGCCACCACCCCCGCCGTCCCTGTCAAAAACCACTTGACAGTGATCGCGGGGTGGCCGCGCACGATCCAGATTTAGCCGCGAGGTGCATTTTGAATTGTTTTTTGTTGCTAGCTCTTCCCAGAGCAGGCAATACGCTGACACCCCCGCCTTCCCTGACAAAACCCTGACAAAAAAGTGCTCGCGGGCCTCACGAACATGACCCAATACTTTTTGCTTAACGCGTATTTTGAATTGTTTTTTGACAGGGATGCTGGGGCCACATCGGGTTGGTCGCGCATGCTCCAAATGTGGAGGCAGAGTGCCTTTGGTCTGGTTTTTTGAAGGGGATGGTGGGTGGGTGGCCCTCATGGGGTTGGCACGGTTCTGGGTTGGCCGCCGGTCGCCTGGGGGAGGGGGTGTATATTAGTAGGGAATAGCAATAACCCTTCCTCGAAGGGGAAGGAGGGGGTCGAGACCACCTACTAGGGGAACAAAAAGTGACACAAACATAAAGACTCGCCAGTCCGCGCGGATTTCTCGGATCGGCGCTGGGGCCCCCTCCCCGGCGGCGCCTCCGGCGCCGCCCCTGGCGCGCTCCGCGCGCCGGGGAGGGGGCCCCAGCGCCGATCCGAGAAATCCGCGCGGACCTGCGAGTTTTTATGCTTATGTCACTTTTTGTTCCCCTGCCTACACTCTAGGCGATGCTTAAGAATATCCAGGTTTTCGGCCAGAGTCTTGATTATTCTTAATGTTTCAATGTGAATCCCAAGATTCGAATAGACATTCTGGGCTTTGATTCAAATTCTGAGACGATGAATTTCTTAACCCATGATTTCTAAAGCATTTCGCAGGGTGTACGCCCAGAGGGAGCGCGCTCCTCCCGGCCCTCTCCGCCCCACCCCGTGCCCGCCTGCCCCGTCCCCGTCGCGCCCGGCCCTCTTGCTGCCGCCCTCCGCCTCGGGCCCAACCCCGCCCGCTCAGCTCGGCTATCTCTCCGCCTCCTCCTCCTCCTCCTCCTCCTCCTCCTCCTCCTCCTCCTCCTCCTCCTCCTCCTCCTCCTCCTCCTCCTCCCCCTCCCCCCCTCGAGCAGCCATGCTGGTGTGCTGCTGCCGCGGCCCGCAGGGCCAGCCTCGACCCCTCCCGCTCACCCCCCTTCGGGTGAGGCGTCCCCCGTGCGCGTCTCCCCGTCCGCCTCTCCATGTCCGCCCTCGCTCTCCTGTCTGTATACTACTCAGGAGGGAAAGAAACACACAGACACAATTAATCGTCGATTCCCCAGAAAATATGGGAAAATGTGGGAAGTGGGGGGGAAGACGACCCCCCCCCCCAAAATGAGAAAATACAAGGAATCCTTTTATTTGTGTGTACTTATTTGTGTGTCCTGGGGCCCCTTCAACTACGGTGGGAGCGTTGGTCAAGGAGTGTGCCCCAGAGGCTTCGGACCCTGATGGATTCCTCACGTGATGCGGGCGGTGGCGACAGCCCTGGCCAAGCTTCCACTGGTGCTCCACCAGGTTTTCAGACCCTGGATTCCTTGTTTGAAGGTTCCTCGTTCAAAGCCCTCACTGTACTGCTCTCCTCTCTCCCGTGGCTCTGATCAGGAGGTGTTCGGTTCTCTCCGCGCCCTTCTTGCATTGCGATGGATTTTCGAATATATGCTGCGTTTTCTGAAGATTTTCGGTTAGTGAAGCAATCCGGTCGTTTTCGGTCCCTCAGCGGTGCTCCCGCTGCAGCGTAGGCTTCATTTCAGGATCGGCGCTTTGCTGCCATCGTTCAGGCTGGTGCTCTCGCCCCAGAGCGGACGACTTTTCTAGATCTGAGTCACTCCTTATCGTTGTCTCCCCCCTCCTTTCTCCTCCTCTGCCTTCCGCTGGTCCTCCTGCTCCTCCCTCTCCTTCGACTCCAGCTCCTGCCGCTGCTGTTCGTCCTCGTCCTCCTGCCGCATCCCTCTACTTCTCCTCCTGCCTCCTGCTCCTTCGCCACCTCCTCCAATGTACGCATCTCCCCACTTCCGACTGCGCATGACACGATGGGATCCCTTTTGGAATTTCAGGTCCGCTAGTACACGCGTCGGCGGACAGAGAAGAAGTCAGCGCGATGGCAAGAGATGGGTGGGAGGTGTAGGACGTCAGACATGGCGCGAGCGCACGTCACTTGCCCCCCCCCCCCCCCCCGCTTTCGCCCGGGGGGCCCAGCGGAGCGAGGCCGGTGCCGCACCCGCTTTGCTGGGCTGCGCTCCCGTCTCCGTCCGAGGAGCTTCCTGAGATCTTGGCGCGAGGTGCTGATCATAGGGGCACGCTGACGCAACGCTCCTGGTTTCCGCCACCGAGGTACGCGGCAGTCCGATGCGGGTGAGAGCAAGGGGCGGCGCATTCATCGAGCGCACTGGTCAGCTTGCCCGCCTGGCGTGGCCATGCAGTGCGCCCGACAGGTGCGCCCGCGTGGTGCGCCCGCGCAGCGCGCCCGCGCAGCGCTTCTGCACACAGTGCGCTCGCACGGTGCGCCCGCACAGCGACGGCCGCAGTACGTCGACGTCTGGGACGAGGGCCTGGACTGGGCCCCGCAGTACGTCGACGCCTGTGCCAGCGTCGCCCCGGCCGTTCAGGACCCTTCCGAGTGTCCTCGGCGTTCTCCGCGCGCCAGGGGGGGGGGGGGCAGCGCAAGTCCACAAAATTTGCGTGGACACGTGGACCCTCGGAAGTTTCGGTTTATGCAGCTTCCTGCAAGGGAGGACAAAACCACCTGGACCCGATATCTGGCGTGTACCATGCGCCTCCCTCCTCCCTCCCTCCCTCCCTGCCCTTCGTGACCCCGTTGCAGCTCTTCGTGGCCCCCTCGCTGCCCTTCGTGACCCCGTTGCAGCCCTTCGTGGCCCCCTCGCTGCCCCTCGTGGCCCCACATGTGTATGCATTTCGTGGCCCCCGCTCGTTCGCGCCCGTTGTGGCCCTATATGCATGCCCTTCGTGGCCCCGCTGTCGCCCTTGGTGGCCCCCTCGCTGTCCTACGTGGCCCCGTTGCTATCCTCAGTGGCCCCGTCGTTGCCCTCAGTGGCCCCGCATTATCTGGCCCTTCGTGGCCCCCCTCTCGTTTGCGCCCTTTGTTGCCCCATACGCATGCCCTTTGTGACCCCGCTGTCGCCCTTCGTGGCCCCCTTCCTGCCCTTCGTGGCCCCGCTGTCGCTGTCGCTCTCGCTGTCGCTCTCGCTGTCGCTCTCGCTGTCGTTCTCGCTTTCGCTCGTCGTCGTCGTCGTCGCCACCGCCGCCGCCGTCGTCGTCGTCGTCGTCGTCGTCGTCGTCGTCGTCGTCGGTCCCCTGTCCGTCCCTCTTGGGGTCGAATTGCCGACAATCAACGCTGCCGCTGGCCAGGCCGACGGTCCGCGGCCGCCCCGCCGCTTGCCGGGGCCCGACCTGCAGGTAAGAATGGTATACACCCCCCAAGCGGGTACGATCGAAGACGAAGAGGGCGGGTATCGAGGGTTTGGGAAATACACGTTGAATGACACTCGAGCAGGTAAGAGCGAACAGTCTTAAACAGTTGTTGTTGTTGTTGTTGTTGTTGTTGTTGTTGTTGTTGTTGTTGTTGTTGTTGTTGTTGTTGTTGTTGTTGTTGTTGTTGTTGTTGTTGTTGTTGTTGTTCAGTTCTCATTGCTGAAGAATAATTATTGTTGATCCCCCCCCACCGGTGCATACTGTTTGTTCTCAGTCAAAGTGTGCCCCTCGACGCTCGCACCCTGTTTTTTGACAGGGAAGGTCTTCCTGCTCAAACTGGACCCTTGGCCCCCGGGTTACAACAACAACGGCTCCCGCCTGAGACTTCCTTGCAATTTGGCCAGGACCCCCGCTCCCGCCCGAGACTTCCTCGCATTTTATTCAGGAATCGCGCTCTCGCTTGGGACTTCCTTACAATTTATTCAGGAATCGCTTTCCTGGCGCTCTGGAGTCGCGTTCTCGCTGGAGACTGGCTTGCAACTTGCTGAAGAATGGCCTTGCGTTGGAATTTCTTGCAATTTGCCTAAGCGCCGCGCTCCCGACACCCAGGCACCCCGGAGTCGCGCCCGTTGTGGCCCCATGTGCGTGCCCTTCGTGGCCCCGCTGTCGCCGTTTGTGGCCCCCTCGCTGTCCTACGTGGCCCAGTTGCTACCCTCAGTGGCCTCATAGTTGCCTTCTGTGGCCCCACATTATCTGCACTTCGTGGCCCCCGCTCTTCGTGGCCCCTTACGCATTCCCTTTGTGTCCCCGCTGTCGCCCTTCGTGGCCTACTTCGTGCCCTTCGTGGCCCTGCTGTCGTTCTCTCTCGCTCTCGCTTTCGCTCGTCGTCGCCGTCGTCGTCGTCGTCGTCGTCGTCGTCGTGGTCGGTCCCCTGTCCGTCCCTCTTGGGGTCGGGTCGACGGTCCGCGGCCGCCCCGCCGATCAGCGCTGCCGCTGGCCAGGCCGACGGTCAGCGGCCGCCCCGCCGCTTGCAGGGGCCCGGCCTGCAGGGAAGAAAGGTCTACCCCCCGAAAGGGGTTCGATCGAAGACGAAGAGGGCGGGTATCGAGGGCTTGGGAAATACGCGTTATTGGACACTCGAGCATATAAGGGCGAACGGTCTTAAGCATTATTGTAGTTGTTGTTGAACATTATTACTTCTAAAGAATAATTATTGTTGGGGCCCCTGGTGCGCGACCCCCCCGCCGCGCCTAGGCCGCAGCCTCATTTTCATCATTTTCGTGAGGAAGTCTCAGGCAAAACGGGTTGGTCCGGATCCGGTTGTGTTGTTACGATGGGTTTTCCCTTGCAAAAAATAAGCTAAAGTGGACATTTCTTGTTCTAACATAACCAAACTTCAAGAATCCCTTGCAAAAAATAAGGTAAAGTGGACATTCGCGCGCGCAAGACGAAATCCTTCCAAAACCTTAGTTTTCGTAGCGATTTTAACATAAAAATATCAAAAAACCAATGGTTTTTTTCAAAAAAAAATGTCAAAATTTCATCCCGCGCGCTCTTGCGGATTCGTAGGAAACCCAACACTTTTTAAACATTTCTGTCAAACGGGCTTTTGCGAGCAACTTTTTCGAACTTCTGCAACAACGGTTGCGCACCTGCCAGGGCCATCATCCCTGTCAAATAATACCATGCGGGACACATTCGTTTTTTCTTCGCGCGCGCACGCCGTCGTCGTCGGCCGCGGGGCCCTGAATAGTAGCCACGGTCGTCCGCATGCCACGAAGTGAAGTGTCCGAACGTCATAGGGCGGGAAGCTGGGTGTGGGTGGTGGCGAAGAGTCGTTTGGAAATTTGGTAGAGCTTGAACCGGCCCCCCCACAAAGTGGGGGTATTGCCCGCCTCCTATGAAAACCCTGGCACTGGTGAGAACGGAGTGTCCCCACGTGCTAGTAATTGTTGTTGTTGTTGTTGTTGTTGTTGTTGTTGTTGTTGTTGTTGTTGTTGTTGTTGTTGGTGGTTGTGGTTGTTGTTGTTGTTGTTGTTGTTGTTGTTGTTGCGACTGCTGCTGCTGCTGTTGTTGTTGTTGTTGTTGTTGCTGTTGTTGTTGTTGTTGTTTTGCTGTTGTTGTTGATGCTGTTGTTGTTGTTGTTGTCGTTGTTGATGTTGTTGTTGTTGTTGATGTTATTGTTGTTGTGGTTGTGGTTGTGGTTGCGGTTGTGGTTGTGGTTGTGGTTGTGGTTGTGGTTGTGGTTGTGGTTGTGGTTGTAGTAGTAGTAGTAGTAGTAGTAGTTGTAGTTGTTGTTGTTGTTGTTGTTGTTGTTGTTGTTGTAATTGTTGCTGTTGCTGCTGTTGTTGTTGTTGTTGTTGTTGTTGTTGTTGTTGTTGTTGTTGTTGTTGTTGTTGTTGTCGGTTTTTGTTTTTTGCTTCCCCCTTCAGAGCGGGTGTATCGTTGGGCACCTCCTCGGACTCTGCTGCCGCACCGTGCCGAACTCCCCGTGGCCCGAGGCATGGAGGGCGGCTTCCTGCAGCACGGAGCTCCCGCCTGGACGGTGGCCCCACGGGGCGCTCGCCTGTCAGGGGTGGCGCTTCCCGCAGCGGAACAAGAGACTGCGAGGAGGGGACTTAGGACGGGAGGGTATACTGCAGCGTCGTTGATGCACGTTGGTAGGGGAACAAAAAGTGACATAAACATAAAAACTCTGAGGTCCGCGCGGATTTCTCAGATCGGCGCTGGGGCCCCCCGGCGGCGCCTCCGGCGCCGCCCATGGCGCGCTCCGCGCGCCAGGGAGGGGGGTCCAGCGCCGATCCGAGAAATCCGCGTGGACCTCCGAGTTTTTATGTTTATGGCACTTTTTGTTCCCGTAGTTGGGCCTCCTCTGGTCCTCTTCTTCCTGCTGCTCTCCTCCCTCCTCTTCCTTGTTCTTCCTCTCCTCTTCCCTCTCCGGACAAACGCCCAGGCCGAATCCTCCCGCACGTGCTGTTGCTCCTACGTCCTCTGGATTCTTCCTCAGCTTCTCATTTGGGGTGCCGCCGACAAATCATTCAATTCTTTTCAGTGAGAGTGGTTGATTTCGGCTTCTCGACCTTTCTGTAACAAGAGCGCCCACTCTGGTCCAGGAGGCTTCCAATGTCGTGCATCTCGGCCCAAGCCTCGCTCAAATCGTTGGCTCAGTCTCTGCTGGTCACGGTTCGATCTGGCGTCGTTCGGTTCAAAAATCGATGGCACTTCGGGCGTGAGAGCGACATTATCACAACATCGTCCATGATCCCAAGCATCTGTTTTCTTGTTTGTCTGGTGATCCAGCACAACTTTCGGTTACCCGAGGCGGGCATCATCTGTGACGCGAGCTGGTGCAGCGACTTTGGAAAGGACTGTCAGGCAGGAGTAGAGACGCAGCCGTGCTCCTGCGAGAAGGGCACCGCGCTCGTCCTGGACAAACCCTCGCACTTTGCAGGGTATTCGCAGCGGCTTTACCGTTACACGTGCTGCGTGGAGCATGACTCGCACAACGTGAGCCTTCTTGCGGCTGGAGCTTCCCGTCCTGCTCACTTCACGTTCGACAGAGACGGCTGTGGCAACTACAGCTCCGAGCACATGACGTCGGCCTGCGTCCTCGTCGTGCTCATCTGCGCCGTCGGGGCAGCACTCGTCGCGGGAGGTCGTCGCCGTCTCTGTGCCGGCAAGGTTCCGATCGAGAGCAGCGCGGACGTCGGAGACCACGATCCCTCCACGAGCACATTCGATGGGAGCCAGCTGCACTGCAGCGTCCCTCCGCAGAAGTGGTGCGTGAGGCGGGAGGACCTGCAGCAGCTCCGGAGGCTGGTGCGGCGAGCCGTGCTGGACGGGCGCATCACGCCCAGCCCGCATGACCCGTTCGTGCCGGGGGAGAACGAGGTGGGGCCCAGCATCTACAGCGTCAGCGAGCAGTACATAGTTCCCATAACTTCTCGCGCCGGGAACATGAGCTGGGCTCTCATGCTCCATCCAGAGGGACTTCAATGCGACCTCTTCATATCGCACAGCTGGCAAGAGGGCATCTATGAACTCTTGGACAAGATTGAGTATTCGTGGCCTGCAGGCAAACAGCATGCATACTTGTGCTTCTTGTCCAACCCCCAAAATCTGGATATCGCGGGTCTAATATCACGCCCAATCGACTCTCCTTTTGCCCACGCCTTACGTTCGGCAACAGACGTTATGGTCGTATCCAACAAGAGAGAAAGTGTGTACAGCAGGATCTGGTGCACCTACGAGGCGTACTTGGCATACACCTGGGACAAGCGGATCTTCTGCGCGTCAAGGCCAGTGCATGGTTTCTGGCCTCGCGTGGTATCCCAGTCGGGTGTGTGCTTCGTTGGTGTCAGCATTGGCGCTTCATGCTGGCTTCTCATCGTATTTGTGGGTATCGAACGATTTGCTTATATGATTCAAAGCCTCATCATTTTTTGCGCGATTTGCGCAAACGTTGACTACACAGTCCGGCGGAAGACGCCAGCATCCCCTGCCTGTCGCCATTCTTGCGCAGTGGCAGCACACATGTCTGGCATTTGCATCGGTTTAGTATGGCAAATGGACCCCAGATTTCCCATGAATTGGTTTGGCGTCTTCATTGCTATTACTTACAGTATGTGTCTGGAAGCGGACCGCTTGTGGGCCGTTGAAGCCGCGCACGAAAAGGCAAACCTCAGCTCAGGCTACACGGGCCGCGTTCGCGACGCACGATGCTCCGTGCAACAGGACGGTGACCATATTCGTGTTGAGCTGCACGAGCAAGAGCTTGCTGTAGACCATTGCGTGGACGTTCTGATTCGCACAGGCCTCTCCACGGACCACCTGCGTAGCGCGGCGGAGCGAGCTGGCAGACTTGGTAATGCAAGCAACTGGTACACGGCTTCGGTTGTCGTGCAGGCAGGCGGAGTATGGGTTTGGCTTCCCGCTCATGCAGTTTGGTGGGGTTACGCCTGCCATTTCGATCATGGAGCCACCGCCTACTTATGCATCCTGCAAGGGGTTACTTGGTATGTCTGCTTCGTTTTCTTCTTGGGGTCAGACCGCAGAGCGTTTGCAGCGAAATCCCTTCAAACCATGCTCATTTGCTTGACGGTTTACTTGGTTGATTTTTGCGTGTCGATCGTTGTTTGTGCTCTGTTTGCAGGTCCGTTCGTATTGAGCCTGAGCCTTGCAGGGCCTGCCAACGTTGCTCGCGTACCTTTGGTAGGCCCCATGTTGGTGCGCTTCTTCTTAGGCGACTGGGATGCCTGCAGCCTTTGCGGACGCCGTGTGCCGCAGCGAAGAGGGAGCAATGCGCCGCTGGAGGAGAGCTCTGCACGGGAAGATGTAACCGTGGTCAACAACCTCTGATCTGCGAGGGTCTGGAGTGAATGAGCTGCCTGCTCCTGACACGCTGTCACGCTTTCACAGGGATCACGTTTCACCATATGCTGTCATTTGATGCCATGCGATTTCCAGTTGAGACTTGGCACTCGTTCCTTGGGTCAGTTTTTTTCCCGTGCAGCTTTCGCCACATGGGATACGGCGGCTCCAACAGCAAAGCAAACATGCCCTGCAAGGTAGTCCAGCGGGCTCAATAACGCCAACACATACCCCCTACCGTGACCATGACGCCCCATGTAGCCCGAGCGAATTCCCAGATACGGCTCGGATAGGTCCCCGAGACGTTTACGAGGCGACTTCAAACGAGCCTCGAAAACACCAAGGCTCGCCACCAGAGAGCCTCCCTCAGCCCCCCTGGTAGCTTCACAGAGGCCTCTAGGAGCTACGGAAGTGGCCCCAAACACAACCCCAACAGGCCCCCGAGTCGACCCAAGAGGGACTCCAGCGAGCTATGCACAGCGTCTGGGCTTGCGCTCTCAAAGCCACGTGTCTGGCGGCCTTCGGCCCATCCAGCCACCGTGCCTGGGTCGTGGGCCAGAGGCGTCTTGGATGCCTGTCGGGATGGGTCTTAGGGTCCGCTTGAGATGCCGCCCTTGTGGATGCTTCTTCGGAGGCTCCGAGGGGGCCTCCTACGGGCTTGTTGGGGGCCTCTCGGGAGCCTGTTGGAGGCATCAGAGATTTTTGTTGGGGCCTCTTGGAGCCTCTCGTGGCCTCTTGGGCGGCCCTTGGGGCCTGCTGAGGACGTCCTGGCCGCCTCGGGGGCCATCTCGGCCTCGGAGGGCTCCGACGGCCAGTTCGAGTTCCCCCTCTCAGGGCCCCTTTGGGGCCTCCTTGGCCGTGTGGGCGGCCTTTGGGGCCGTCCCGGGTCCCTGCGGGGCTGTCGTCGGGCCCTCTTGAGGCGCTGTTGGGCCGTCCCGGGGCGATCTCGGAGACCTCCTGGGCCGTCCTGGGCGGTCGGCAGCCCGCAACGGAGAGAACACTAACACCTAAGACGTAACACAGGAATGAGGTGATCTTGGCCTGTTGGGGCCTTCTTGGGGGTCCTTTTTGGGCCCTCTTGGGGGTCTCTGGGGCCCCTCAGGCTGTCTTTGATGCCAACTTGGAGTACCCTTTAGCGGTCTCGGGGCTCCCTTGGACCTCTTCGGAGGCCTCGTGGAGCCCTGTCAAGCCTGTTTCGTGGCACTCTTGCTTCTGGAACAGTCCAGCGACAGTTCCCAAGATCGCCAGGAAGCACCCAGGAGTGTCCAGGAGCGCCCAGACCTCCTGGACGTGGGCCGCTTCAAGTTTTTTGTTGATCGAGGAAGAGCGGGAGCGCCGATTTTGTCCAATGGGCCCACTGGGGGGGAAAGAAGAGAAGGATGATGGCGACGACAAGGCGGCGGATGACGATGATAACGTGAATGACGGGGAGGGCAGCGAGGGGAGCAGGAGGACAACGAGGAGGAATACAAATACAAAGGACGAGGAGGACGAGATGGAGGAGGACGAGCACGAAGAGGAATGCAGAGGAGGAGGAGGAGGAGGAGGAGGAGGAGGAACGCAGCGCCTCAGGAAGGTCTCCCGCCGCGCACGTGGGCGCGCGACGGACTACCCCTGGCGCCGCCTACTCACGGCACGGTGCCGTAAGAGCAGGAGGCAATGTAGAAGGAGAGCAATTGGAAGAAGTCGCCTCAAGGCCGTGGACGCAGGCCAACTTGCCGCCGACGAAGGAGGCGTCGCCACCGAAGAAGACGCCGTGCCACCAGCCGACCACAGAACGGCAGCGAATCACGACATGGTCGATCAACGCGCCGCGTGGCTGCAAGAGGAGCCCCCCTGCGGGGGCGGCGCTGCTGGGGTACGTCGGGCACGAGGCGCCAGGCCCCTTTCGACGCGCCTGATCGCATCTTGCTGGTTGCGGAGCGTGGACTCGTTGGGTGAGAGCCCATGGCGCCCCAAGCCAAGCTTCCGCACTGTGCGGACATCTCCCGCAACACAGTGAGACCCGCAGCGCCTGCAACAGTAACTATGGTTGCCCCTGACCACGTCGTGCCCGACGGCAGCGAAGGCGTCCCCGACCTCCTCGGCCAGGGCAGGTGGCAACAAGGCTGCGGAGGCCGAGGGCTGTGATCTCCCTTCGAGCGCCAAGGCCGCGCCCAGGGACATCCAGCCCTCTGGTCGCTGCAGAGAACCCAGCCTTCGCCGAAGGTGCGGAAACGCTCGGCGTTGAGAGCTCTGGCAACACGCGAAGGGCGACGTACGCGATGAGAGCCACTTTGCAGCGACTCGAGGGAGGAGCCCGTTCTGGCCGTGACTCCGCATTGGGTACATCGGTACCGTCCGAGGCTGGCGCAGTAAGCAAGGGCATGGTCCGTGCTGCGTGCCGCCGCAATGGGCCTGGCCTGCTCGCGAGGTGGCCTGGGGACCTCCACGTCGCACCCCCATTGTTTGCGTGTCACCACCTGCAGTGCCGCCCACGAAACGAACTGCAGGACCTTGCGGTGCTGTTTCAGCGCAGCTGTTGCCGCCTCAGCTACCAACCCAGCCAGCGCGTGAGAGGCTGCGCCGCAGCGCGCGAAGTGGTCTGCCCAGCCGTTGCCTAGCCAGTCACGCAGCTCCTGCGGCTCTGTACCCATAAGCTCCTCCAAGGACCTGTGCGCTGGCGTCCATCGGAATTTGGGAGGGTCCCGCAGAGTGCGCCCGCGGCTGGCCACGAAAATGTCCCGCCACGCTCGAGCATGCTTGGCACGACCCTGCTCGAGCTCAGGACACCAACGCTCTCCTTCCTGGGCGAGCGCCAGCAGGTCAGTGACGAAGCACTGGTGGTCAGGGAAAGCGTCGAGCCCCTCCCTGATCGCGTACCTCTCAGCACGGCCGACAGTCTGCACCAAATACGGAAGGGCCCCGAAAGGCGCCCTAACTGGGAGCCAAGAGTGAGGGTCAAGCTGCACAACAGCTTGTCCACATCTCCGCACCTCGGGAACAGCTCAGTCGTAACCAGACCCGTCGGTGTAAGAAACGGGGCCCCAAACGCCATGGGCGTCGCCCCAAAGGCAGACATCATGCCTCCGCGTATCTGCGCGTGGCAGATAAGTGGGAGGTTCGGGTATGCCAAGGACTAGGTAGGACTGCTCGAAGTTTGGCATGCCTGATCCAAGATCCGCTTGGATAAGTTGGTCGCGCACCTCAGCCAGCACTTGGGTGCAGAGGAGGAGGAGGAGGAGGAGGAGGAGGAGGAGGAGGAGGAGGAGGAGGAGGAGGAGGAGGAGGAGGAGGAGGTGGAGGAGGAGGAGGAGGAGGAGGAGGAGGAGGATGAAAACGAATGAGGACAGCAGTGCGCACCACGACGGCGAAGGGGGGATGTCCTCGTGATCTTTTGAGGCTGCGCTGGGGACTGTTGGGGACTCTTGGGGCATCCTGGGGGCCTCTTGAGGGCCTTTCGGGGTCCTCTTTGGGGGCCTTCATGGGCTGTTTGGGCGAGTCTTAGGGCTCTGTGGGGACTGCTGGGCCGTTTTGGCGCCATCTTGGGCTGTCTTGGATCTCCCTTGGGTCCGCTGGGGGCCTTGAGCCCTCTTGGGGGCATCCTGGGTCTCTCGTTGGGTCCTCTGGGGTGCCTTCCGGGGCTCTTCGGGGCAATTTCGAGGCCCTCCAGGGGCGATTCCTGGGCGACGTTGGTTCAGGCTCACTTCCAGACCCGATTTTGGATGATGTCTCGAGCGAAATTGCCACTCTTCAGACACCTGACCGAAAAGGAACGGGAAGAACCCCTTTTTTGTAATTTGGCTTCGAGAGGATTCTCGTCTTGCTGGTCTGTCTTGCCGCTGCTCTGTCGTGTTGCTGCTATGGTCAGCCAGGCTGGTCTGCAGTGCTACCGTAGTCTGCTGTGATGCTCTGCCGCGCTCCTGCGGTCTGCCGTGCTGTCGTGGTGTGCCGTGCTGGTTTTGCGTGCTGCTGTGGTATGCCAGGCTGGTTTGCAGCTCTCCTGTGGCTTGCCATGCAGGTCAGCCGTGCTGGTCTACTTCCCCGCTGATTCGGCGGCCCAGGCCTCCTTCCCCCCTTCTCCTGGTGCGCCTAGTGCTGGGCGTGTCCCGCCAGCTCTGCAGTCGCGCTGGCGACCGCCAGCGATGTCGCTGGTGCTGCTGATGATTATGCTGCTTCTGATGATGATCATGATGTTGGTGACGGCGATGATGATGGTGATGAAGATGATGGGGGTGATAATGACGACGATGATAACAATGATGGTGCCGATGGCGATGATGGATGATGATGATGATGATGATGATGATGATGATGATGATGATGATGATGATGATGATGATGATGATGATGGTGATGCTGATGATGATGATGATGATGATGATGATGATGATTATGATGCTGATGATACTGACGATGGTGATGACGAAACCGATGCCGATGATGTGGATGATGATGACAACTTGATGTCAATGATGATGGGGATGACGATGGCGACGGTACTGATAATGTTGATGATGCTGCTGATGCTGATGCGGATGATGATGATTATGATGAATATGATGTGATGACGAGCATGATGCTGATGATGTGGATGATTCTGACGATGTTGATGTACATGATGATGAGGATGACGATGGTGACGTCGATGATAATGCTGCTGCTGATGATGATGAGGCTGATGATGATGATGCTGATGATGATGCTGATGATGCTGATGCTGATGATGATGATGCGGATGATGATGATGACGACGAAGACGATGGCGGTGGTGGTGGTGATGATGGTGCTGGTGATGATGCTGATGATTACCCCAGTGCGACCCTACCTAGGAATTGGAACCCCTAGGAAACAGCATTAATAGTAACAGTAACGCTAAGCTAAAGCTAAGCTAAAGCTAAGCTAAAGCTAAGCTAAAGCTAAGCTAAAGCTAAGCTAAAGCTAAGCCTAAGCAGCTCTAAGCTAAAGCTAAGCTAAAGCTAAGCTAAAGCTAAGCTAAAGCTAAGCTAAAGCTAAGCTAAAGCTAAGCTAAAGCTAAGCTAAAGCTAAGCTAAAGCTAAGCTAAAGCTAAGCTAAAGCTAAGCTAAAGCTAAGCTAAAACTAAGCTAAAGCTAAGCTAAAGCTAAGCTAAAGCTAAGCTAGAGCTAAGCTAGAGCTAAGCTAGAGCTAAGCTAAAGCTAAGCTAAAGCTAAGCTAAACGCTAAGCGAAAAGCTAAGCGAAACGCTAAGCTAAAGCTAAGCTATAGCTAAGCTAAAGCTAAGCTAAAGCTAAAGCTAAGCTAAAGCTAAGCTAAAGCTAAAGCTAAAGCTAAAGCTAAAGCTCCCAGGGGACTGGGGGGAACCGCTCCCAGGGGACTGGGGGAACCGCCCGGGGCGCTTTCCACTGCCCGGCCCCTTTAAGCTAAGAGAGTAAGAACCCTTCTGGGCAGAGCCTAGGTAGGGAATGATGACGATGCTGACGATGTTAATGATGGAAAAAGCGTGTTCTACCGTTGCTGGCAGAAAACCAGGGGGGGTCACGGGGGGTTTCCAGCCCGTCCCCGCCCCCCTCTCGGAAACCGGGGGGGGGGGGTCATCGGGGGTTCCAGCCTCCCCCGTTCATCATGAAAAGGGGGGGGGTTACTACCGGTTCGAACCCCTCCCCCCCCCTCCTGGAAAACCGGAGGGGCTGACTACCAGTTCGACCCCCCCCCTCCCCTTCCCTCCCCCTCGCCGCAGCGACTCCCCCTCTCCCACTTTGGATGGGGGACTGGTGGGGACAGTGGTTGGGACGGTAGTGGGAATGGTGGTGGGGAGAGGGGACAGTGTGAAGAGTGGGACCGTGGTGGGGACAGTGGTGGGAACAGTGAGGGCAGTGCGACAAAGGTGGGGGCACTGGCGGGGACTGGGGACAGTGTTGGGGACAGTGGCACAGCGGTGGGGACAATGGGGACAGTTGGACAGTGGTGAGGACGGTGGTGGTGGGGACAGCAGCGGGATAGTGGTGGGGACGGTGGTGGTGGGGACAGTGGTGAGGGTGGTGGTTAGGACGGTGGTGGGACAGTGATACAGTGGGGAGAGTGGTGTGGACAGTGGGGACTGTGGGACAGTGGTGGGGACAGTGTGGACAGTGGGGCAGCACAGTGGGACAGGTGGGGACAGCGGGAACAGTGGGACAGTGGTGGGGACAGTGGGGACAGTGGGACAGTGGTGGAGACAGTTGGGACCGTGGGGAGAGTGGGATCGTGGTGGAGACAGTGGTGGGGACAGTGGGGACAGTGCGACAGTGGTGAGGGCACTGGTGGGGAAAGTGGGGACTGGTGGGAACAGTGGGGACAGTGGGACAGTGGTGGGGACAGTGGGGACAGTGGGACTGTGGTGGGGACGGTGGTGGTGGGGACAGTGGTGAGGGGACATTGGGACATTGGGACAGCGGTGGGGACAGTGGTGGTTGGGACAGTGGTGAGGGCGGTGGTGAGGACGTTGGTGGGACAATGGGACAGTGGTACAGTGGGGAGTGGTGGGGACAGGGACAACCGTGGGAACAGTGGGACAGCTCAGTGGGACACCGGCGGGGATAGTGGGGGCAGTGGTACACTGGTGGGGACAGTCGGGACAGTGGGACAGTGGTGGGGACAGTGGGGACAGTGGGGAGAGTGGGACCGTGGTGGGGACAGTGGCGGGGACAGTGGGGACAGTGCAGTGCGACGGTGGTGGAGGCATTGGTGGGGAAAGTGGGGACAGTGGTGGGAACAGTGGGGACAGTGGGACAGTGGTGGGGACAGTGGGGACAGTGGGACTGTGGTGGGGACGGTGGTGGTGGGGACAGTGGTGAGGGCGCAGGCGAGGACGGTGGTGGGGACCCTGGAGTCTTTCGCCAGCGGCGTGGGTGGGGGGAATTCGAATTGGTAGTGACCCCCCCCCGTTTAAGGAGCGGGGGGGGAGGGGGGTTCGAACCAGTAGTGACACCCCCCGGTTTTCCAGAGAAGGGGGGGTTTGCCGGGGGAAGGGGGGGGAGGGGGGGAAGGTTCGAGCAGGGGGGGATTTTCGGAGGGGGGGGACCCGGGTTCCAGAGGAAGAGGGGGGTGAATTTTTCATAGTAAAGCAGCGGTGGATCACGCTGTCTCTAATGCTGCTGCTGATGATGATGGTGGTGGTGGTGATGATGATGCTGATGTTGATGATGCTGCTGCTGCTGATGATGATGCTGCTGCTGATGCTGATGCTGATGCTGATGCTGATGCTGATGATGATGCTGCTGCTGCTGATGATGATAATGTCGATGCTGCTGATGATGATGATGATGATGATGATGATGATGATGATGATGATGATGATGGTGGTGACGATGATGCTGATGCTGATGCTGATGATGATGCTGCTGCTGATGATGATTATAATGTCGATGCTGCTGCTGCTGATGATGATGATGATGATGATGATGGTGATGGTGATGGTGATGAAGATGGGGTTGGTGGTGATGATGAGGATGATGAGGGTGAGGGTGAAGATCAGGAGGAGGAAGATCTTAACAGTGGTGGTGATGCTGTCGGTGACAGTGACCATGCTTATGATGATGGCGATCACGATGACAATGACGACGAAGTTGGTGATGATGCTGCTGATGATGCTGCGGATGATAATGCTGATAGTGACGATGAGAATGCTAAGGATGCAGGGGATATCTTCTATATATTCGAAGACCCGTATGGGGTCATTTCTTGATGATGTCCCAAGCGAAACGCATGCGGCTGACGGAATGCACCTCTCTATCCCCATTCGCGCCCGCTACGCAGTCGTCTGCAGCTTCTCGGCCCGATAGCTGCCCCGCTCGCCCCCCACTCCCCTCCCCGCGCGCGCGCGGCCGGGGCGCCAGGGGCCCGCGGGGCCATCGCCGTTCAGGTTTCCTCGACACCTACGCGGCGATCGTCGGCTCCGGGTTCGCCACCCCGCGCTGGCCCAAGTCGGTCGGGCCGGCGCCTGTGGCCCGTACGACGAGAGCGAGCGTCGGGGCCGACCGTCCGTTCTGAGCGGTGGTCGGTCGGGCAGGCGCGCCTTTCGGCACCCTGCCTGCCGTGGCCACCGGGCCTTGCTAGCACCGTCGCCGCTCGCTTTTCGGCGGGCGGTGCGGACAGGGCCCATGCCACGTCCTGCCGTTGGCAGGTCTCTCCAGCCTGCACCAGTCTGGTGGTCTTCGGCGCTCTCCACGCCGACTTCGGCGCAAAACTCCTCTCCCTCCTCCTTCGCCTTCTCCCCCTTGGCCTTTGGGGCGGCGGAGCAGGAGGCCCATCTGAGGAGAGGAGTAGGAGGGGGGCCTCACACGCCGCAGCGCCACGCCTTGCGTCGTGGCGCAGCGCCAGCCCTCGTCTCGGGCGTTCAATGTGCCGCCGCGCCTGGGGTCTCAGCCGCCGCTTCTACGCAAGACTTTCAGCCGCCGCGACAGAGACGCCCGACGGAGGGCACGGTGGCCAAAGGCGCTCCGACGCGCCGCCCAAGGGCTTCAGCCGCCGCGCAAGCCATGCCCGCCATTCCTGCTGCCAGCGAACCCAAGGCCAGCGTGTTCAACGCCGAAGCACCAGAGGGGTGCCCTGCGAAGATAACTGCGCTCTTGGGAAGGGAAGTGGTGGACGAGGATCTCTCTTACCTCCCCCCAACTCCTTCTCCTTGCCTCTACTTCGCCACCTGGCTCACCTGTGCCGCTAAGCATGGCGACCACTTTGTGGGCCCCGCCTGCTCCACCGTGGGCGGGGGAGCGTCACTCGCGGGGCACACGGGCTCTGCCGCCGCCTCGGTTTCCTGGCCTTCGGCTGGAGGCATCGCCGCGGCCACTTCTGCCGACGATGCTGCTCGGACCGCCGGGGGCGGATGCATTCGCGCACCTCCAGGCTTGGACCCGCTGCCTCCTGGGCCTCCGGTCAGGCAGATTGGGCCGCCTCCGGGCCTTGACGTCTTGGAGGTTGGTTCCCAGAGGCTCAGTGCGGCATGCCCGCGCCGTGGCGCTGCTGCGGCTTGGAGCCCCACGGTCGTCTATCAGGTCCGACCTGGGGCCACGGCGTCAGAGGCCGCGCTTCCTCTACTGAGGACGCCGCCTCCGCCGCCACAGGGTCGCCCCTGGAGCGGTGCGTTGGCCCTGGTGGAGGCGGGGTGCTCCGTCGTCCCTCCTCGGGGTTCTTCGGCGGCCATGTCCGACTGCGGCCTTGACGGGGGTAGTCCCTCCTTTTCGGGGGCGGCGCCGCGGTGTGGCTCGAAAGGGGTTGGCATGCGCCCTGCCAGCGATGCTGATACGGCCCCGCAGGGAGGGGCTCGTACCGCCCCCCCAGCCGCCACCGCAGTCCACCAGCCTGGCACCCCGCCGCGGAGCGGCCCCAGGGCCACCTCGGCCTTACGCGCCGACCTCCACTTGTGGGACCTGCACACGGGCTCCGACACTCAGGGTGTGGATCCGCCGCCAGGCCTCTCCGGCTCCGAAGCAGGCTCACGGGTGCCGCCTTTGGTCGCCCTCCGCGCGGCCCTTGCCTCGGATGGGGTGCAGCTGTTTAGCAGCGGGAGTATGCCGTGCACTGCGGCGTCGCCACTTCTGTCCGAGCGCTTCACGGTCGCCGACGGTGACCGCGCGGCCAGCGGAACACCCCTGAGCGCGGACTGGCATCGTGTCTCCGGGGATTCGCCCTCCCAGGCCAGGCAACTGAGGCCACCGTCCGGAGTTGCCGTCCCAGAAGCGGATGTTCATGCGCCGCCGCCGCTCCACCGTAGCGCGGTTGGTCCCGCCTCACTTCGGGCGGGCGCTGCCCGTGGGCGCATGTGGTATGGTGAGCGTGCAGGGCTCCTGCCTTTCACTAACCTCGAGGGCGGTGTCGGCGCGCCAGCTGCCGGAGGGCCACCTCCCCAGTCAAGCGCCCGCGAAGGGTTGCGCTCGCTCGGGCGACTCGGCGATGCGACCTTGTCTCTGTTAGCCCCTCCACGTCACGAGGCGGCGGTTGCGACGGCGCCCGCCGCCGTCGCCGCTGTTTCTCTGGGGGCTGTCGCAGCGACTGCTCGCCAGGCGACTCCTTTGCCCGCCGCAGCCGCGTTCGGTAGCGGAGGAAGTGGGGTCGCGTCGAGTGGCTCCACCGCGGCCTCTGTTCCCGCTGCCTCCGCAGGCGAGCCCCCGCTGTCGTTCAAAGGAGTCGCTGCTGCAAACGCGGGGCTTCCTGCGAGCGGAGTGGCTCGCTGGGGCCTTCGCGACCCGCCGCGGTCGCTCGGGGTTCGCGCGGATCCCCCCGCATCCCCGCCAGGTCCATCTTCGGCGCCGGCGGAAACCACTCAGAGCGCCTCTGCTGCGAGCGCAGGGCCCCTGGCGAGCAATGCGTCCAGCTCGAGCCCTCGCGACCTGCCGTGGTCGATCGGGGTACGTGGGGCCCCCCCGCGTCCCTGCCAGGCTCGTCCCCTTCGTTGGCGGACGCCCTCCGGAAGTCGGCGATTCCCTGCCTAGGGGCCTCACCCCTGCCTCCAAGGGAGCCGCTTGCGGTCAGTGCCTCCAGTGCGAGCGCCCACGCCATCTTGCACCCGCTCGGGCTGCTCGGGAATCCAACCTCGGCGTCGACGGACCCCGCGTCCCTGCCAGTGTCGGCCCCCTTGTTGTCAGGCGCTACGCGGCATGTTTCTGCTGCTGCTGCAGATGGTTTCGGGGTAGCTGGTACCTGCCTGCCGGGCGCCGCTGCTTCGGCGCCACAGAGCACGGGTCGCACCGATCCCTCAGCCCCCGCCGCAGCTCGCGATTTGGGCACGCCGCCGCAAAGCTGTCCTATGGCCACTTCGCCGTGTCTTCCAGGCTTCCTGCCCCCACCAGGGCTGGAGCCGCCGTCACGGCCGTGTGCCTCGCGTCGCTCTGGGGGCGCCCTCCGCGAGGCTAGAGGCGCTCCAGCCCTTCGCCGACGTGGCGGTTCGTCTGGGTTTTCAGCCATTCGGGATCGCGGCCACGTTGGCCAGGGCACCTGCGCCACCTCATCGCGTCCAGCTGCGCGCTGGGACCCCAGCTTCGGCGCTCGTCTCAGCGTGGGGGAAGGCTCGGTCGAACGCCCCTCCGCCGGCGCTCCCGTCTGCCCCTCCCGCGCGCGTCCCCCCGCCACTTGGGCGGGCCGACCCCGCTGCGGTCGCCGGCTCCGCCGAGGGGGTCGCAGGGGACGCACTGGGGCTGCCTGCCGAGGCGCCCCAGAGGGCTCTCGATCTGGCTTTCATCTGCCAGCGGGAGGCGCTGCAGCGGTGCATGTTCATCGTCCAGCTGGTGGGGGGCCGCGGCTACCTCGGAACCGCATGGTTCCTCACGGGGATCAAGCCCCCCCCGTGTCGCGTGACCTGGTGCGGGTGGCGGCAGGCCCTTGCCGCGCCCGTTCCGCCGGCTCCCAGGCCGCCGGCGGAGCCGCCCTCCACGGCGGCGCATCCCACCACAGGGGTGGACGCACGCGAGCTGCGTGCACCGGCCGAGGGTTCACGCAGCGGCGAGTCGCTGTAAGCGACGACGCTGCTGCTGCCAGGCGTGCCTGGGCTGAGCGAGGCCGTGAGAGTAGGCACGCGCTCTTCCAGCGATGCTGTTGCGGCCCCGCAGGGAGGAGTTCGTGCCGCTGTCGCGACTCTCGCTCTACCCCTGGCTCCCCTTCAGGGCCGAGTGGCCATTTTGGCAATTTTCACCGTGCCGCCTCTACAGGTGCTGGTTCAGGTGCCGAGGCCCCCGCTTCTGGGGCTCCTGATTCGAGTGCCGCCGCTCCTGGCACTTCGCGTGCCAGCACTTGCACTGGCAGGTCTGCGCCCTTCGTGGCAGATCTGTCCGCACTGCTGCGCCTGTTCCCAGGCGCCTGCATCGACGTCACCCACTGGGCTGCTGCTCTTGCCCAGGTCGGGATGGGGTCTCGATGTTCCCTTGCCGCTTTTACCCGCTCATCCCTCTGCGCGTCGGATTGGGACGACTCGTACCTGTTGGAGTCGGCTCCCCGCGATCCATGGCCGTGCCCTCCCTCGCCGCCTTTACCGCCGCCACCCGGGCACCTGACGGGTCGCGCGCGTGAGCGCTGGCGTGTGAGGCGCGCCGCCCGCACGTTGTCGCAGCATGCTGTCGTTGCGCTCAACTGGCTCACCTTGGGCCATCCCAGCTTCGCTCCCGCCGAAGCCAGGGTGCGGGCAACGGTCACACCCTGCCAGGAGGGTGTCCGCAGTCGCCTCGAGCGTCTGTGTCGGATCGCAGTTCGCCTTGCCCGCGGTGGCAAGAGCGACCTCGGTCGGGCTTTTGCCAAGTTCGACTCTACCGAAGTCTCGCTCCATGGGCTGGCCACCCATGTCGCAGCTCTTGAGGCTTCGTTCACCTCCTCCTCCCAAGTGCCCGCCCCCATGCGGCAACTTCCCGTCAGCGCCACGCCCTTGGCTAGCTCGCTGGCGGCTGCGGCAGGCTGGGATCCTACCCAGGCTGAGCCTTTCGACCTCCGGGTCCAGGCGTCCCGCATCAAGTGGGATTACTCTCCTACGTTTGATCCCACTCCGTACTTGTCCGACGATTTGGTTCGCTCCGCTTTTCATGACCCTGAAGTCATGCGGCTACCTGAGGACGAGTGGCCTTCGGGCTTTTCGGGTGCTCGTGTGCATATGGATCGCGAGCAGCTGTGGGAGCTTCTGCGCAAGTGGGACTCCTGCGGCGCCCTGTACCTTACTCCCTCCGCCGACCTCGCCTGGGACGAGGCTTGTGGTGCGTTCAGGGTCCCGAAGGATGAGTACCATGACCGTCTCATCCTGAATCCGACGGTAGTGAACAGTCGTTGCAGCAGCGTCTCCTCCAGCACACAGCGCCTCGGCCAGGGCTTCCTTCTGTGCCGCCTGGGTCTCGCGCCCGGAGAATGGCTGGTGGTCTCGTGTGACGACCTGCGCGAGTTTTACTACACGTTCAAGGTTCCGCCAGCTCGCGCACGCCGCAACGCCCTCCGCGTTAAGCTCCCCAGCTCGCGGTTTAAGGGCTTCAACGCGTGGCGGAAAGACCTTGAGGGGCTGGACGTTTCTCCCTGCCTTAACGCGCTGGCCATGGGCGACAACATGGCAGTGGAAATCGCCAACTCCGCACACGAGGGCGTGCTGCGCAGCTTCGGCGCGCTGCGGCCTTCCGAGCAGGCCGTGCATCGCTTGCCGTTCCCTCGGGGGCCCTACGTCGAGATGTTAAACATCGACGACCACACGGGCTTTCAGAAGCTCTCGTGGCGCGGGAGCGCCCCGCGCCCCGACGACCCGACACGCCGCGACAGGGAGGTTTTTGCTGCGTGTGATCGCGGCTACCCCCAGGTGGGCCTCATTCAGCACCCCGGCAAGAGGGCCAGGGGCGAAACCCACAAGGTCGTGGTCGGCGCCGAGGTGGAGGGCAGGATCGGCATAGTGTGTGCTCCCCTGGTCCGCACTGTGGCCCTCTGCCGCCTGACCCTGATTCAGGTATTCCTCGGTCGCTCGACTCGGGCGTTGCTGAGCTCGCTCGTGGGTTGTTGGGTGCAGGTGTTTTTGTATCGACGTCCCATCCTGTCGATATTCACTCACATCTACACCTTCATCTCGACCCTTCCCGACGACGGGCTCGAATATGAGCTCCCGCCCTCGGTTCGCGACGAATTGCAGGCCTGTACCTACCTGGCTTTTGTTGCGATGACCGACCTTAGGGCGACGCCTTGCCCTGAAGTGTTCGGCACGGATGCCTCCCTCGGCTGGGGCGGGGTGGTCCGCAGCGACATCAGTTCGCATCTGTCACAAGAATTGTGGCGGCGCTCCGAGCACGGCGGCTGGCATACTCGTCTTCCCGACCGTCACTTGCTCATGGTCCTGAGCCGCGGGCACTTCCTGGGCCCCGAGCTGACCCAGCTGCGCCGCGAGGCGGGGCTCCCTTCTCTTGAGCTCCCCCTCGCGCCGCGCTGGATCAGTGAGCTGTCGGAGGCTCTGCGCTTTCGGTTGGCGTATAAGTGGGAGTTCCGCATGCGTCGCCATATCGATATCCTTGAGACTACAGTGTTCAAGAGTCTGTGCAAATACTGTTGCGTCCGCAACCCCGACTCCCGGATCCCCGTTCTCTTGGACTCCCAAGTGGCACTAGGCGCGGCGGCCCGCGGTCGGAGCAGCAGTCCTGGACTTTCGCATGTGTTGAGCACCTGCTTGCCCTACATCCTGGGAGGCGGGCTCTACATGGGCGGGCTTTACGTCCCGACTGATGTCCATCGAGCGGACGACCCCACGCGCAATCGCCCCGTCCGCCCCCCCTCGCGCGTCGAGCCTGCTTGGCTGTCTGATATTGACGAGGGTCGGTTCGAGCGATTCGACGTGATAGCGGCTGCCGATGCTGCTTCCGCGTACCCCACGTGTTTGTGGGGCAGGTTCGCGCTCCTGGTTCTGGCTCGCCGCCCTGCCGCGGGCGCGGGCCCGCACGGGCACCTTGCGACCAGCCGTCAGGAATCGCCATTCCCCGGCGATCAGGGCGACGCGGCGGCGTCCGCTGAGGCTGGGGGCCCGCCGCTTCTCGCGCCCCCCAGCACCACCAGCTCGCCAACACCCGCCTCGCGGGAGCCAGCACCCAGTGGTCCGCGCAACGTTCTTCGCACTGACGCCTTGCGTAGTCCACGGCACGATCATGTCGTGAATTCTGCAGCCAGCGCAGCGCCCGCGGTGCCCACCGCTTCGGCGCCCCCCTGGGATGTTAGCTCGTTCCCGCCCCCGCCGGCAGGCATGCGCCCTGCCAGCGATGCTGCTGCGGCCCCGCAGGGAGGGGCTCGTGCCGTCGGTGGGGAGCCAGGAGCAGGCGCGCCCGAGGCGAGGTCCCGCTCGCAGCGCCCGGAACGCTCGCGAGGTCGCGCTCGCGGTCCTTCTTCTTCTGCTGCTGAGGAGGGAGCGCGCGCGGGCGGCTCCCATGAGGGCCGTGCAGTGGCCGCCGCGTCTGCGCCCGCGCGCTTACCCCCTGTCGGCGGCTCGCATTCGCAGTCGGCGGGGGGCGCGGCCGCCGCGTTCGGCAGCGAGCGCCAGTTACGGCCAGCTGATGCTGCCAAGTTGATGGCCGCTTGCGCGCTCCTCGGCGTGCAGTTGAGCACTCCAGACTCCGGGGTGCACCGGGCGTGGCGGCGGTTAGCGACCCCCCACCACCCGGCCAAGTCGCGAGGCTGCCATGCTTCCGCGGCTCGTTGGCAGCAGTTTTGCGACGCCCGGTCCCAGCTGCTCGGGCCCTTCCGCGAATTGCGCGTCCACGGCGGATCCGTGGCGGGGGCGCAACCTGGGAAATCCCCAGCCTCGACGCGCGGTCTCGTGGACAGCGCGCCGCGGCCGCCACAGGCGACCGAGGCCGTCAGCGCCGTGTCTGGCGCGACTCCCGCCAGCGCCCGGACGGCCTTGTCGGCGGCGTGTTGCGGCGGCGGCCTCGGGTCTCCGGAACGCGCGGCCGCGCCTAGCGCTGCGCCTGGCGTTCTCTCGGCGCGGGGCGCTAGGACCAGCATGGGCCCTCCGGCTCGCGCCGCAGGTGCGCCACCAGCACCGCGCGCCGACGATGTGCCCACGCCTGCTTCCGTGCATCGTTCGCAGTCGAGCGCCCGTGCGCGCGTGCATGATGCCTCGCCGCCCGCCGCCGCCTCATACGCCGCGCCGCCGGCCGCCCCTCGTGCCAGGGCCGCTCCGAGGTCTCTGGAACTCGCGGCCGCGCTTAGCGCCGCGCCTATGGTGGGAGGCCCGCTCGTTGGCAACGCGGATTCCCCCGACTCCAGGGAAGCTGCCCATGACATGGTCTCTGAGGCGCTGGCGGCTGCGCCACACTTTTCCGAGTCCTTGGAGCCCTCTGCGCGCGCGGCCCAAGGTCCGCCCCAAGTCGGGGCGTGGGCCACCTCGGCTGCGATGCGCACCAGCCAGGTCGCTGTCCCAGCGGCCGCGGTCAGGCGCGCGCGTGCCGAACGGCGTGCTTTGGCGCGGCTCCGAACCGCGGTCGACGCTGTCGATGCCGCTCTGACCGAGGTCGAGCTGGAGAGAGGTGCGGAGACTGGGGAGAGCGCGGGAGAGCTGGCAGAGCGTATCCTGACGCTCCTCGCCGAGCTCGAGCGCCGTAAGGCTGCATTGTGCAGCGCCCGCTCACGTCTTGCCAATTGCGTCAGAGAGGCCGCGTCCGCCGGGCCCCCCGCGGCGGCGGCGGACCTTTTTGCGCCTGCGGCAGTGCCGGCTGCCCCCGCGGAGGTGGACAGCGCCGCCGAGGCTGAGGCGAGGATAGGTACGGTCCCGCACAGCGAGGCTGACACGGCGCCGCAGGGCGGTGGCCGTGCCGCCATTACCTGGCATCGGCGAGTCCCCCACCCCGCGCGCCGCCGCCGCCGTGCAGCAGGTGCTGCGCCTCCGAGCGCTCCGCGGTCAGGCGCCGTCCTGTCTTCGGCTGACGCCGCACATCAGGGCGAGCGGCAGCGCCCGCGGCTTATGGCGCTAGACGGCCCAGGGGCCGAGCTGTCCCCAGCCGCGCCGACGCCTTCTGGCTCGACCGCTGCCGCTGACTCCGGTCGCGGCCTTAGCCCCGCGCCTCCTCTCGCGCGAATCTCGTTCGCCCAGGGCTCTCGTTTCACCCCCGCTGATGAGAGCAGGCGTACACGCTCGCTCGATGCATTCGAGCTGTGGCTAGGTGAGCACACGGGCATTGTCCCTGACACGCTCTACCGCAGCGGGATCTTAGCAGGCAGATTCTTGGCCACGTTCGGAGTTTGGCTCCACGACGCGGGGCTCCCGCAGTACATCCTTGTTCACGCCGTGCTGGGCGTGCAGGCCAATCACCCTCACTGTAGGGGTTTGCTGACTGAGGCCTGGGATGTTGCTAAATTGTGGAAGCATTCCGAGCCTCCAGCGCGCTTCTTCGGGCATGCCCGCAGCTTCCCCGGGCTCCGCCCGCCGCTTCCCCGAGCGCTCCTTCGCGCGATGGTTAGCTTGTGCCTGCTGTGGGAGTGGCCCGAGATGGCTGCCCTGGTGCTGGCTGGTTTCACGATGTCCCTGCGTCCAGGCGAGATTCTCCACGCGAAGCGTTGTGACTTGTCGCTGCCATGCGACCGCCTTGAGCCGGAAGGCGACGCCTTCTTGTCGATTGCAGTTCCTGAGAGTTGTCGGTCTTATCCGATTCAATACGCTCGTTGTTCGGATCGAGCGACCGTCAAAATTATGGATATTGTGTTTCGGCATGTGGGCCCCACCGATCCGCTCATGACCACGACCTCTGGTCAGAGCGGCTTCCGTACTCGGTGGAACCATCTACTTGTCGGCTTGGGCGTGCCGCTCGCCAAGATGCCTGCGGGGTTCGACATCACACCCGTTGGCCTTCAAGGCACAGGCGCCACAGACTTCAATGCCGCTACGGAGCATTTGCCACGCGTCTTCTGGCGGGGCCGCTGGCGCCAGGCGTCCACCGCCGAGGGATATCTGCAAGACGCTGCCGCTTCTACTGTCCTTGCCGCCCTCCCTGAGGCCTCTCGGTCTCTGGTCGAGTACTTTGCGTCTGTTAGCGACTACCTTGTCGCGTCCTTCCTGAATGCTGGCCTTGCCGGGTGGCCCATTCAGCTCGCAGCCGCCCGCCGAACTCTTGTCACTTCGCAAGGGCTTTGAGCATGGGTATGGCTGCTACGACCTCCTGATGGTCGTCCAGGGGCCCGTGTTGGACACGGCCACCTGAGTGCGCCGCACGGTGCGATCGCGGCGGCCCGTCTCTCCCTACGGCCCGCCGCGCGCGCGCCGCGCGTCCGCCCCGAGACGACTGCTCTTCTGCGCAGCGAGCGGGGATGCACCTCTCTATCCCCATTCGCGCCCGCTACGCAGTCGTCTGCAGCTTCTCGGCCCCCACCCTCTACCTCCCTCCTTCTTCAAAGGCTGGCCTGCGGCGCTGCTACGACCTCCTGATGGTCGTCCAGGGGCCCGTGTTGGACACGGCCACCTGAGTGCGCCGCACGGTGCGATCGCGGCGGCCCGTCTCTCCCTACGGCCCGCCGCGCGCGCGCCGCGCGTCCGCCCCGAGACGACTGCTCTTCTGCGCAGCGAGCGGGGATGTATTGAAACAGGCGTGAGTTCTTCAATGATTCCCTACCTAGGCTCTGCCTAGAAGGGTTCTTACTCTCTTGGCTTAAAGGGCCGGGCAGTGGGAACCGGCCCGGGCGGTTCCCCCAGTATCCGCCCCGCGGTTCCCCCAGTTACGTCCCCTTAGCTTAGCGTTGCTTATCTCATCTTAGCTTAGCTTATTTCATCTTAGCTTAGCTGAGCTTCATCTTAGCTCAGGTTTATCTTAGCTTAGCTTACCTTCATCTTAACTTCGCTGAGCTTTAGCATAGCAGAGCACAGCATAGCATAGCATAGCGCAGCATAGCATCGCCCAGCATAGCATAGCATAGCGCAGCATATCATAGCATAGCATAGCATAGCACAGCGCAGCACAGCACAGCACAGCATAGCACAGCATAGCACAGCGCAGCATAGCATATCATAGCATAGCATAGCATAGCATAGCGCAGCTTAGCATAGCATAGCATATCATAGCTTAGCGTAGCAAAGCGCAGCATGACATATAATAGCTTAGCATATCATAACATATCATAGCATAGCGCAGCATATCATAGCATAGCATAGCATAGCATCGCATAGCGCAACATAGCATGGCATAACATAGCATAGCATAGCAGAGCAACTAATACTGCTTTCCTAGGGGCTCCAACTTCTAGGTAGGGTCGCACTGGGGTAATTTCTCCCCTGGGGCCGCCTGGGAGGCCCTCGAAGAGAACTCCCATAACATGGTTTTTTGGGGGCCAGGAATGACGACTACCGCAAAATCTGCGTGAAATTCACTTCGTGTTTCGCTTGCCGTCTCGGGGTTTTCCATTGGCAGAACGAGCAACAACTCAGCTGCAGCACGTCTGCAAGGTAGGTGCAGTGATACTGTGCGCTCGCGTGCGCCCTCCTGCATGTCCGTCGCATTTGAGGGTCGAGAGTGGGGTCGCTTGCCTTCGGGAGAGGGGGCTAGCGTCGATCGCCCACAGAAGCCTCCCAAGAGACTCGGAGGGATCCCCCGGTTGCAGCTCGATCGGCGCAAAACGCTTCCAGCGCAGTGTCAGCCAGCGTGTCGAGGAGTGCCAAGGCTCCTCGCTCTGCTGTTTTGCAGGGCCGTCCACGAAGAGTGGCCCCAGGGAAGGAGCTCCAGCCCCAGGGCAGGGGCCGGGAACTCGGAGGGCCGGGGAGGACAAGCAGGCAGGAGGAACAAGTAAAACGACGCGAAGATCGGAACAAAATCGGATCGGGATAAATCGAAATTTCTGAGAATCGGCGGGTTTGGAGGATGTATTGGGCGCAGCGGCCGCTCCAGAGCGTTCCGGAACGCTCTGAGAGCGCTCCGGAACGTTCTGGAGCGATTTATCCCGATCTTAGCCCTGTTTTAACAAGCCGATACTTCGAGATTTTTTTCGGCCAGTGGTGAGCGAGCTGCTGCTCGCAAGCGTCGTGTTTGTTTTCCAAAAGGTTTGGAGTCACCTGTGCACAGGCCAGTATTTTCTTATGCATTCGTGCTGGGTCGGGGAGCAGCTCATGGCAAGGCCAAGACGTCACGAACCAGCAGGGGCTTTGCAGCAGGTCGTGACAAGAGTCGAAGGTAGTTCGCTGTCGAGAGCCGCCTTCACCCCCCTGCCCCTGCAGAAGGGGGGTGTAATTCAGGGCCGAGCTCTGCAAGGCCGAGCTCTGCCCACAGTGCTGACTTGTGTTCTGCTGCACCCTGTGGTGCTGTCTTCCTTTCTCCGCATCCCCCTTCCTCCTGGTAGAAGAGACGCGGAGTCAAGACCATATAACCAGCACGGCCTGACTTAGGGTACAGGCCCCCTCAGGGCTTAGTGCTTCTCGGAAACGACTTGGGAATTGGTTTTCCGTTTTTTGGTTTGTTTGTTCTCGACCATCCTGTGGTGTGGGGTCCTCGTTCTGAAAAGACTGCGCCCCGCGTTCCTCACCTCACCTCATCCCCCTCCTCCCTCCTCCCTCCTGCCACACCGCTTATGCCCTCCGCATGTCTCTGTTTCGGCACTCCCCTCACGTTTCGTGGCCACATAGGGAGCTTCACTGAAGGCACCAGCAGTAGCGCCCGCAAAGCACCACCGCGCCCGTGTCAGCACACCCCATGCACGTTTCGTGGCTCCATAACTACGAGGCTCCACGGAAAGCCACAGTGGCAACGCCCGCATGGCACCACCGCACCCGTTTTGGCAGACCCCTCACACGAATCGTGACCCCATAGGGAGCCCCACCAAAGTCCCCAGTGGCAGCGTCCGCATGGCACCACCGCACCCGTAACGGCACACCCCTCACACGTTTCGTGGCCCCATGGGGAGCTCAACCGAAGTCCGCAGTGGCAGCGTCCGCATGGCACCACCGCACCCGTTTCGGTACGCCGCTCGCACGTTCCGTGGCCCCGCAGGGAGCGCCACCGAAGTCCGCAGTGACAGCGCCCACATGGCGCCACCGCACCCTTTTCGGCACATCCCCCATACGTTTCGTGGCCCCCCAAAGTGCTCCATCGAAAGCCGTCTGTACCCACAACGCGGTATTCACAATTGCATGTGGTTTGTTCTTTCGCCAACGCAGTTTTGTTTTTTTCCGATCATCCTGTGGTCTGGGGTCTTCGTTTTGGAGAGAGAGCGCCCCACGTTCCTCACCTCACCCCGTCTCCGTCGTCCCCCCCTCCTGCCACATCGCCTGTGCCCTCCGCATGTCCCTGTTTCGGCACACCCCTCACACGTTGCGCGGCCACATACAGAGCTCCACCGAAGGCACCAGCGGTAGCGCCCGCATGGCACCACCGCGCCCGCAGCACACCCCATGCACGTTTCGTGGCTCCATAGGGAGCTCCACCGAAGGCCCCAGTGGCAGCGCCCGCATGGCACCACCGCATACCCCATGCATGTTTCGTGGCCCCGTAGGGAGCTTCACTGAAGGCACCAGCAGTAGCGCCCGCAAAGCACCACCGCGCCCGTGTCAGCACACCCCATGCGCGTTTCGTGGCCCCGCAGGGAGCTCCACTGAAGGCCCCAGTGGCAGCGCCCGCATGGCACTGCCGCTCCCGTTTTGGCAGACCCCTCACACGTTTCGTGGACCCATAGGGAGCTCCACCGAAAACCTCAGTTGCAGCAGCGCCCGCATGGCACCACCTCACCCGTTTCGGCACACCCCTCACACGAATCGTGACCCCATAGGGAGCCTCACCAAAGTCCCCAGTGGCCGCGTCCGCATGGCACCACCGCACCCGTAACGGCACACCCCTCACACGTTGCGTGGCCCCATAGGGAGCTCCACCAACGGTCCCAGTGGCAGCGCCCGCATGGCGCCACCACACCCGTTTCGGCACACCCCTCACCCGGTTTCAATCCCGGAGGCGTCTCGGCGAACAGTTCCCAACCATCCTGTGGTTATAGGTCCTCGTTTTGAATAGACATCGCCCCGCGTTCTTCTCCTCGTCTTCCCCCTCCTCCCTCCTCCCGTTATGGCCTCTGCCCTCCGCACCAGTCAACTATCTCGGCGCACCCCTCACACGTTTCACGGCCCCATCGGGAGCTCCACCGAAGGCCCCAGTGGCTGCGCTCGCATGGCACCACCGCGCCCGTTTCGGCACACCCCTCCCATGCTTCGTGGCCCCATAGTGAGCTCCACCGAGGGCCCCAGTGGCTGAGCTCGCATGGCACCATCGCGCCCATTCTGGCACAGCCCTCACACGTTTCTTTTCCTCAGAGGGACCTTTTCCGAAGGCCACAGTGGCTGCGCTCGTATGGCACCACCGCACCCGTTTTGGCGCACTCCTCACACGTTTCCTGGCCCCAGGGTGTCACCGAGGGCCCCAGTGGCTGCGCTCGCGTTGCACCACTGCACCCGTCTCGGCACACCCGTCACATGTTTTCGTGGCCCCATAGGGAGCTCCACCTAAGGTTAGGTCGGGTACACCCCGCTCCAGGCGGATTTTGGACGAAACGTAACAAGCATTCAAAACAAGTCGTCACTTTTTTTGTGTGTCTGTTTTTGACTATTCCTTCTGTAGAGGGACATGCCCGACTTGAACCTATCGCCCCAGTGGCAGCGCCCGCGTGGAACCACCTCACCCGTCTCGGCACCCCCCCGCACGGTTTGTGCCCTCATAGGGAGTGGCCCCACCGCGCCCGTTTCGGCACACCCCTCACGCGGTTCGTGGCCCCAAAGGGCTCCGCCGAAAGCGGTCGGCACACACAACGCGAAATTCACAATGGAGTATGGTTGGGCCTTTCCTTAGGATATCTTTGTTTACCGCGTTCATTCTCTATCTGAAGAGTTTTAGAACTCGTGAAACGTAACGCCCCTGCCGTTTCCGAGAACTACCACGCTTCCAGGCCGATTTCGATCAGATCGACCTGATTCGAGGTCGATTTCGGTCAGCCCGATCCGATTCCATCGCGACACTCCGACGATGTGATGCGGCCCGTCGCCCGCAGGGACGCTGCTGTGCATCCCGGCGCAGCCGATCGGGTCCGCATTCTCCTGACCCCCTGCCCCGATGCTCCGTATCGTGCAGCCGACCACTGTCCTAAAACCCCCATCTCCGTCCCGAGCCCCACCGTCCCACCACCCCAGCTGGGGATGCGCCCCTCGAGACCCGAAGGGGAATACAGGAGGAGGAGGAGGAGGAGGAGGAGGAGGAGGAGGAGGAGGAGGAGGAGGAGGAGGAGGAGGAGGAGGAGGAGGAGGAGGAGGAGGAGGAGGAGGAGAAGGAGGATAGGGACGGGTGAAACGATGCTCAGACACGGCCCGATCCGACGCGCATTCCAGCTCGGCCCGATTTTCTCCGACTCGGTGCTGGTCGATCCTGCCTCCTCTCGCGCCCAATGCCCCTCGCGGAGCGCAGAGGCCCGCGCCGACGGAGCCCTTCTCGCGCGGAGCCCGGCAGTCCGCGGGGGGGCTGCGGGGCAGTGCCCGCCGCAAGCACGCCGTGCCCACGCCCGGTGCGCGGTGGGCCAACAGGTGGATCTCGAGGCCGATGCTGCTGGACCTCGAGCCGTTCCTTTTTGCGTGCAGCTACTGCTGGAGGCCTGGAGTTGGGAGGAGGAGGAGGAGGAGGAGGAGGAGGAGGAGGAGGAGGAGGAGGAGGAGGAGGAGGTGGCACCAGCACCAGGACAGAGGGGGCGTCTCCACCAGGGGAAGGTTCCAGATTCTGGTGTGGTGGCCCTGCTCTGGCCAGCCGAGACGCCCGAGCAGTGCCACGACCACCGAGAGCCGAGGCACCCCATCCTCGGGGAAGGCAGCCGCCGATCTTGGTGCCAGTGCCGACTTCCGAGCCTCCCATGCGAAGGCCAGGAACTCCGGCTCGGCATGTCGCGCCCGAGGGCTCCGGCACGCCGGAGCCCTCGGCGGCGGCACGCCCGCCGCGCGCCGGCCCTCGAGCGTCCGCGCCCCGAGCTCCGCCCGCCGGCGCGGAGCGGAGCGACGCGCTGTCGGCTCGCAGGGCACGGCGTATCGCAGGGGCCGCCGCCGCGGCACCCATGAGCAAGAGCTCCCGACCGCATCGGAGGAGAGCATCTGCTGAATACGGTAGGTTTGCGTCGTGTCGACCAGCGGCGACCCCGCCAGCGGCGTTCAAGGTCGAACGCCGCGGGCGACCCAGAATCGTTCGATGTGGAACGATTTGGACGTTTCGGAAACGGCCGATCGTTCAAGGTTGAGCGATCCCCGCGGTGTCAGAAACCAACGCCGGGGTCGACACGACGCGAACCTGCCGTAGACAAATTTGGGCAGCTCCGTGCGGAGTTCTTGGATCGGTGCCCCCCTGATGGCGCCTCCGGTGCCGCCCATGGCGCGCTCTGCGCGCCAGGGAGGGGGGTCGAGCGCGGATCCAAGAGGTCCCGCGCGGATCCCCGTGAGTTTTTGCACATCGGTGTTTGTTTTTTTGGAGCAGCTATTAGCAAACATCTTCAGCCCTAGCGATGCAACATTCTGGTCCCCAGTGGACACTGTCAGATTTGTGACTTGCTTGGGCCGCGCAGTTTTGGCCACTGCCAATGCCGCTCATGTTGCAGCCACCAGGCCTGTGATTGCGAGGGGCTCGAATAGTATTGTGCGCCTTGGCGACTGCGACCAATGGCGCCGTTTTTTGTTCACTCTCGACACAGGCTGCTTGAACACTGGTGCTACTTGAGCACCCTCTTTGTCTTTAGTTGGCTCTTGGCCAGCTTGCTCCTGCCATGAGGTTCGCCTCGGGCGCGCCTGGCCAGCAGGCGCTTGACGAATTGGCAAGCTGAATTCTCAGACTGCTTTCCAAGGTTGCGCACAGCATGGGTAGCCGGGAAGATACGTCCTGTGTACATTCGGGATAGTTTTTTGATTGTTGTGCGCCGACTGCTGTTCCAGCCTTTCTTGGGTCGGTTTGTTCCGCACCTGCCTTTGGCAGCCCTTCTTGCTAGGTAGTGCGTGACCAGTGCACAAATGTGCACAAGCGAACGCAGGCATCAAGCCCCAGTATCAAGGTTGGGCGATACCCCAGTCTCACCAGGTTCTGTGCGACCGCGCAGGGTCCGAACTCTTAGCCTCCCCGGGCCGTCGAGCGCGGGGGACGTGAAGGCTATGCGCCAGTCAGCTTTGTCTCCGCCAGCCCCTGGCCAGATAGCCAGTGTGGCTCCGCGCTGGCACGCCGCATACGTACACGCATGTATGCATGTATGCATGTGTGCATGTATGCATGTTTGCAGCTCTGTATGTATGTATGTATGCATGTATGTATGCATGTTTGAATGCATGCATGCATGCATGTATGTAGTATGCATGCATGCATGTTTGTATATGTAAACATGTATGCATGTATGTATGCATGCATGCATGCATGCAGGGAGGCATGCATGCATGTATGCATGCATGTATGTCTGTATGCATGTATGCATTTATGTATGCATGCATGCATGTATGTACACATGCATGCATTTATGTATGTACGTGTTTCTGTATATACACACATATATATATGCATGCGCGTATGCATGCATGTATGCATGTGCGTAATGTAATGCATTTATGTATTTATGCATGCGTACATGTATGCATGTATGCATGCATGCATGCATGTAGGAATACACGTATGCATGTATGCATGTATGCATATATGCACGTATGCATATATGCACATTTGCATGCATGCATGTATGTATATTCGTATGTATGCGTGCATGTATGCATGCATGCACGCATGCATACACGTATGCATGTATGCATGTATGCATGTATGCATGCATGTACGTATGCATGTACGTACGTATGTATGCATATGTGTATGCATGTATGCATGTATGCATGTATGCATGTATGCATGTCCGCCTGTCTGTCCGTATGTATGTCTGCATGCATGTATACATGTTTGTATGTATGTATGCATGTATGCATGCATGTATGTATGTATGTATGTATGTATGTATGTACGTTGTACGTATGTATGTATGTATGTACGTATGTATGTATATATGTATGTATGTATGTATGTATGTATGTATGTATGTATGTATGTATGTATACATGTATGCATGCATGCATGCATGCATGTATGCATGTATGCATGTATGTACTTATGCACTTATGTACGTATGTATGTATGTATGTATGTATGTATGTATGCATGCATGCATGCATGCACGCACGCATGCATGTATGTATGTATGTATGTATGTATGTATGTATGTATGTATGTATGTATGTACGTACGTACGTACGTACGTACGTATGTATGTGTGTATGTACGTATGTATGTATGTATGTATGTATGCATGCATGCATGTATGTATGTATGTATGTATGTATGTATGTATGTATGTATGCAGGTACGCGTGTACGTGCGTGTATGTATGACTACAACCATGTGTATCTCCAGTTGCGACAAGGCGCGATTGGCCCGAAATGTCAGTTCGGGTTTCCTCTGAAGGGTCTCTTGGGGCTTCTTGGGAGGCTCCCGGGCCCTCTTGGAGAGACTTGGACCGTCTCGGGACCTTCTTGGGCTGTCTCAGACCTCTTTTGGAGGCTTCTTGTGTTGTCTTGGGGCGATCTTGATCTTGTGGGTGTGTTGGGCCGTCGTCAGCGGTCGGAAGCCCGAGCAAGCGAGAACGCGAAACTTTCTATAACAAGCAATTGGAATGCAAATGTGTTTGCTTCTTGGGGCTCTCTTGGGAGTGCTCTTGCAGGGTTTCTTCGGCCGTCTTGGGGGCATGTTGGTCCGTCGTGACGCGTTCTTGGGCCGTGTCCAGGCTATCTGGGAACGTCCTGGACCGAAGTTGCCGAAAGAGTGGGGGGCCCCCCCGGAGGGCTCCCCAGGTGGGAAAGGGGCCGAAGGATCCCCTTCGACTCAACTACGACATTGCTGGATGCCCGCTAGGCTGACGCGCCTGGAGCGCAGGCTCACGAGTGCCCACAGGAGGCGGGAGAAGTGGAAAGCACTGGAGGTGGGAGTGCCAAGAGAGGAGACGTCGACATCCCCTCCGCACACGCCGACGCGGTCGGCGGATTCTGGACAACTGGGGTCCAGACACGTCCGGCGCGTGGGCGGCGATGACAGCGTCGCGCGGCGCGTGCTCCGGAGAGGAGCCCCGTTTCACGTGGAGCTCCGGGGGGTGACCCACAGAGGGGGCGAGGCCCCAGGGCCCCAGAAGGGAGCCCTCGGGGTGGCCCCCTTTGGGGACCCGCTGGCGCGCCCGAGAGGGACCCGTCGGGGCCCTTCTCTTCGCCCCCCCCATCTTCGGGCGATCGCAGGCATGGATTAAAAGGGGGCGTGGACTGGCGACGGGTCCCGCTTCCATGGGGAAAGCGCGGACTTCCGCCGCCGAGCGAGGCGGCACCGGCCGCACTTTGGGGAGGGCGCCTCCCCCGATCCATGGATTTGGCGACCGCGCGCCAAAGCCATGGATCGCTAATCCATGTTTGCTCAAGAGGGAAAGAAACACACAGACACAATGAATCGTCGATTCCCCCCCCCCAAAAGGGAAAATATGGGAAGTGGGGGGGAAGACAGAAATCCAGAAAATATGGGAAAATAGGGGGCATCCTTTTATTCGTGTGTACTTATTTGTGTGTCTCAGGGTCCCTTCATTTGCGCGCCCCCGACCTCTGGGTCACCCCCCACTGCCGCCCGCCCGAGGAGCTCCGCAGAGGGCCCAGCCCGAGGGGTGGGCTCGGGCCCACCCCTCGAGGCGACGTTCCCTCCCGTTGCGCTCCGAGAGGCAGCCCGTGCACCTTTTTGAAGCCCGGTCGCTCCCGCCGCACTTCGCCCCCACGCCCCGCCCCCGGCCACGCCTCCTCTCGCTGCCCACCGGGCCACCCCAGCCCAGCCCGAAGGCCTCAGCCTGCCCTCCGCTTCCAGGGGTGGTGTGGGGGGGGGGTCGGGGGGCATCGACGAAGACACACACATGGAACCCGTTCCCCCCCCCCCACAACCCGAACTTCGGGTGTTCGGGTTGAGTTGGGCTGGTCTGGTTGGTAGTCTCTCTCTCTCTCTCTCTCATTTTTTGTTTTTTTGTTTTCTCTCTCTCTCTCTCTCCCTCTCTCTCTCTACTACCACCTCGAGAGCGGATCCCAGTTTGCGCCCAGCGCCTGGAGCTTTCGATCTTCAGGTGCTCGCGCACGCAAGAAGCACATCGCTGTTTGTCTGCAGAGGCATTTCTGCGAAAAAATGACGCACGCGCGCGTCCGTGCCGTGTCCAGCCGACGGGACCACTCTTTCCTCGCATCTTGTGTGCTAGGTAGGAGCCTCTCCCCACTGTTGCACTCCTCTGGTGGGCTGGCTTCAGAGCTTGTTGGCGGGTTCTGCCAAAACAGCCGCAGGACCAGGACCAGGATGAGGCGGAGGACGATGAAGATGAGGAGGGGAGGACGATGGCAGACTGGGCATGAGGTTCGAGGATAATGCCGCTGGTGTCGAGGAGGGAGGAGGAGGGAGGTGGAGGTTGGAGGGGAAAAGGACGGCGAGGCTGGTGCTGCCTGTGCTGACGAGGAGGGGCCACGAGGAGGAGCAGGACCAGAGGTAGGCCCGAGATGTAGCAACCGATGCTGCAATACGGTCGGACCGCGGTTTGCGATCGAGATCGGTTCGGGGAGGGTGCCCTACCCATCGGTCGTTGAAAGTAGGTATTTCTGGATTCCCATATTCCAATCTACTTTAAGCGCCTTCCTACTTCAATGATCGAGTGGCTTCACCTTTTCCGTCCTTCTTAGGGGGCGGACGGAACCCAGTCTTTTTTGAACGCCTTCCTACTTCATGTTTCTACCTACTTCTTCCGACCGATGGGTAGTGTAACCCTAGGGCTCTTTGTGCTCGTTTGATGTTTTTGTGCATCCGGAGCCCTCGAATGTTCTTCAGCTTGGCTGGCGGAGAGTCTCATGTTCTTGAAGCATGTTCTTCAGTCTTCTGTCCGGCCGTACACCCTGCCGTCTCGAGTCCCCTCCCCACAGATCACCACAAGCTTTTCCTTTCACTGCCAGAAGCGCCCC
The DNA here is from genome assembly GCA_963575745.1 of Prorocentrum cordatum. Classification (NCBI taxonomy): domain Eukaryota; class Dinophyceae; order Prorocentrales; family Prorocentraceae; genus Prorocentrum; species Prorocentrum cordatum. Next base: position 65,077 of record CAUYUJ010004254.1, read on the forward strand.
CCTTTGAACGACCAGTGGGCCAGCCATGCTGGCAAGAGCCTCGTTTTGAGAAGAAGTTGTCCTGGCATCATTCTAGCGCGTCCCCATTTTGCACAAGCTTGCACATCTGGTCATGGACTTCGGAGAAGTCCCAAGCGAGAGCCCCATTTTGAAAAGGGAGCCGCCAACAATGCGTGCAGCGTCTACATATGTTGAAGCCTCTAGTCTTTATTCTCAGAGAGATATCAAGCGAGTGGCCCATAGTTAACACCATCCTTGTAATTGTTAACTGTTGCAAGTTTTCAGCATGGTTTCGCGCGGGTGCAGGTTTTTAAGACGAATGTGTGAGGCGCGAAGACGAGAGCTCCATTTTGAAAACCACTCACCCTCCATCCTTGCAGCTGTTTCAAGCTTCTAGGACGAATGTGCGCGGCGCTCGGGAAATAGCTCCATTTTGAAAACGACCTGTGCTTAATCCTTCTGGCTGTTGCGACGTTCAAGCTTCAGGATCATCAGGCGAACTGCTCGAGCCGCCCTGCGGACACGTGCGGGGGTGCGACAGGGAGGGTATATTTGGTGTGAGTTTGTGGGAGGGGCACGACGGAGGAGGAGGAGGAGGAAGCATAATAATAAACATAATAGTAAGTATGACAAGAAGAATAATATGAATACTATTAGGAAGAAGCATCATCATAATACTATTGCTAATAAGAATAATGAGAATAAGACTAATAATGCGAATGCTACTACTAAACATAATAATGATGCAACTACTAAGAATAAGAATAGCCATACGAATAATATGATGAAGACGACTACTACTAATAATACTAATACTACTGATGCTACTACTAATAATAGTAGTAATACTACTAGTACTGATAGTAACAATACTACTCGCAGTCATAATAATAATAGTAATATCAATACCAATAACAATACTAATACTAATACAAATAATGATAATAATAATAACAATAATAATAACAATAATAATAGCAATAATAACAACAATACTAATAATAATACTAATTATAATAATAATAATCATAATAATAATTCCAAGAAGGATAAGAAGACGAAGTCAGGATACTCATACTAAGAATAACGCGACTAATAATAACAACAATACGAAGACGATGATGATGAGGAGGAGGAGGAGGAGGGGGAGGAGGAGAGGGAGGAGGAGGAGGCGGAGGAGGAGGAGGAGGAGGAGGATGGAGGAGGAGGAGGAGGATGGAGGATGGAGGATGGAGGGTGGAGGATGTAGGAGGATGGATGATGATGATGATGCTGACGATGATGCTGATGATGATGATGCTGACGATGAGGATGCTGATGCTGATGATACTGATGATGCTGATGACGATGACGATGACGATGATGCTGATGCTGATGATGATGGTGATGCTTGATGATGGTGAGGATGATGATGCTGATGATGAGATGATTACGATGACGACGGTGGTGGTGACGAGGATGTTGCTGCTGATGATGATGCTGATGCTGATGATATACTGATGATGTTGATGCTGCTGCTGATGATGATGGTGATGCTGATGACGATGTTGATGTCGGCGACGATGATGATGATGTTGATGATGATGATGATGATGCTGTTGCTGCTGATTATGATGCTGATGATGATTCTGATGATGCTGCTGATGCTGATGATGACGATGATGCTGATGATGATGCTGATGATGCTGATGCTGCTGATGATGCTGATGCTGATGCTGCTGCTGATGATGATGATGTTGATGCTGATGCTGATGAGGATGCTGATGATGATGCTGCTGCTGATGATGCTGATGATGATGATGCTGATGATGATGATGATGATGATGATGATGATGCTGCTAATGCTGATGATGCTGCTGCTGCTGATACTGATGATGATGATGCTGATGATGATGATGATGATGATGATGATGATGATGATGATGATGATGATGATGATGATAATGATGATGATGATGATGATGATGATGATGATGATGATGATGATGATGATAATGATGATGATGATGATGATGATGATGATGATGATGATGATGATGATGATGATGATGATGATGATGATGATGATGATGATGATGATGATGATGATGATGATGATGAGTATACTGCTGCTGCTGCTGCTGCTGCTGATGCGGATGCTGATGCTGATGCTGATGCTGCTGCTGATGATGATGAGGAGGATGAGGAGGAGGACGAGGAGGAGGAGGAGGAGGAGGAAGAGGAGGATGGAGGAGGATGGAGGAGGATGGAGGAGGATAGAGGATGATGGAGGAGGACAGAGGAGAATGGAGGAGGATGGAGGAGGATGGAGGAGGATGCAGGAGGATGGAGGAGACTGGAGGAGGAGGATGGAGGAGGATGGAGGAGGATTGAGGATGAGTATGGAGGAGGATGGAGGAGGATGGAGGAGGATGGATGAGGATGGAGGAGGATAGGGGAGGATGGAGGAGGATGGAGGAGGATGGAGGAGGATGGATGAGGATGGAGGAGGATAGGGGAGGATGGAGGAGGAGGAGGAGGATGGAGGAGGATGGAGGAGGATGGAGGAGGAGGAGGAGGCGGAGGAGGATGAAATGGAGGAGGGGGGGGGGGGGGGGGGGGGGGAGGAGGAAGAGGAGGAGGAGGAGGAAGAGGAGGAGGAGGAGGAGGAGGAGGGAGGAGAGCAGGAGGAGGAGGATGAGGATGAGGATGAGGATGAGGATGAGGATGAGGATGAGATAGGATGAGGATGAGGATGATGATGATGATGATGATGATGATGATGATGATGATGGATGATGAGGAGGAGGAGGAGGAGGAGGAGGAGGAGGAGGAGGAGGAGGAGGTGGAGGAGGAGGAGGAGGACGAGGAGGAGGAGGAGGAGGGAGGAGGGAGGCGCGAGGAGGGAGGAGGGAGGAGAGAGAGAGGAAGCAGGAGTGGAGGGATGAGGAGCAGGGTGAGGAGGAGGATGCGGAGGAGGAGGAGGCTGGAGGGCCAGTGTGAACCCAAGACTCATCAAGGATGTCGGAATGACACACTCCGAGCTCCCTTATCATCTGCCCCTGCAATGATTCAGTTCCACTGCGGGAAGTGCAGACAACCGGTTGAAGATCCTGAAGCATGCCAAAACATCATTTTCGGGACTCCAACGCCACGAATTAACCTGACTGTTGCGTCTTGACGACTCTGAACCGTGTCAGAAAACTATCCTGGGGTTTCAACACATCGAATCAACGTAACTGTTGCGCCCTGACAATCCTGAATCGTTCCACACACCATTTCTGGCACGTTGATGCTGGGACTCCGTGAAACTCTTGCACTTGTTCAAGACGAGTATGCGCGGCGCTGAAGCGAGAACAATATTTTGAAAAGGAACCGCCCTCAATCCGTGAAGCCCGTGAAATTGTCTATGACCAAAGTGCGCGGCGCTGGGGCGAGAGCCACATTTTGAAGCGGAGCCGCCCTCAATCCGTGAAGCTCGTGCAATTTGTTAAGACGTTTGTGCGCGGCGCTGAGGCGAGAGCCACATTTTGAAACCTGCCTGCCCTGAATCAGTTAAACTCCAGTTGCATATTTGTTAAGACGATTGTGCGCGGCGCTGAGGCGAGAGCCACATTCTGAAAACCACCCACCCTCCATCTGTGAAACTGTATCCAACTTGAGCTTGAGGGTCATGGTAAGGAAGTCATCGGCGAAACGCCTGGCCTTCCCTTCCGACGATAGGCCTCGCAGTGCGACACGGAGGATCTCTTTCTCTCTCTCTCTCTCTCTCTCCCTCTCCCTATATATTCATGGACAAGGAATGGAAGAGGAGGATGACTAGGAGGAGGAGGAGGAGGAGGAGGAGGAGGAGGAGGAGGAGGAGGAGGAGCAGGAGGAGGCGATGGAGGAGATGGAGGAGATGGAGGAGATGGAGGAGATGGAGGAGATGGAGGAGAGGGAGGAGGAGGAGGAGATGGAGGAGGAGGAGGAGGAGGAGGAGGAGGAGGAGGGGGAGGAGGGTGCGGAGGAGGAGGAGGAGGAGGCGGATATAGGGATGAGGGGCAGCCCAATACGTATCAGCTAGATTATGCCCCGCCGCCGTGGTAGAGGTCTGGCTGCGACGCACGTTGAAAGCAGAACCCAAAACTTGCGTCTCGACGCGCGTCGCCGGGTAACGGCCGATGTGGCCAACATATCCAAGCTGCCGTCGTTCCACGTATTCCTCTGGAGGCTGGAGCCCAGTGCGCAACCGTAAATCAGGCTGCGTGACGCGCCCCTCCATCTTCCTGAGGCCGCCTGAGTCGGGGTCCCATGTGATGCAGCGGACTATGCGGTTGAGGAAGACTGTATAACGACGCAATTCTGCTTTCGAGAATGGCCGAACTTCGGCTCCGTAGAATATGCAGGCAACCACGGTAGCCTCCACCATCCGACCCCTCTGGCGTGCCGATGTTGACAGCCGGGGCAGCTGTGGACGGACGCGCCCCCACAGCAAACCAGCCAGGCCAGGACGTTCGCCTGTGTCCTTCTGCGTCCCGCCGTCCACGTTGAAGCACACGCCGAGAAGCTCGGCCCAGCTGGCGTAACCGGCCAGTACCGCGTCGCCATGGCGCCCAGCACGCATACGGTTCCCACTTGTCCGGATGCGTAGTCTCGCCATGCTTTGCAAGAGCGGCCGCGATGAGCGCCTCGTCGTCCGTGGTCCTCCCGGAGAGCGTGCATGCGGACGTGTCATCAGCAAAGCTGAGAATGCGAAGCATACAGTCCAGAGCAGCGCCGTTGTCGGCGCGGGGGCGTCGTGACGGAGCGGAGCGGCCGTGCGGCGCACAGCACCGGCACCCCCGATGGCCGGGACTGAAGTGCGTGGAGGGCAGCGTTGTGCACCACGTATACACGACATCACCACGAGTTGTACATCAGGAACAATTGAACGAAAGTTAGAACCTGGAGGAACGTGAACATGGAGAGGATGAGGAAGAACAAATAGCCACAAGAGAACATCGGGACAAAGTCGCTCGAATATTCTATGCCTGGTTAAAAGCCTCGCGAGGTGGGGCATCCTTCGCGTAAGCCCCGGAGGAGGCTGAAGTTGGACGAGTCGCCCGGCTTGGTCCTCGCCGTGTGCAGCGTCGTGGAGTGCAGCCGGCGCAGGAGTTCAACAACGTGCTCGGGCATACCCTTGCGAGCAAGAAGCGCCCAGCAGCGCTCCCTGCTGCTGTTCGGGTAAGCCCTTTTGGATATCGGCCAGGAGAAGGACGAGATGGTCCTCGACCTCGGGACCGAGCCGCCGAGCCGATTCCTGCAAGACCATCCGGGTACTCACGGCCGCATCTCGCGCAGACCGTCAGCTGCGGAAGCCGAGCTGCTCGTCGACCAAGACGTCATGTCGCTCTGCCCAGGCAGCCATGCGAAGAAGGGCAAGCACGCGCGCCAGGATGCTGGTCACGACAGACAGCAGGCAGATGCCCCGGTACTTTCAGGAGGGAAAAAAACACACAGATATAACTGATTGTCGATACCCAGGAAAATATGGAAAAATATGGGAAGTGGGGGGAAGACAAAAACATAGAGAATATAGGGAAATATGGGGAATACTTTTATTTGTGTGTATTTATTTGTGGGTTTCAGGGCCCCCTCGTGGACAGCAGGAAGATGCCCCTGTACTTATCGAGGTCGCTGCGTGAGCCTTTGCCTTTGCATAGGAGGTGGGTCACGTCCTTGAGGACCGCCTCCTCCTGCCACACCTCGTCCTGGTGGTCCCACAGGCGCCACGCAAGCATGCGCACGAGCTGTCGTGCTCGTTCTCCTCCGTGTCGGATCATGTCAACCGTGACCTCATCCGCGCCGCCCTCTGAAACCCTCATGGTCTTGATGGCATGGTCAAGCTCTTCCGCCTCTGGACGCACTGCGAGAGAATCATCGATAGGTCGTTGTGGCAGCCGTTCCAACACAGCCGGGAGGTCTTGTACTACATCGGGCTCGCCTCCGATCTTGATGAAGTGAGCCCGTGCCACTTCTGGGATGAATGGGTCCGCCTCCTGGAGCGAGAAGCCCTTTGGCCACATACCGAGCTCTCGTAGAGAACGGTACATTTTTCCCGTGTCTCGCTGCGAGATGGCATATTCCACCTCCTGACACACAGACTCAATGAGGGCAGCCTTGCATCGGCGTTCCTGTGGCTGCACCCGGGCACGCATCTGCTTGTGCTCCGCTCGAAGGGCGGTTTCCCTGGCAGGGTCGTCGCACAAACGGATCTCCTCCCATTTTGCTTAAGCTCCTTTCGCCCTGCGCGCTGCGTCTCTCGGTGAGCAGCGAGGGCCGGTACACCGGCCGTGCGGCTGTCACGACCCAGCAAACTTTCGCTGGCTTCCCGGTAGATCTGTGCAATCGTCGCCCACGAAGGAGAAGCGGGAAGGCGGCCATACGCAGGCTCGCTCCACCATCAGGGGAACGGCAACAGTGAAGCACTGTCAGCCGCCTCGCTCCATCTTGTTGACGATGAGGCACGTCCAAAGAGTGTGACGTTGCCCACGGTCCTGCAGCAGGCCCGTGGTGTGAATAAGTTCGGTGGAGGCCCGGCCCATGATCCAGCAGCAGGCCCGCAGCAGGCCCGCCCTTTT
>CAUYUJ010004255.1:0-2500 GCA_963575745.1 Prorocentrum cordatum
ACTATTACTACTACGTCTACTACTACTACTACTCCTACTACTACTACTGCTGCTACTACTACTACTACTACTACCACGACTACTTTTATGATACTACTAATATTACTACTACCACGACTACTGCTACTAATACTACTACTTTTTATGATACTACTAATATTACTACTACCACTACTACTGCTACTACGACTCATACTACTACTACTACTACTACCTATAATCTTACTCTTACTACTACTACTACTACTACTACTACTACTACTACTACTACTTAAACCACTACGATTACTACTAATACTATTACCGCTACTATTGCGACTACGACTACTGTTATCGTTACTACGGCGACTGGCATTATTTCAGCTATGGCTACGACAAATGCTACTAGCTCCAGGACTACGCCCCCGACCACGATAACGACTACGACAAGTTCGACTGTTATTGTGGCTACTGCCACCACTGCTGCGACCATGACTATCACAATTACTAGCACGAGCAGTAGTACCTTTAAAACCAATACGACCACTACCACGACCATTACTCCTATCATTAATACTATCATCACAACTATGGCGACAACTACTACCACCACTGCTACTACTACTACTACCACTAATAATCATACTACTACCACCTTCACTGCTATTTTGCTGTGCACGACTACTACTACTACTACTACTACTATTACCACCCTTGCGACTATTGTTACTATTTCTTTGATGGTTAATGCGACCATTACTACTACTACTATTACTACTATTCTCAAGTCGTGGCTGCTATTACTACTGCTACCACTACTACCACCGTGATTGCTACTACGACTAATGAGATCATGCGTACCACTACTACGAATTATTACACCAGTACCACTACCGCTACTTCGAGCGCTATGATTATTCTCGCTACTGCTACTACTACGACTACTATTACGACGACTACTACGACTATGATTGCCACTACTAGTACTACCACTACTACTACTCCTACTATTACTACTACTCCTACTACTACGACTACTACTACTACTACTACTACTACTGCTACTACTGCTACTACCACCACTACTACTACTACTACTACTACTACTACTAGTACCACTACTACTACTACTACTATTATTATTACTACTACTACTACTACTACGACTATTACTAATACGACTACTACTACTACTACTACTACTACTACTACTACGACTACGACTACTACTACTACTACTACTACTACTACTACTACTACTACTACTTACGCATTTCTACTATCACTATTACTATTACCAGTACTACTACTGCTACTACTACTACTACTACTACCACCACGACGACTACTACTACTATTACTACTACTACCACTGCCACTCTTATTACGACCACCGTTGCTATTACCATTACTACAGATTAATATGTATTATTATTATTACTACTACCACTATTGTTATTGTTGTCGTAGCATGACTGCTACTTTTGCGACGATTATCATTACTTCTCTCATGACCGCTCTTGCGACTACTGCATCTTGTACTCGCACCCCGCACCAGCGAACTTGCTTGTTCCTGGATTGTATTATAGCCGGACCATCCCCGAGATGAGTTTCCCCACTCCAGGTCTAGAACACCGTCTTGAATCAGCATCTGCTTAAACAAAGTAGCCTGACGAAAACCCAACCATACGTAGTTGTGAATACCGCAATTGTGGATATATTCTTCGGTGGCGCCCCCGGGCCACGAAACGAGTGAGGGGTGTGCCGAAATGGCGGGGTGGAACCGCATGCTCGCGCAGCCACTGGGGCTCTCGGTGGAGCTCCCTATGGAGCCACGAAACGTGTGAGCGGTGTGCCAGAATGGGCGGTGGAACCGCATGCGGGCGCAGCCATTGGGGCCTTCGGTGGAGCTCCGTATGGGGCCACGAAACGTGTGAGGGGTATGCCAGAATGGGGGGTGGAACCGCATGCGGGCTCAGCCACTGGGGCCTTCGGTGGAGCTCCCTATTGGGCCACGAAACGTGTGAGGTGTGTGCCAGAATGGGGGGTGGAACCGCATGGGGGCGCAGCCACTGGGGCCTTCGGTGGAGCTCCCTATGGAGCCACGAAACGAGTGAGGGGTGTGCCAGAATGGGGGGTGGAACCGCATGCGGGCGCAGCCACTGGGGCCTTCGGTGAGCTCCTTTGGCCACTAAGCGTGTGGGGTTGGTTGGCCAGAGAATGGGGTGGAACCGCAATGCGTTGCGCAGCCAACTGGTGCCTTTCCGGTGGAAGCTCCCTATGGGGCCCCGAAATCGTGTGAGGGTGTGCCGAATCTGGGTTGAACCCCTGCCGCGCACAGCCACTGGGCCATCCCGGTGGAGCTCTCCCTATGGGGCCACGAAACGTGTGAGGGGTGTGCCAGAATGGGGGTTGGAACCGCATGCGGGCGCAGCCATTGGGGCCTTCGGTGGAGCTCCCTATGGGGCCACGAAACGTGTGAGGGGTGTGCCAGAATGGGGGGTTGAACCGCATGCGGGCG
>CAUYUJ010004255.1:5000-30000 GCA_963575745.1 Prorocentrum cordatum
GTTCTCGAAGCACTCTCGGAGCGTTCCAGCGGGCCGCGGCGCCTGATGCATCCCCCATGCCCTCCCAGCTCTCGTGGAGTCCCGGCTCTGGTGTCGTCCCGATCTTGTCTCAGTGCCTTCGGTGCCTCCGCTCCTGGAGGTCCGCGCGAGGTTTGCGCGGCGCCAGCCTTGACCGGGCAGTTTTTGCGGCGGCAACCGTGTGGCCAGGGTGTCCCGCTGCAGGGGTCGTTCGGCCGTCCGCGCCAGGGCGCCCAACTCCGCAAAAACAGATCAACTGGCACGCAAACACCTCCATTTTCTTGTCGCCCGCGCCGAGCCGCCCCGCATCCGTGAGGTCGCGGCCAGGGGGGCCAGGCCAAGGACACGGGTCATCTTCGACCCAGATGCCGAATAATTGTTACGATGAAGTGTTGAATAGTCTAAGCGAGCGTTGGTTAGCTGTAGAATTCGGTTTTTCTGGCAGAGTTGTGCCAGAGATGAAGTACATCATGCCGAGAACAGAACAGAAGATCCGCAGCAGAAGCGTCTGGAATTCAAGGCGATAAACAATTATGCTCAAGAGAATTTCTCGTGTGTTTCGTTCTCACGGTCTCGGCGGGCTCCTTATGCGTTCCGAGACCTCCGTCGGATTGTTTTGCCTCGCCAGTTTCGGCGGTCTTCCCACTGCGTCCTCGTGGGGCCGCGGTTGCAACCCGGGGGCAATCACGCATGGGTTCGCGATGATATCCGTTCCCCCCCCCCCCCCCCCGGGGTTGGGCCGAGGCCTTTTGGGCCCAACGGCTTGTAAAAACAATGAAAGCAGACGACGCCGGAGGTGTGGGTGTCTCGGATATCTCAATATCTCGCGCGTCCAGGCGTCGTGAACATATCACGGCGGTCGATTTTGCTGGTTGGTGCAGCCTTCTTCCAAATGGACTCCTAGCAGATGTGGTGGGAGGATCACGCGGCATCGCCGATGCAACGGCAGTGTGGCTCGATGCGGAAATCGATTTTCTCAATACAGATGGCGCCGACGCATCGTCGACGTCGCCAATACATCGGCGGTGCCGCGCGATCCCTCGACCCCATCAGTTCGGACCCCATTTGGAAGCCACTGCACATGCCAGGGCACGACGTGTTGTCCGCAGACTCCCAACTATACTGACCTCCTTGAGTGCACCCATGCGCGACCGCGATCGGATCGGCTCTTTTTTGGCTAGCATGTGCACCACCGGAACCAACATCCAATCACCCAGCACGAGATTGCGAAACCGCGACAATAATTCGACCTTCGCTGGCAGACGTTCCCAAAGGCGGTTTTCGATTTCACAGTGAGCCCTCTACCCTTTCGGGCTTCCCGGACATGCCCTCGAGTTGCGCGCTATCGCCCAAAAAGAGGCCATGCCATGTTCAGGTTGCGAATGCAGTTGCGGAGAGATTCCAGCCTCATCGCCGAAGCCGAAGAACTTCGCGACCACGCGCAAGCATTCCAGGGGGGGGGAGGGGGGGGGCGTAGGCAGGTTTTGGCAAACTATCACCCAAATAGAGTAGAGTTCACCTTCCTTTCTGGCAAGATGTATGATTACCGGAGCAATGCGGCTGTCTTTGCTACACCTACAGGTCGGCATCTCACGCACGGTGCTCCTAGCTTCGCAGGGAAGGTCCTTCCGGTGGCGCATGTTCACCACCAGACACGACTTCGATGCTTTCGCCAGGGTGAAGCATGGTCCCGGTATTTTGCCAACGCTTGGTTAACAACAAACCAAAGACAAGGACACATTCACTGTTTCGTAGCTCGGCCTGCTTCGCAACTGGTTGCGTCGGAGTGATCGCGCGCTGCGGAGAAAAAGTCCGCGTGGGCATCTCGGCGGACCCATCGCCGTTGTGCAGATGGTGTTCTCAAGCAGAGGGAACCCAAGAACACGCGGTCTGGAACTGCCCGCGCTGGCAGTCGGAAAGGACCGCGGGCCAATAATCGAACGACCCTCCGGAGCGCACCAGGCACTGCGGGCCGCTAGAGTCAGACCCCTCAGCTGCTGGACTCCCAGGCCACACTTGCACAAGACGAGCTCCCGCTACCTATCCCTCGGCCCCCTCCCGAGGGCCCCGGCAACGATCATCTCGAGGAGTGCATTGGCGAAGCGGGGGCCAGGTGGGCAGGCGCCGTCGCAGACGGTGCCTGCGCGCACCAGGCCCACCCGCTCCTCGCGAAGGCGGGTTTGGGAGTGTGCCACGGGCTGGATCACCAGCCTAACCACTCGTCTCGAGGGCGTGGCTTGGAACAACTACGCGCAGGGGGCGGAGACCCTCGCCGTGCTCCACCTTTGTGGCTGCCGGGGAGCGGCCTGTGCACATTTTCGTCGGCAGCCCAGCGGTTGTCGGCGGATGCCAGGGCCTTCTCAAAGGGCAGCCACCGCAAGCCACGGGGGCCAGGGCCCATTTTTGGCAAGAGATCCGCCAGAGATGCTGGAGGTCCACAAAGTCGGAAGCCACCTCGGCGAGCAAGGCATCAACGACGGCCGCATCACACCTTTCGCTGAGGTTCTTAACCGCCATGCCGACGAACTCGCCATTGCTGGAGCACGACTGCATGCTCTTCAGTCAGGTCTCATCGACGCAGCTAAGTGGCGACACAAGCTCGCGGAGTTGTCGTGCAGCGACGCCGCCGCCATCTTCGATCTGCGCCGCTATCCTTTCCCCAGCCAGACCGATGAGCGGGCTACTCTAGGTCCGAACTCAGCAAGATGAAGCCCAACCCGCTCACCATAGGGCAAGGAAGATACGAGATACCGCGCTCACTGGATGACCCCGCTCAGCTGCATGGCTCGCCAGGGCAAGGCTTCTTCGACGATCTCGACGATCCTGGGGGAGCCGCACCCGACGACATCGAAGGCGAAAACCAGGACCCGCTCGGGCTTGGAGCGTCCTTGAACGACAGCGGGCAGGAGGTCACACTAGTCACGGGCATGACGCGCACAACGAAAGCACAGCCCGGCGTCAGCCTAGATTTTCATACGGTCTGGCTCATGCGGCGGACGTCCACAAGGACCTGGCCTAGACATTCAATCTGCCCAACCACAGGCCCCTTCCCCCCCCCTCTGGCAAGAAGGAAATAGCGGTCCGCCTACATCCCGAGGTTGGTTAGGCCTTGGTCGAACGGTAACGCAATTCCTCTTGAGGTTGGGAAGCAACAGCCAGATCTTGCTCGCGAAATGTCGCTCACCGTTCGCATCATGGCGCAGTAACAGCGATCCAATCACTTTTTTCCAAACCAGCCGGTCCATCCAGGAACAGCCGATTCCGCTGCTGAACAGGTCCCACCGAGCACAGGCCGCTTGGAATGGCCTGCAACAAGCCTTCCGCCCTACCGCCTCTCTTGAGGTTTCGCTCCAGGGAAACCTCCCAGGGTACCTTGGTGTTCGCCGTTCAACACAAGTGCTAGCATCTTCTCTCCTGAACGCGCTGCGAGAACAATTGGCAACTGCTCCATAGTTGTCACGCTGGGCCACCGTGGGGGGATGCCCCAAGGCGGCGCCACGGCTTACGAAAGCACCGGGGCGCGCGTGCCAAAGCGCGCTAGCAGACCGCGCATGTTTTTTTTTTCTCGGGTGTGCCGACAGGCCCTCGAGTGGCCTTGCGTTCTTCTCTCATGGCGCTGGAATGCGAGAGCATTGATCGTTGAGGTTAGAAGCGACCAACACCGTAAGAACATTATGAAACCGTAGCCTCACTGAGGTCCCCGCTCTCGCATTAGGGATCATAGACCTGGGCGTTTTTTGTTCGATGCACCTGCAGGAGAAACGACCCTTTATCCCAAACATTCCTGGCCTCCTAACTTCGGACCTCTCCAAAGGGTTAGGGGCCTTTTTATGCCTCAGCAATGAAGACGGGCCAGCCAAAGCGGCAACAACAGCAGGGGGAGCAACGGTCTGCCGGCCTGTGGGCAGCGTTGCTGGGCAAGCCCTGGAGGAGGAGGAGGAGGAGGAGGAGGAGGAGGAGGAGGAGGAGGGGGAGGGGGAGGGGGAGGAAGAGGAGGAGGAAGAGGAGGAGGAATAGGAGGAGGAGGAGGAGGAGCAGGAGAAGGAGGAGGAGGAGGAGGAGGAGGAAGAGGAGGGGGGGAGGGGAGGTGAAGGGGGAAGGGGACGAGAAGGAGGATGAGGAGGAGAACGAGGAGGAGGATGAGGAGGAGGAGGAGAAGGACACAAAGGAGGATTGGCCGCGCCACTTGGCCGCATCGCCGGGCCCACAACATTTTGCTGGGCAAGCGGCGCCGCGGGAGCCAGCGCTGCCTCGACGCATTCCCCACGGAGTGTTGTCTTGTCACGTTCGTTGACCCATCGGTTGGTGGAACTTTGGTGAATGGAGTCGCTGCTGCAAGCATCGGCCTTGCACTTATTTTCCACAGTCGTCGCGGGAGTGGTGCTACAGTGTAAGCCCATGCCAACAAACACCGTGTTTGCCTCCAGGGTGCCCTGGGCTTCTTGGGTTTCGATGGTTTTGCGGTGGAAAGCGTGACGTTCCCACACCAAATATCCATGGACGTCCTGGGTCTCAGGGTTGGGTTTCTTGTGGAAGATGTCTCGTGGACTGGCCTCCACTGTATTGGTGCTACTGGTGGACTTCGTCCTGGTCCACTGCGTGGACAAGGTGGCGTTTTCGTCGCACGTCGGGCACGTCGTGCCCGCGGTCCCCGCGGCGGTCGGGGAAGAGACGGTAACCTTTGTAGTTACGGTCGGACCGAAGTATGAGATCGAGGTCGGTTCGGGGAGGATGCCCTAGTTATGTTTGTTTGGTTGTGTTTGTTTCAAATTCTTGTGCATCCTGGGGAAGGGTACCCTCGAATCGTCTTCATTCTGGCAGGGAGAGGGTTCTACGTTCTTGAAGGGTGTCCGACTATGCTTGGTCTGGCTGCAGTCGACTACGTGCTGGTCGTTGAAAGCAGGTATTTCTGAATTCCCGGACCCCGATCTATTTCAAGCGTATTCTTATTTCAAGAACCGACATATTGTTGCTGTGTTTTGTTGCTATTTGGGAGGGCCTGCTCCCGATCTGCTTTCTCCGCCTTCCTACTCTGTATGTTTACCCACTTCTTCCGACCGACGTGGAGGAGGAGGAGGAGGAGGAGGAGGAGGAGGAGGAGGAGGAGCAGGGGGAGGGGGGAGGGGGAGTCGGGAGGGGGGGAGGGGGAGGGGGAGGAGGGGGAGGGGAGGGGGAGGGGAGGAGGAGGAGGAGGAGGAGGAGGATGAAGGAGAGGGAGGAGAGGAGGAGGAGAGGAGGAAGGAGGCGGGAGGAGAAGGAAAGGGGAAGAAGAGGAAGGGGAGAGGAGGAGGAGGAGAGGAGGAGAGGAGGAGGAGGAGGAGGAGAGAGAGAGGGCAGAAGAGGAGAGAGGAGGGAGGAGGAGAGGAGAGGAGGAGGAGGAGGAAGAGGGGGAGGAGGAGGAGAGGAGGAGGAGGGTGAGGAGGAGGAGGAGGAGGGAGATGAAGAGGAGAGGAGAGGAGAGGAGGGGAGGGGGAGGAGGGGAGTGAGGAGGAGGAGGAGGAGGAGGAGGAGGAGGAGAGAGGAGAGGGGCAGGAGGAGGAGGACGTGAACGTCGTATAGATTGTTCCTGGTCCCGTTGCCTCCCCGCCCCCCTCGCCCGGGAGACGGGGGGCCTCCTCCCCCTCGGGGGGAGGGGGCGCGCTTTTCGGCCCCGCCCGGGGGAGGCCAGGGAGGACTTCCTCGGCGACGCGCACGAGGCCGGCCGCCCCCCCTGCTGGGCTCGCGGCGCGCGGGGGGGGGGGGGGGCCAGGGCAGCTCTAGGCCGCCTCCCAGAAGGGGGCAGGCGGGTGCGGCGCATGTTGTGCGAGCTCGGTCGCGCGAGCTCCGTCGCGGGAGTTCTGTGCGTGCGAGTTCGGCGCGTACGAGCTGAGTGTTTGTGTGCGAGCTCCGTCCGCCGGCCCCCTCGTGGGGCCACCAGGCTGTAGGGCGAAGGTTCGCAGTTTCCATTGTTACAGTTCTGCTTCTTGCTGCTTACTGTTCCTGCCGGCCACATGTCTCGGATGATGGAAGCAAAAAAAGGGGGCGGGCGGGTGAGGGGGGGGGGAGGGCAATCTGGGCCTCCCAGATGGGGTCCGAGCAGATGGGGTCGGAGGATCGCGCCGCATCGCCGGTGCGGCTCGATGCGGGGCCCGATTTTCTCCGCGTCGACGCCGCCGATGCATCGCCGGTGTCGCCGATGCATCGCCGGCGCATCGCCGATGCGGCGCGACCCTCAGTCTCCATCTACTCCGAACCCATCTGGGAGGCCTCTAGCAGCGACACGGGGGGGCGGGGGGCGGGCCAGGGGACTGGCTTGAGCGCGTGGCTATGCATACCCAGGCCCCCTCGAGTGATAAGCAAGAACACGACGAAGTGTGTTTAGTTATTCTCAGCCTCCGGGGGCCAGGCTCCCTGCGGCCCTGAAGCCAGGTAATGGCCCCCAGAGGCTGAGAACTATTCAGCATGACTTCTGGGGGTTGACGCTATGAAAAATATGACGCCGGGTGTCTGGGTAGGCAGCCCATGGCATGCCCCAAAGTCCCACCGCGTGTTCGATGACACCGGTGGAGCACAAACCAGCCGCACGCAACAAAAATCTGCACGGGTAGTGGGAAATGCAGTCAATAGTTCAGCATCCCTTTCACGGCTTCTTGATGGTGTTTGGCTTAGCGCCTTTTCAATTCAGGGGGGGGGGTTCAAGAGCAGCGACGTGGGGGTGAGGACTGGCGCCGCATGTTTTCGCAGCGGGCGACTGTGGCTTGCTGCGGGCCCCAGGGCCGTCACGGATGGATCCAGCTCGGAAGATGCCGCCGAGAGATATGGAGTGTACGGGGTTTTGGTCGTGGTTCTTCGCGACGCTGCAGCTCTTTCTGCAGCCCGACGGCCTCCTTTCCACGCCCATGGGCGTGCGGTTTCTCGGTATCTCTGGCCCATCGCCGGTCTGTCGGCGATGTTTCGACGAGTCCGGGTCATCCTTTGAGCGCCTCGCCCGCCCGCAGGCCCCGGGCCGCGGCCGCCCTCGCCTCCCCTGCCTGGTGCTGATTATTCTTCCCCGCCAGAGCACGTCCACAATCCGTTGCCTCGGAGTCGTGCCTTGAGATCTCGGGGGGCGGTCTCTCTCTCTCTCTCTCTCTATATATATACACATAAATACACATATATACACAAATGTATATGTATCTGTTTGTGTACATGTATATGTATATGTTTGTGTATAAGCATATGTATATGCTTATGTTTATATATGTATATGCCCGCCCGCGTGGGTAGGGCAGATCTCCATCAGATCTACCCCTGCCCGGGTCCTCGGACCGCGGCCCGGCGGCAGTGGATTTTGGTGATTTGCCGGCGGCGCCGCTGTTTTTGTTCCGCTGCGCAGCCCGACCGAGGCCCTCCCGCGCCGAGCACTCCGCCCGCGCCGCGACAGCCCCGAGGGCCGAGGACGTCATGAGCCGCTGGCCCCCTCCCGCGCCGACATCTCGCCCACGCCGCGGCAGCCGAGGGCCGAGGACATAACTAACTAGCCATGCATCAGGAGACAAAAAAAACACAGACGCAATTCATCGTCGGACCCCCAGAAAATATGGGAAAATGTGGGAATTGGGCGGGAAGACAAAAATCACCACCTACCAGACCACCCCAACCCAACCCGAAGGCCTCAATTTGCCCTCCATTTCCAGTGGGGGGGGGGTCGGGGAACGTAGAAAAAACACATGGAACCCGTACCCGCCCCAACCCGAAGTTCGGGTCAAATTCGGGTCTTCGGGTTGGGTTGGGGTGGTCTGGTAGGTAGCCCCCCAAAAAACGAAACTGTAGGAAACTATGGGGAATCGTGCTATTTGTGTGTATTTGTTTGTGTGTCCCAGGGCCCCTTCAATGTATACCCGCGGCCTCGTGGGCTGCCCCCCGGGCCGCGATGCCTCCGCAGGTGCGGGGCGCCCTGCCCGCGGAGCCCCCCCGCGCGGGGCGCGCCCGTGCGACCGCGCCTCCGCGGGGCCGCGCCCCGGAAGCCGGACCGCGAGGGCGCGGGCTCCGCGGAGGCATGCAGGCAGTGGCGAAGCCTCCTGGCTCGCCCAGAGGACCGCCGAAGAATGGTCTGAGAACCTTGAGTGGTCTGAGAACTCCTGTGTGATCCGCACGGAAGGTTCTCAGACCATGCCTGGCCGAGACGGTCTCGTGTTGACACATCGGGTCTGCGTTCTAGGAGCGTTGCTGCCTCTGTTGCCGGGATATCCTGAGGCTCTAAGAACATGCGGGGGCTGGCCTATAGGAGTGCCGGAGAAAGAGTGGGGGGGGATGGGAGGAGGAAAAAAGGGGGGGGGGAAAGAGGGGGGAGGGGAGGAAAAACGGAGGGGGAAAAAGGTGGGGGGGTGGGGGGGTGGTGGGGGGGAAAAAGGGGGGGGGGGGGGGAGAAAGGGAAAAAGGGGGGGGAAAAAAAGGTTGGGGTGGGGAAGTGGGGGGGTGGGGGGGTGGGGGTGGGTTGTTAGGTGGGGACGGTCGGTCCCCGTGCTCCATGCATGCTCCCCCCTCGCGAGCCACCAAGCACGGCGCCCCGAGCCCGACGCCCACCCCCGCGTCGTGCCCCCCGCGCGCCGCGCGGGGCCGCGCGCCGCGCGGCCTCCGCCCCGAGCGCCCGCGCCTCGCCCGCGCGCGCGCGGGGCCGCGCGCCGCGCGGCCCTGCTCGGCCCGCTCGCACCGCCGGCGCGCCTCGGGCAGCGGGTCTCTCGGGGCCCGCCCCGAGCGCCCGCGCCTCGCCCGCGCGCGCGCGGGGCCGCGCGCCGCGCGGCCCTGCTCGGCCCGCTCGCACCGCCGGCGCGCCTCGGGCAGCGGGTCTCTCGGGGGGCCCCCCCTTGGCGTTAAGTCGGGCCTGTCCCTCTACAGTCAGGAGGGAAAGAAACACACAGACACAATCAATCGTTGACTTCCAGGAGAATATGGGAAAATATGGGAAGTGGGGGGGGAAGACAGAAAACCCCAAAATATAGGATAATATGGGGAATCTTTTTAGTAATGTCTATTTATTTGTGTCTCCATGTTCCCCTTTATACAGGGGGGGACGTTCAAAAATAGAAAAAAAATAAAGAAAAAATAGTCCGGGGGCGATTTCTGGAGCAATTGTTTTGACCCTTTGGGGGCACTTTTTGGGGGTATGTTTTTAAGTTTTTCGCCCACAGTCCCCCTGTAGGGAGACACTGCTCCGCTCTCTCACTGAAGGTAACTCGGAAGAAAATGGAACGACAGAGTTCATTTTGGCGGGCATTGATTGCGTGACTCTTCTTCTCATCACTCTCCTCCCCTTCATCCACCCGCTCCTCCTCTTCCTCCTCCGCCCGATCGTCTCCCTCTTCCTCTTCGCCATCGTCGTCCTTGTCCTCCGGTGGGTCGGCCGGGGTCCTCGGGGTCGCCGCGCGGCTCGGGTCGCCGCGCGCCGCTCTCTCCGAGGGTGCCACGGGCGGCACGGGCCTCCGAGGGGCCGGCAACCCGCGCGGCGGCGGGCCGCGCGGTCGGGTCGCCGGTGATGCCGCGGTCCGTCGCCACACGGGTTCGGGGCCCCGAGGAGGAGGTGGGGGGGAGATAGATCGAGGATGAGGATCGAGGGGGGTGGGAGGCGACGACGACGAGGGCGAGGACGAGGACGACGACGACGACGAGGACGACGACGACGACGACGACGACGACGACGACGACGAGGGCGAGGACGACGACGACGAGGACGACGAGGACGACGACGACGACGAAAACGACGAGGACGACGAGCACGACGACGACGACGATGACGAGGACGACGACGACGAGGAGGACGACGAGGACGACGAGGGCGACGAGGACGACGAGGACGACGAGGACGGCGACGACGACGGCGGCGGCGACGGCGACGGCGACGGTGATGGCGACGGCGACTACAACGACGACGATGAGGCGCCTCCAAGGGTGGCGCATATTTCTAGAGGGAGTCTCTCCTCGCTGGACTGCAAAAGGCCCTGCCTGCCTCGGTTATGCCGCCTCGGGGTCGTGTGGGCTACATCGTCCGTGGGAGTTCCGCCGCGATCTGGAACGGCCGCGGCGCCCGCTGCATCCTCCAGCACCGCCAGGCCTCAGAGATCGCCGACATGTGCTGGTCCTGACATTACCTGACCTTAGATTGAGAGGGTCAGGGGGGGAAGGGCGACGATGAGGACGAAGGAGGAAGAGGGCGGCGAGGCACGCTCTGCCTCCGGAGGCGCGCGCCTCCGGGGAAAGCGGGCGCGGGTCACGGGCCTCAGCTCACTGGGCATACATGCAACCCCCCAGCGTTCAGAACGCAATGCACTCGTGGCCTAATTTATGTCATCGGCTTCTGGCGCTATCCCCGAACATGTGGGTGGCCAAGACCCCCTGTCCCTGACGCTTTTGACCCTCCTGACTCAGGTCCCCTCCGGCGGCCTTATCCGAACCTCGCCCTCGCCGGTCAACGATTCGGGCAACTGAAAGGGGTTCGGAATTCGTCGAGCGCGTGGCGGAAGCCGAGCCCTGCCCCCGCCTCCCATGGGTTCAGGAGAATCAATGTTTACCGGGAGGGGAAAAAACATACAGACACAATTAATCGTCGACTCCCAGGAAAATATGCAAAAATATGGGAAGTAGGGGGAAGACAGAAACCCAGAACATATGGGAAACCATGGGGAACCTTTTTATTTGTGTGTATTTATTTGTGTGTCCTGGGGCCCCTTCAGTTTAGGGGGGGCAGGGTGGGTTCGGACGTCGCCGCCCATCTCGGGGCATGCTCGATCAGATCACTCTTGTGGGGCCCTTGGAGGCCACGGCAGCTGGAGGCACGGCAGCCGGAGCCCAGGAGGCCCCGAGCACGTGTGCGCATCGGAGTGCACAGAACTGGTGGGGTGGGGGGAGCGGAGAGCTGAGGGGCGGAGGAGCGGGAAGATGAGGAGGTAGCAGCAGGAGGGGTGGAGGGAGCAGAAAGCTGAGGGGTGGCGAGGAGGAAGGAGGAGGAGGAGGAGGAGGAGGAGGAGGAGGAGGAGGAGGTTGGCAGCAGAGGGGTGGAGGAGCGGAAAGCTGAGGGTGGAGGAGGAGGAGGAGAGAGGAGGAGGAGGAGGAGGAGGAGGAGGAGGAGGAGGAGGAGGCAGAAGGAGGGGTGGAGGGAGCAGCAAGCTGAGGGGTGGAGGAGCAGGGAGATCAGGAGGGGGCAGCAGGAGGGGGGCGTGCCTGCGGATGTGCCCAGCGGGGGGCATTTCGTCTCGCCGCCCTCCACCTCACCCGCGTTCCTTGTGAAGAGGAGGCGCGCGTGCCAAGAGGCGGTTGTTGCAAGGGTTTGGCGACAACACGTGTTACGGTCGGACCGAGGTATAAGATTGAGGTGGGTTCGGGGAGGGCACCCTAGTGTTATGCTTGTTTGTTGGATGTTGTTGTGCATCCTGGGGAGGGTACCCGAGGATGTTCTGTGTGTGTGTTGGCTGGCGGAGGTCTCATGTTCTTGAAGGATGCTCTTCTGTCCTAGGTCCGAGTGTATCTGTTCCGCCCGCCCCCCCATCCATACGCGGGGCTGCCCAAAGCGAAAGCAGTCGTGGCGGCGAAGGCGCCTGGTCTCGCTGGCACTGGAGGTGCCGGCGAGAGCAGCAGCGTGTTGGCGAGCGCAGGGGGCCGTTTCGGCGGGCGCTCTCGGGAGGACGGCAGCGTGGGGGGCAATACGTTTTGGGGCCAGGGGCAACGTGAGAGGGGATACGCTCAGTGGGCCCTGCATCGACCCCCTGCATCGCCGATGGGAGCCCCCGATCGCCAGCCCGCCCCCCCCCCTCCGCCCCGGAGAGCGCGCGGCTCTGCAGTCGAGAGCGCATCGCCGATCTGGCGGTGATGCAGCGCCGATGCCAGGGTCGAGGCTCGCCCCCCCTGAGCCAGCTCCCCCCTGTCGTTGCGCTTCCTGGGGGTGGGGCAGGGCCGAGAACTGCGGGAAGTCGGCCGCAACGGGGCCCCGAGCGTCGACGCGCAGAGGGGGGGGGGTAGGGGGAGGGTGGAAGGCTTCTCAGGAGCACCCCTGCTTCTCAGAAGGCGCGGGATCTGTAGATGTAGGGCCGGCACCCTGTAAGAAGCGGCCTCCTTCTAAGAAGCCTTCCCCCTACCCCCTTCTCCTTCTCCTCCTCCTCCTCCTCTTCCTCCTCCTCCTCCCCCTCCTCCTCCTCCTCCTCCCCCTCCTCCTCCTCCTCCCCCCGTGTGCCCGCCGCCAAGAACTGCCACCGCGGCCCACCAAGGGCACGAGAGGTGCCCGCTTCTGCACCCCACGGTTTTTTTGCCAGCCCCCCCCGCCAACCGATGCCCGACCCAAGGGGCGTTCTTGGGGCTCTTCGGGGCTTCCTTGCCAGGTCTACATCGAAGAAGATAAAACGCCATAAACATAAACTTTTGGCGCTGCACTCGGATTCGTAGGATCCGCGCTTGGGCCCCCCAGGCGGCGCCTCCGGCGCCGCCCCTGGCGCGCCCCGCGCGCCAGGGAGGGGGGTCCAGCGCGGATCCAAGAAATCAGCACAGAGCTCCAAAAGTTTATGTGTATGGCGTTTTCTTCTTCTAATATGGGCAGCGGGTGTTTGAAGCTGTTGTTGGCGCGCCCCTGGGTCGTCTTAGGGCCGGCTTTGGGAGTCTCTGGGGCCGTCGTGGGCTCGTCCGAGACGTTGTCCATGTCCGGGTCGCTCCGCATCGCGATCGCGGCGAGGTGCCGTCGCGATCTCCACGCACCGGGCGTGGCGGCAACAGGGCGACACCGACCTGGCATGCGTTCATGCTTGTTCGCGCGCATCACGTCTGCATGCCGCGAGATTCGCGCGCGCGGACGCCCTCGCCCTCCCCTTCCTTTGTTCCCCTTCCCCGCGTGGTCCTCCGCAGTGATCCTCTTCTTCATCGTGCCCGTCCTCCTGCTCCCGCGTCTCCCGCCTCCTTCGGACGCCCACGCTTACCGCCCTCCGGGGCCGAGCCCGAGGAAGAAGCGCCAAGATCCTTTCCTGGCGTCGGTTTCCGCCATGGCTCCAGCCTCGATGCCCTCGGGGCCCGAGCGGTTACCAGAGACTGACATCGAGGAACGGAAACGCCAGGGCAAGGTCGGGAACTGTGGCTTCGCGTGTCGCTGCGCCGGGTCTGGCCCGCCACGCTGGGCGGAGCGGCGCGCTGCCCGCTTGCAAGGCGTAGCGTGTTGCCGGGGCCGCCGCCGCGGCACGCCAAGCAGTACAGTTCCTGACTGTAAGGGCCGCTGTTGTATCCCCAGGCGAGTGCGGCAGGGGAAGAGGGGGCAAGGCGAGAGGGGGCTGGTGTGTCACGATTGCCGCGAACAGGCGAACAGTTCCCAAACGGCGCTGGCGCCAACCGTGGCGTTACCTGGGTTTGGGGGTTGAGGGGGGGGGGGCATCCGTGGAGTTGACAAAACCGTGTGTGCGTACCACCTCGTTTTGCTGCGTTGCATCGCCATCACCAGCATCATCATCCTTGTAATCAATTTGTAATCCGCCACAAAAGAAATCCATTTCAAATCCGCCACAAAAGGAATCAATTTGAAACCCGCCACAAACACAATTGATTTGTAATTCGCCACAAAAGGGATCTATTTGTAATCCGACACAAAAGGAATCACTGTATATTTTGCCACAAAAGGAATCATTTCGTTATCCGCCACAAAAGAAAACCTTCTGTAGGGAGGGGGTGTAAATGGTGGGTCAATCGCTACTAGGATTCTATGAGAGGTGGATCCATCTCTCATCGGATTCTATTAGAGGTGGAAATATCTGGAATGGGATGATCTTAGAGGTGGATCCATCGCTAATAGGACCACACTAGAGGTGGATCCATCTCATATACGATTCCATTACAGGTGAATCCATGTCTAATCGGATCCCATTATAGGTGGACCCATCTCTACTAATATTCAATTAGAGGTGGATCCATCTGTAATAGGATTTTGTTAGAGGTGAATCCATGTGTAGCAGGATTCTATTAAAACGGTGGACCCATTTCTGTTAGGATTCCATTTGGAGCGGATCGATCTGTACTAGACTTTCAGTTGAGATGGGCCCATCTCTCATAGAATTCCATCAATTGTGGATCCAGCTGTAGTCGGATTCCATTAGGGATGGATCCATCATACCAGGTTTCTAGTAGATGTGGATCCATCTGTAATAGGATTCCATCAGAGGTGGACCCATCTGTATCATGATTCTGGTAGGATTGAATTGGGGGTGGACCCGTTTGTATTACGATCATATTAGAGGTAGATCCATATGTAATAGTACTATTAGGGGTGGATTCATGTCATGTAGGACCCCATCAGAGGTAGGTGGACCCATCCCTAATAAGATTCTCTCAGAGGTGGACCCATATGTAATAGGATTAGAACATCCGCCGCTCTGCGGTTGATCGGGAGTTTCTGTATATATATATATATATATATATATATATATATATATATAGAAAAGGGGCGCGCGCTTCTGGGCGAGAGGGAAACGACCGACGAGAAGAAGGGGCGGCCGCCCCACAGGACCTCTCCATGGTGCCGGAAGCCCATCAGGGCTCCCTCAGGGCCCCTCCCCCAGGGCCGGGGCTCCCTCGCCTGCCCCCTCCCCCTCCTCCTCCTCCTCCTCCTCCTCCTCCTCCTCCTCCTCCTCCTCCTCCTCCTCCTCCTTCGCCCCCGTCGGCATATCCAGGCGTGTTATGCAGTCAGGTCGTCCGTCCGGAAACGGTGCCGGAGGCCGCTCTGGGCTCCTCTGGGCATCCCCCCCGGGGCCCGTTTTGTGAGGATGTCTCAGGCGAGGGCGCCGGTTTGGGATTCGTCACCGGATCCAGCGGATCCAGCGGATCCGTGCGGAAACGGTGCCGGAGGCCGCTCTGGGCTCCTCTGGGCATCCCCCCCGGGGCCCGTTTTGTGAGGATGTCTCAGGCGAGGGCGCCGGTTTGGGATTCGTCACCGGCTCCAGCGGATCCAGCGGATCCAGCGGATCCGTCCGGAAACGGTGCCGGAGGCCGCTCTGGGCTCCTCTGGGCATCCCCCCCGGGGCCCGTTTTGTGAGGATGTCTCAGGCGAGGGCGCCGGTTTGGGATTCGTCACCGGATCCAGCGGATCCAGCGGATCCGTCCGGAAACGGTGCCGGAGGCCGCTCTGGGCTCCTCTGGGCATCCCCCCCGGGGCACGTTTTGTGAGGATGTCTCAGGCGAGGGCGCCGGTTTGGGATTCGTCACCGGATCCAGCGGATCCAGCGGATCCAGCGGATCCGTCCGGAAACGGTGCCGGAGGCCGCTCTTGGCTCCTCTGGGCATCCCCCCCGGGGCCCGTTTTGTGAGGATGTCTCAGGCGAGGGCGCCGGTTTGGGATTCGTCACCGGATCCAGCGGATCCAGCGGATCCGTCCGGAAACGGTGCAGGAGGCCGCTCTGGGCTCCTCTGGGCATCCCCCCCGGGGCCCGTTTTGTGAGGATGTCTCAGGCGAGGGCGCCGGTTTTGGATTCGTCACCGGATCCAGCGGATCCAGCGGATCCAGCGGATCCGTCCGGAAACGGTGCCGGAGGCCGCTCTGGGCTCCTCTGGGCATCCCCCCGGGGGCCCGTTTTGTGAGGATGTCTCAGGCGAGGGCGCCGGTTTGGGATTCGTCACCGGATCCAGCGGATCCAGCGGATCCAGCGGATCCGTCCGGAAACGGTGCCGGAGGCCGCTCTGGGCTCCTCTGGGCATCCCCCCGGGGCCCGTTTTGTGAGGATGTCTCAGGCGAGGGCGCCGGTTTGGGATTCGTCACTGGATCCAGCGGATCCAGCGGATCCAGCGGATCCGTCCGGAAACGGTGCTGGAGGCCGCTCTGGGCTCCTCTGGGCATCCCCCCCGGGCCCGTTTTGTGAGGATGTCTCAGGCGAGGGCGCCGGTTTGGGATTCGTCACCGGATCCAGCGGATCCAGCGGATCCAGCGGATCCGTCCGGAAACGGTGCCGGAGGCCGCTCTGGGCTCGGGCATCCCCCCCGGGGCCAGTTTTGTGAGGATGTCTCAAGCGAGGGCGCCGGTTTGGGATTCGTCACCGGATCCAGCGGATCCAGCGGATCCAGCGGATCTGTCCGGAAACGGTGCCGGAGGCCGCTCTGGGCTCCTCTGGGCACCTCCCCCGGGGCCGGTTTTGTGAGGATGTCTCAAGCGAGGGCGCCGGTTTGGGATTCGTCACCGGATCCAGCGGATCCAGCGGATCCACCGGATCTGTCCGGAAACGGTGCCGCCCAGTAGCCGAGGATCGTTATAGATTTATAATGTGGTGTGTTAAGTCACCCATCATAATCATAAATCATAACTAAGAACAAGCGCAATCATAATTAATATTTTAGGCGGGCTACTTAAACTTAATGAGAAAGGTACTTATAACATATTATGATTAAAAATCTTAATATACTATGATATTATGATATTATGTTTTAACTGTGATTGCCGTTGTTCGACGTTCGCCAAACACTAGCCACAGCTCCATAGCCATATCCGCAGCCATTTGTGATTCAAGTTCTACAAGACACATGCTTCAACATCTGTGGAGTCCTTTCTTTGGCGACCTGCCTTCTAAGCGAAGGCGGCGCGGTGGCTGGAGGCAGCGGCTCGAGGCGGGAGATGACGACCCGCCTGCTGCCGAGATCACGTGCTCCAGTCTCGCAGCAGGCCATCTTTTAGAGTGGGCTGATGGTATCACTTCTGCAGCCCAGCTCAGACGACACATGGCGAACGGAGTTCGAGATAATAACGACCACCCCATGATTCGGAGGCTCGCAGCGATTGGTGGCGACCAGTCCGAGCAGCACTGCCAAGCAGGTCTGCTGGCAGTGCTGGAAAAATGCAGTTTGGTAAGCCTGATCGAGCGCCTTGGCGGTGACGAGTTGGCTACCCATGTCATTCGGCCTTCCACGCTCATCAGAGCACTACACGACAACTACTACAATCGGTTCAGGGTCCTCCTCGGGGCAGACAGAACTCGGGTGCGAGAGTTTTGGCAGGGGCTGCTGAGCAGCCATTCGGGACAGCAGCTAGCTACCCAACTCCCTTTCATTCGCAATGCTAGCTTGGAGGAGCTCGAGACGCTTGTTCCGATCACCATACATGAAGATGCTGGCCCAGCTGGGAAAAACATATCAGCCAATTGCGTTTCCATATCAGGTTTTCTCGGTTGGGGTGGCGAGAAGTTGACGAAATTCCTAGTTGCGACATGGGCGAAATCAGCAGGCGACGTTTCACAAAAAAAAATATGGCAAATATTATTGGACGACTTTGAGCAACTAGCAGCAGGTGTTGTTGACGGTAAACAGGTTGCTGAAGACTCCAATGGTACGAAATGGCGGTTCGTACTACTTTGGGCCAAGGCCGATGAGGATACGCATTGCAACACCTGGGGGCTCCCCCACTATTCTGCAAAGCAAGAGGTTTGCTCAGAATGTTTAGCTGATAGGGGGGTGCGCCCCTACACGGACCTTCGGCCACAAGCACTCTGGAGACTTACAGAAGATATGCCATTCGAGTTTTTTGTGGCCCGACCCAGGCAACCTCCGCACCCTCTGATTGGCAGCAAGTTTTTCACGAGGTGGATGTGCTACCCAGACATCATTCACATGCTCGATTGCAAAGGAGTTGCCAGCCTGGTGTTCGGAGGACTTCTCTACTACTTGGCCCGCCTTGGGGCTCTTGGCAACACAATGGACGACCGACTTGCGAAAATCAACTCCGACATGAGCGCATGGTACGCAAGTCGGCCTGGCCCCAATCGGCTACCGAAGATCACCAAAAACATGTTGGTATCAGACGGGTGGGCCAACTTGCATGGGCCAACTGTAAAAGCTGCCAACGCCAGGCAGGCAGCTCCAGCCTTCAAGGACCTCGGAGATCGCTACTTGGGCAACTCGCGGAAGGACGTCAGCATCAAGGCAGTTTTGACTACTCTTGCGGCAACCTACAGCATCATGTGGGATGGGCTTATGTTTCTCGACCAATCTTCCCAGGATTCTTTGAAGCAGCACTGTTTAGAGTTCGGCTCGAACTACCAACGTTTGCGGATGCTTGCGATGCGGGGTGGGGAGCTTACTTTTCAAGTGACGACAAAAGTTCACAAAATGCAGCACATACCGATGATTTCGAAATTGATCAACCCTGCTTGGGTACAATGCTACGCGGACGAAGGACAGATAGGCGCAACCATGACCGCATGGAAAAAAAAACACATCAGGTCGATACAAGGCCGTCGTTCAAAGAACGGTGCTCCTCAAGGGGCTCTTAGGATTGATCCTGCGACTGGAGGGGGCTGTCTTGTAGCGAAGCGGACAAAAACAGAAACACTGTCCCTCCTCTTCCTCCTTCTCCTCCACCCGGAACAATATCTGGCGGTTCAGAGAATCGCGTCAGGCTGCAACATGTGAACAACAGCTTCCAGACCCCCCCCCCCCCCCTCAGGTTCCTTAAGAGGGGGAGGGTGGGGAAACAAAAAAAACACAAAAAACACAAGACTCAATGCCTGGACGTTGCACCACTGGAAGCGCGATCTCTCCGTAGCCATTTTGGCTCAAAGCATAAGGCCAGTGTATTGGACTCTTTCCATACCTTACATGGGCCCAAAGAAAGAGGACCCAGTTGCAGAAGTCAGCGTCGCGAGTTTGCTAGGGGCTGCGCCTCTTGTCAAAACCGAGGCCAAGGAGGAACGGCCGACGTGCGTGAAGGCAAGGCCACCGATTCCCGAGCCCAAGGCCAAACCCAAGCCCGAGAGTCCAGCGCCTAAGGCTGCGCAGGCAAAGGCCTCGATCCCCGCTAGTTCGCCAAGCGTGGATGCGCCTTCGATGGACTCCTCGATTGGCGCCTTCGTCTCCGAGGACAAGCGCCGCTACAACGCCCTCAACTACCGCCTGAGGAAACTCCCGAAGGCCTACGCCGAAGAGTACAAGCAGCTCTCGAGAGACGGGCCGAAAGACAAGCTCGAGGACTTCGTCGAGGCAGTCTTGAGGGAGAAGCCTGGGTCTGTGCCCGATGGCGTGGTGCTGACCAGGTCGATCGTGAACGAGAACGAGCAGAAGCAAGCAGGCAGCTGGATCAGCTGGATGGAAGCTTGCACCAAAGAGGACGAGGTCGCACTATTGGAGATGGTGAAGGCCAATACAGTGAAAACCAGGCCCAACCCGAAGCTTCCACCCGATACCAGCATCAAGTGGCCACGTAACTTACAAATTGCGTTCATCCCAGAGGGCTGGAGCAAGAAGAGGAAGACCACCGACAGCCGCAGCAAGGCAGACCAAGACGAGGCCGACGATACCAACGACAAGTTTGATGCGGAGTTCGGCTCCCTGCACAAGACCAGCGGCTCCATGCCCAGTGGATCGTCGGGCACCCCAGTCGGCGAGCTCCATGAGCCACCACCTGATGGGAACGCAGCTCGGGACAAGGCGGTGGTGACTAGCCTTCGGGCTGCCCACTCGGCCTGGGACAGGTTCAAGCGAGATGCCGAGGCTGCGCTGGCGGCGTCGGTCCAGAACGACAGGACCAAGGGGTGCCTCTTCGAGACGGAGCTCAGGGGCAAGATCTTGGTGGAGGGCAACTGCGTGGATACCGCAATCTGCCTCCTGGAGAAGAAGTACCTCCAGAAGGTGCCCTTCGACGACAACGACCTGAAGACTGGCGCCGCGAAGGCCCAGGATATCAAGGACACCATCAAGAAGGGGGGGAAACGAGTCTCTGCCCTTCAGGCGTGGTTCAAGGTCGAGGACTGATAGAGCGGCAGCCTCGATTCAGATCTGATTCAGATCTGAATCAGATCTGAATTCAGATCTGACGAAAAACATTGAAAAAACCAATGTTTTTCGTTAGATCTGAATTCAGATCTGATTCAGATCTGAATCAGATCTGAAAAATATCTGAATTCCCCATGGGCCCT
Source organism: Prorocentrum cordatum (assembly GCA_963575745.1). Lineage (NCBI taxonomy): Eukaryota > Dinophyceae > Prorocentrales > Prorocentraceae > Prorocentrum > Prorocentrum cordatum. Next base: position 24,890 of record CAUYUJ010004255.1, read on the forward strand.
CCGCGTTCCCTAGCCCGCCGCCAGCAGGCCCACCGTGGCGAGATTGAGGTTCCAGCGTTTGGAAAATAAGAAAGTTCTCTCCTCCTCCCCCTCATCCACCTCCCCCCACCCCCCTCTACCTCCTCCCTATCCCCTCCACCCCCCATCCCCCTCCCCCTCCCCCCATCCCCCTCCCCTCCTCCCCCCTCCCCCTCCCCTCTTCCCCCCCTCTGCCCCTCCCCTCCCTCATCCATCCACCCCCTCCCCTCCTAAGACTACGGTGCTTCCTGGACGTCGGCATAATGACGTTGAGTGAAGGGCCCCGCCCCTTAGGTCCCAGGGCCCCAGCCCGCAAGGTCTAACCCCATAAGGCCCAACCTCCTAAAGCCCCAGCCCGTAGGATCCGACACCCAAGGGGGCCTACCTCATAAGCCCCCACCCCCCGATAGGGACCCCACCACGTCTACGTTGCCAGCGAGAGCGTCAACACAAAAAAATCACGCACGCAACATCAAACAGCAACGTGTTGAATGAATTTGTCGTTTCCCGTAGCCTTTCAGGCTCAAGCCGTTTCCACTCAACCGCGATGCTTCGCGCACTCAACACTCCGTTCTCGCCATGCCTGGCCCGAAAAGGCCGGCTTGCGATATGGGTCAGGAGCCTGGAATTAAGTGGCAAAACCGGGCCTCCATGGCAACTTCGCCTTTCAAGCCTCCTGAGCTGATCCCCTTGGATGACCCTGAGATCGGCGATATCATCAAGGGAGGTGGCCCCCAGGATATCGATATCGACGCGATCGACCCCGTGAGCAAGGATATGGAAGTGTCGGTCACCATGCCACGTTTCCAAGGTGCACTCATCAGCTACAAGATCGAGGCAGTCATCAAGCGTGTGCTGGTGTGGGAGGAGAAGCCCGTGCACCTTTCTCCAGTTACAGTTTCAGAGAACGGCAGCCCCTAGAGCATGAGCAGGTGCAGTTTGCCTTCGGTCGTTATTTTCGCCTCGGGCTAAGATCCTCGAGGGAGTTTCATTCGGCTTGATCGTCCTCTTGCGTTCCTTGGAGTTGCAAGCATCCGCCATTGCACGGTCAGCATCGCAGTACATGCGCAGATGTCCTTACTTTGCGCGCCGTCGTTTGCGAAAAAAAGAAAAACACAGTGGACGTGGCGGAGAGCTCTCGCACAGTAAGGGTCACCAGCAACAAGTGGCTGTGTTGCTACTGGGTTTAAAAAAAAGCGCAAGAGTAGGGGAAAGAAAATCACGTTCGATGGCGAAGTGCTCAATCAATCCTCCAGCTCATCCCGCTCATCACTCCTCTCCCTTAACTGCAAGGCTGCAAGGCTGTAAAACGTCAGTCCCAGAACCCCCCCCCCTAAGGTTCGGTAAGGGGGGTTTTGGAAGAGCACCCGTCAGCTCCAGGCAAACGCGCCTCGCCAGCTCATCTTGAGACGACCGACGTTGAGCAATAGCAGAGCTCCTCAAACAATATGCGTTCTAAATGATTGGTAAGCCGCCTGGAGCTCTCGAGGGCGGTGGGGGGGTCAAGTCGCTACCACCGTAAACACGTAAACAAGTAGTTGTTACTCCGTAGCCCTTTTTGGCTCAAAATTTGCAGCTCGCAATGCGTTCCATATACAAGCTGTCGGCGTTTCTGCTCTCTGCTATGTCGGGATCTGCGATCATGGTTCCAAAGCAGTCTCGGGCCCCGCGGCCACTCACCAGCCACTTCGAGCCAAAATCATTGGAGGATGCATGGAAGCCACTCGCCGTGCTGAAACAGTCTGAGCTGAGATTCCATTGGGACGGCAGCGACTTTCGACCATGCGCTCGTGGATGCGACTTCGTTGGGCTGCTTCGCTACAAGGAGCCGCTGACCAAGCTTCTTACGGCGGCTCCCACGGGCTTCCCAAGCCATCCTCTTTTGAGAAAGGTGATGCTGGATGTGCACGATAAGTATGGACTATTCGACACACAGACAGCGCATGCTTTCAACACAGCATCAGAGGCGAGCGAAGCATGGCGCAACATGTGCAAAGTGATCTATAACATGAAGCGATCGGGTAACGTTGCCTCGGGGTTCCAAGAGATGGTGGACATCATCGTTCTTCCAACAAAGGATACGGACACCTCTGGTGCAGCTCCGTCGGTGATCCGTCCAACAAGCCAGGCCCAACAGACGGCCGCTTCAAGCGCAGCTCCATGGGGGCTCCAGCCAACCATCCAGGCCGAGGATGTCAGCAGCATGTTCCCCGACTTCGACGACGTGTCGGACTACGGCGGCGTCGGCGATGCCATCGTCATGGAGGTGAGCGACAGCGACGTGGATATCACGGGTTTCACTTGCAAGTGCCCCGACTGTCTAGCCCAGGCCGCTCAGTTTCTTCCAATCCCCAACCCTGCAAGCGGAGGGCAGCGAACGGAGACTGGCAAGCCCTGTCGCCATCGTATCACTAGCAAGCGGACCGAGCAGATTCCGCAGACCGTGGCGGCGGACCACCCCAAGCCTAGCATGAAGAAAAGGAGAAGGAAGCAGACCATCAGAGCATCCCGTACCGAGACCGTCAATATCGAGCTGCCTGTGAAGACGATCGCGAGGAAGGCCAGCACCAAAAGGACGAAAGAAGTGCACCTCATGATGGGCAAAGGTGCTGGTCGCTACGTGGCTGGTTGCTCTGAGAACCAATCGTCCCGCTGCGATGGCATCATCGAGGATCGGAAGAAAAAAATCGAGGGCAAGGTGATCAAAACATTGGGGCAGGCTCGGCAGTTTGTGCTGAGCGAGATTTCTAAGGACAAGTAGTTGCGTGGCCAGACACATCCATATGTACGGAAAAATGCAGGTTCGCGCAAGCAGGCCGTGAAAAAAAGGGGAGAGGAGGGTAGGGGCAGTCAAGCCTTAGACTCCACTAAGCTCTCTCCTCCTCCTCCTCCTCCTCCTCCTCCTCTTCCTCCTCCTCCTCCTCCTCCTCCTCCTCCTCCTCCTCCTCCTCCTCTCCTCCCACTGGTGCTTTTGGTGGAGATTGGTCACGCGTGCGATCTATATGGATTGCTCTGCATGACATATCCGACGACCCCAGACAACAGAACTACCACCCGAGGCCCAGGAGAGCCCAAAATGATCCAGATGAACGTTGGGCCCGAGGGCCCAAACGATATATGATGTGAAGAAAACAACGCAAACGAACATAAACATAATAACAAACGTAATTATAAAATATTATGATTTAAAATCATAGCCAAAAACACACATAAACATAATCAGCACGCAATTAAAAAATAATGTTGGGCGGACTCTGTTTTAATTATGTTTTCGTACGACATTATAAATGTAGCAATCTGTGGCTACTGGGATGTCTCAGGCGAGGGCGCCGGTTTGGGATTCGTCACCGGATCCAGCGGATCCAGCGGATCCAGCGGATCCATCCGGAAACGGTGCCGGAGGCCGCTCTGGGCTCGTGCTCTTCGCGCCGGGGGCGAGGATGACGTGAGTTCCACAGAAACTCCCTCAAATTAGAGGTGGGTCCATCTGTCATAGGGTTCTGTTAGAGATGGATCCATCCGCACTAGGATTCCATTAGAGCCATCTCTAATCAGATACTACTAGAGGTGGGTCCATCCTTAATAGGATCACATTCGAGGTGGATCTATTTGCCACAGGATTCTGTTAGAGGTGGACCAATCTCTAATAGCATGCCATTGGGGATGGAACCATCTTTTTAATATTCTATTCGAGGTGGATCCATATGTAATTGGAGTCCATTAGAGGTGTATCCAGTATCCATGTTTAATTTGATTTTATCAGAGGTGGATCCATCGTTAATAGAATTATATTCGAGGTGGACGCATATGTAATGGGGTTATATCAGACGTGGGTTCATTTGTAAAAAAGGATTAGATTAGAGGTGGTTTCATCCGTACCAGGATTCCATTCGAGGTGGATCCATCTCTGATGTGATGCCATTAATTGTGGACCCATCTCTAATGGGATTCTATTACAGGCGGATCCATATGTTATAAGATTATATTTAAGGTGGTTCCATCTGTAGTGGGATCGTATCAGGGGTGGGTCCATTCCTAATCGGATTCTACGGAAGGTGGATCCATATGTAATAGGATTCTCTCGGAAGTGGATCCATCTGTAGTACGATTCTATGAGAGGTGGGTGTCTTTTGTGATGACGATGATGATGATGACGAGCATGTGTTTCAAGATGCATCTGACGATGGTGATGATGACGAGCATGTGTTTCAAGATGTTGCTGATGATGATGGTGATGACGATCATGTGTTTCAATGCGCTGCTGATGGCGATGGTGATGACGAGCATGTGTTTCAAAATGCTGCTGATGACGATGGTGATGACGAGCATGTGTTTCAAGATGCTGCTGATCACGATGGTGCTGACCAGCATGTGTTTCAAGATGCTGCTGATGACGATGATGATGATGATGATGATGACGAGCATGTGTCTCAAGATGCTGCCAATGACGATGGTAACGACGAGCATGTGTTTCAAGATGCTGCTGATGACGATCATGATGATGAGTATATGTTTCAAGATTCTGCTGATGACGATGGTGATGACGAGCATGCGTTTCAAGATGTTGCTGGTGATGATGGTGATGACGAGATGCGTTGGGAGCAATGCGTTGTCATAATGAGTTCCACAGCGTAATCGAGTGGGAAGCACAGCCCACCAGACTAAAGTTATCCTCTCTTTACCCTTCTTCCTCCTCCTCCTCCTCCTCCGCCTCCACCTCCGTCTCTTCCTCTTCACCCATCTTACTTCCAGTGGGTGAGCGCCGAAGCGCGTTCCAGAGAGACTAATAAGCCTTAATATCTCGATTCTCTGGCCTCCGGAGGCCCGAAACAAACATTAGCGGATTACAAATTGATTTCTTTTGTTGTTGAATTACAAAAGGGAATCCTTTTGTGGTGAACTACACATTGTTTTATTTTGTGGCAGATTACAAAAGGATTGTGAAGAATTACAAAAGGACTTCTTTTGTGGAGGATCACATGATGATTCCTTTTTGTGGCGAATTACAAAAGGGAATCCTTCTGTGGTGAATTACACAACGATCTCTTTTGTGGAGGATTACAAAAGGATTCCCCTTGGTGGAGGAATACAGT
>CAUYUJ010004255.1:35000-71651 GCA_963575745.1 Prorocentrum cordatum
ATGGCGTGTTGTGTGGTTTAGACACGTTTACACGCGAAGTAGACATGCGTCATTCGACATGTGTAGACTTGTCCAAACATGTTTAGGCTCGGCGGGACAGTCATGGTCAAAAGTGTGAATAGCGTATGGACATAAGCATGATAATACACTCGAACACGCCGTGCAGGCGATATCACCGCGCGCCTATACATGTTTATACGCAGGTGTGTTAAACACTCGTGCGCGGCGCTCGAGCGGGAGCGCCGCGCATCTATTCGCGTCTAACGCAGAATGGAGACGTCTTCGAGTAACTGTGTGACGCTCCCGGGGCCCGGCGACGGCCCCAGGAGACAGAACGAGGGCAGCGCAAGTCCGACATGATGTTTCCACGACGCGGGGGGGGGGTCGGAGAATGGAAAGGGGGGGGGGGCGGGGCGAGGGGAGGAGGAGGGAGGAGGAGGAGGAGGAGGAGGGGAGGAGGAGGAGGAGGAGGACGAGAGGATGAGGAGGAGCAGGAGGAGGAGGAGGAGGAGGAGGAGAAGGAGTCCTTGCTTGGGCGGTACCGAAGCCCGCGGTTGGCCCCATGGGGCCCCGCGGCCAGCGGCGTGACCCTGGCCTCCCTGCCGCGGGAGCCCCCCGCGGCGGGCCACCCTCGCCAGGATGGGGAGCCGCCCGCGAAGAGGGCCAGGGGCGAGGAGGAGGCCTTGGCCGAGGGCGAGGCGGGCGCGGGACGGGCTCCTCCTCTTCCTCCTCCTCCTCCTCCTCCTCCTCCTCCTCCTCATCCCCCCCTCCCCTCCCCCCCCTTCTCCTCATCCCCCCCCCCCTCTCCCTTCTCCGACCCCTCCCTCTCCCTTCTCCGACCCCCCCTTCCTTTTCCGCCCCCCCCCTCTCCCTTCTCCGACCCCCCCTCCCCTCCTCCGCCCCTGTCGTTTTTCCGACAACTCTTCCATCACCGAGTCCCTCCTCCTCCTCCTCCTCTTCCTCCTCCTCCTCCTCCTCCTCCTCCTCTTATCCTTCTGGGTAACTCCTCTCTTTTGCACCCCGAGGCCAGTTTTTAGGGCGGGCTGGGCGTCTCGCCTGAGACTCCCACCCCACAGATGGATGACGGGCCGTTTTCAAAATGTGGATCTCGCCTGAGGGCCGCGCGCATTCGATTTTAAGAATTGAGAAGGGTTTCGCGCATTGGGGGCGGGTGGTTTTCAAACTGTGGCTCTCGCCTTAGCGCCGCGCACATTCGTTTTAAACAGTTGCAAGGGCTTCACGGATTGAGGGCGGGTCGTTTTCAACATCTGTTTCTCGAGCTAGCGCCGCGCACATGTGTTTAAACACATTGCAGGAGTTTCACGGGTTGAGGGCGGATCGTTTTCAAAATGTGGTTCTCGCCTTAGCGCCGCGCGCATTCGTTTTAACAAGCTAGAATAGCTTCACGGATTGAGGGCGGGTCGTTTTCAACATGTGGTTTTTGCCTTAGCGCCGCGCACACTCGTTCAAAACAATTGCAAGAGCTTCACGGATCGAGGGCGGGTGGTTTTCAAAATGTGGTTCTCGCTTGGGCTCCGCGCGCATTTGTTTTTAACAATTGCAAGAGTTTCACGGATTCCCATGGTCAACGTGCCTGTTGATTCGTTGTGTTGAAGTCCCAAGAATGGCGTTCTGGCACGGTTCTGCGTCGTCTAGACGCAGCAGTCAGGTTGATACGTGGCGTTGACGTCCCGAGAATGTGTTGGTACGCTTCCGACTCTTCAAACTGTTGTTTTCCAACGAGGCAGTTCCGTCTAGGGACATGGGAACCGTTGTAGGGGCCTATGAAGAGGGAGCTTGGAGGGAGGATTAATTCCAACATCGTTTATGAGCCTTGGGTTTCCACTGGTCCTCCTCCTCCTGCCCCTCGTCCTCCTCCTCCTCCTCCTCCTCCTCCTCCTCCTTTTGTCAGTATAGATAGCTCCTCCCAGTCGCACCCCGATGTTCTGCTGTTTTGCGCCGGGCGGGCAAGGTCCAGACATGCGATGTCTCAATCACCGAGAACAAGTCGAAGAATTACAAAATGCATGGACATAAACTTGTTGGCGCTCCGCGCGGATCCCTTGGATCCGCGATGGGCCCCTTTCTTGCGGTGCCGATCCGCGCGGAATGCCAACACATTATTTGTATGCCGTGTATGTTCTTCTGACAAGGGAACCCCTAATGTAGCAAGACGTACTTGATAAACGGTTGTGATGGCGCGTTGCTGTCTGCAGCCGTGCTGGTTCAAAATCATCCCGTCATGGTAGCGGAACTGGTTTCTTCTCCACCCGCTGCCGATCCATTTAGCCCCAGTCCCTCGGGCGCGCGGCGCCCCGATAGTGGTCACGACGGAGGTGACCAAGAAGATTGGCTGGCTTTGGGTTCTGCTTGTGGGCGCTGGCGCTGTCATGTGCGCAGTGTGCGCAGGATTCCAAGGCTGCAGCGTATCTGGGGGAACTTCGGCCAGTTCTTGCAACAGGTTGCCACGAAAGAGCTGCGTGAGGACATCAGGAAGCAGATGTGATGGCGGAGGGGCAGCTGAGGCAGCTAGTCGAGCAGGTTCGGAGCTTGACGAACGAGCTCACGCGACAGAGGGAGGTGGTGGCGACGCTGCAGGCGCAGCGAATGCAGGAGCTGGAGGCAATGACGAAGTTGCAGGCGACGGCCATCGCGCATCGCGAGGCCAGGAAGCAGAAGGTGCAGTTCGTCGACGTCAAGGGCATCGGAAAGCCGACGGTGTTCAACTCGGACATGAAGGCGTGGTCGAGCTGGTCGTTCAAGCTGGGCAACTTCCTGGAGGGGATCATGACTGGAATCAAGGAGGCGCTGGAGTACTGCCAGGATCTGGAGGAGGCGCTGACCGAGGAGGATCGCGGAGAGATCGCGGACTGCATGGACGAGGGGGCCGACGTGAAGAACGTGGGCCGGCAGTTGTACGCGGTGCTGGCGCAGCTCTGCGAAGGCGAGGCGCTGGATCTGGTGCAGGCGACCAAGGACAACGACGGTTTCGAGGCATGGAGGGTGATGTCTCGCAGGTTCGACCCGCAGGGCGCTGGTCGCAGGCGGAACATCCTGGGCCCGCTGATCCAGCCAGGAGCGGTGGACGTGAAGGAGCTGAACAGCCACATCGCCAAGTGGGAGGAGCGGCTGCGAGTCTACCAGAGGCGAGCGGGCATCGCCATGCAGGAGGACATCAAGACCGAGGTGCTAGTCAGCATGACGAAGGGCGTGCTGCAGGACCACCTGGTTCTCAACGCGAACAAGCTGAGGACGTACGGCAGCGTGAGAGTGGAGATCCAGAGCTACCTGGTGTCGAAGGTCAACGGCGGGCCGAGTCCGATGGGCACCAGCGGGCTCAAGGGTGGCGGCAAGGATCGAGGAGGCAAAGGCAATCCCGCCATCACGTGCAACAGTTGCGGGAAGAAGGGCCACGCGCAGCAGGAGTGCTGGCAGCCAGGTGGAGGAGCGAGTCAAGCGTCTCAGCACCCGAAGGTCAAAGGCAAGGGCGGCAAAGAGCACGACAAGATGCCGGGCCCACCCGGGCCGAAGCGAGATGGACAGCAAGGTCAGCGACAACAACAGCAGGCAGGCTTCTAGGGGCACTGCTCGATGTGCTGGGGCTGGGGACATCAGCGGAAGGATTGCCCCTCGGCGCGCTGTGGTCAGCAGCCCCCGAGTCGCGGAGCCAACAGCTTGGAGGCGAGCGACAAGCAGGAGCCCGAGACCGAGCACCATGGCAATATTGGTGGGCTGGACTTGTGTACGCTAGAGCTGAGCGCGCTGGGCGATCACGACGAGGAGTACTTCTATGCGGCGGTGGACACTGGAGTGGCGGCGAGCGCTGTTCCGAACAGGTGGTTCCCGGATGTGGGGGCGACGCCGACCATGTCCAGCGAGATGGGCGCCAGTTACCGCGCGGCCAATGGGCAGTTGGCGCGCGACGAGGGCGAGATGACGATCGAGGTCCTGACGGAGGATGGCAGTGCGAGGCGACTTCGGTGCACATCGACTGGGGTGCATCGGACGCTGCTTGCGATCCCAAAGTTGGTGGAGAAGGGGCGCGAGGTCTACTTCGGCCCGAAGGGCAGCTACTTGAGGCGCGTCGCGAGCGGCCGGAGTTTACTGGTTCACTTGAGGCGCGGGGTCTACGCGATCAAGTTCAAACGAGTGAACGGACAGGAGCGATCGGCTCCAGATATCAGTGCGATGTCGGGAAACTGTCGGCATGCTCGTCAGTAAGACCCAACGTGAACGTCTACCAGATCAACGCAGCAGCGGCAGCTCCAGCAGTGGCGGCACCCGCGGAGGACAAGCCAGACGACGAGGAGGATGGCGACATGGGGGGCCCACCAGCGGCAGTGGTTCCGAGACCGTTCGAGCCAGCGACGATCGAGCGGGAGGCGCACGAGGCGGCAGGGCACGTGCAGTTCAGAGCACGGTGCGGCGGCTGCGTCGGAGGACGGGGCCGCAATGCTGATCATCGGAGGTTGGGCGCTGAGCGAGCGCACCTCATCAACACGATCTCCGTAGACTACGCGTTCTTCGGGGGCGACGACGAGAGAGCAGCGCCGACACTGGTGCTGCGTGAGCACGCATGGCGATGCACGGTGTCGATCGCGGCGAAGAGCAAGGGGGCCAGGGAGTCCTGGATCGTCGAGAGAGCGGCGGAGGCCATCAGGTACACAGGAGCGAGGCACTTTATCTTCAAGAGCGATCAGGAGCCAGCGATCGTCGATGTGAAGAACAAGGTGATCGAGGGCCTGGGCGAGGCCTACAATGTAGTGAGAGAGGAGAGCCCGGTGGAGGAGCACCAGGCCAACGGCGCGATCGAGCGGGCGGTGCAGTCCGTAGGTGGGGTCGTGCGGACGCTGAAGCTGGCGATGGAGCGTCAGTCAGTACGGCATGAATATCAGCCACGACCACATGATCGTTCCGTGGCTCATCAACTACGCGGGCACGGTGCTCAGCCTGTTTGAGGCGGGAGCGAGCGGGTGCACGGCGTACGAGAGGCTTCGCGGTAAGAAGTATCGGAAGGAGCTCCCGCCGTGTGCCGAGACGGTGTTCTACCTGCCGGCCGATCTGTACAGGGGCCACAAGAACAAGCTGGATGCGAAGTGGTTGACTGGCATCTACCTGGGCGTGAAGTTGACGAGCCAGGAGTTGTGCGTCGGCGTGGAGTCGGGCGCCCCCAGGGCGAGGGCGGCGAAGCGGAAGGCTGGCGAGGACAGGTGCGCTAAGGAGCTGCTGAAGAAGATGCAGGGAACTCCATGGCGGCCAGTGCCTGGAGTGGTACGAGATGGAGAGGAGGCGCCAGCTGCTCGGTTCCCGATCGCGAAGGCGTCCGACGAGGCGCCCCTGCCGGTAGAGCCGAGGGCGCGACGGCCAGGCACTGGGCCCGGAGGAGTTCCTGGACCGAGGCGCGTGTACATCCGCAACGAGGTGGAGATCAAGAAGTTCGGGGTGACCCCAGGCTGCGTTGGGTGCGAGAGCTTTGCGTGCGGGCTGCCTGCTCGCAGTCGCAGCGAGGCGTGCAGGAGGAGGATCATCCAGCTCATGGTGGGTGATCACGAGATGAGGAAGCGCGTCGGGATCGCGGAGGAGCGCCAGGTAATTAAGAGGCCAGCTGAGAGTCAGGTGGTGGAGCCATCGGCGCAAGCTGTTCTTGGACAGCCGGCGGCGTCGTCAAGTGCGGCGGCATCGAGTTCGAGGGCTTCGGGGTCAGGAGGTGTTCATGCCGACCCACCGGCCGCGCGGGAGGCATCGAGCTCGAGTTCGGGAGCACAAGCGACTGTCAAGATGGAGGAGGCTTCGGAGGTGCCGAAGGCGATGGAGGAAAGGTCAGGCTCAGGCGTGAAGAGGTCAGCGGAGGAGATGCCTCCAGCCGAGGGCACAATGGGCGCGGACGCGCTGGAGGAGGTGACGGGTGTCATCCACGAGCTGGGCTTCGTCGGGGTTCACGTGTCAGAGCTGTTTGGGCAGGGCAAGTTCACCAAAAGGGCCGAGTCGTTCGGCCTCAATCCTGAGCACGCGTTCGACCTGTGCTTGACGGGCGACGATGGTGTGCCGCGGGACCTGTCGGGCACAGAGCGTCAGAAGCTGTGCGAGGCGATGATCGACAAGGAAATGCCGTACTTGGTTGTCGGATCGCCGATGTGCCGAGCGTTCAGCACCATCATGAGCATGAACAGGACCCGCGACCCAGAGGAGTACGAAAGGAAGGTGATTGAGGGCGTCCAGCACCTGAGGTTCTGTGCGAAGATTTACGCCAAGCAGGTGGGGCAAGGGCGGTATTATCTACATGAGCATCCTGACCGAGCGTGGAGTTGGAGGTTAGACTTCACGGTGGACTTGTCGAAGCTGAAGGGTGTCTCTCGTGCGTTTGGTCACCAGTGCTGCTTTGGCCAACAGACGGTTGACCCAGACGGCGAGAAGGCCTGGTACTCAAGCCCACTGGTTGGATGAGCAACTCGGAGTGCATCTTGAAGGAGGTCTCGGGACAAGAACACACGCAGAACGAGAGCTTGCCTCGGGGCAAGTGGCACACGCATGTGCATCTCGTTGGGGGTTCGAAGACGCGGCCAGCGCAGAACTACCCGCTGGCGCTGGCGGCGGCAATCCTCAAGGGCCTGAAGGAGCAGCTGAAGGCCGACGGCAAGCTGACCGAGCTCACGGTCGGGGTCGCGTGCGAGGAGGACGCCGTCAACTGGAACATGGAGGAGCACGAGGAGCTCCGCGACAACATCTCGGTCAGCTACTGGGCGCCAAGATGTCGCGGGCCAGCCGAGAGGAGGGGCTCAAGTACATGGGCGAGATGAAGGTGCACGAGGTGATTCCTGAGTCTGTGTGCTGGGAGGAGACCATGGCGAAGCCGATCCAGGTCAAGTGGGCCGACATCAATAAAGGTGACGAAGCTCGCCCAGAGATAAGGTGCAGGATGGTTGCGAAGGAACTGAAGAGCGCGCAGGCCAAGGCTGGCATCTTCAGGGGCGATGTGTTCTCGGCGACGCCGCCCCGGGAGGGTGCCAAGATGCTGTTCAGCAAGATGCTGGGCAAGATGCGCGGCGACTGCAGGAGGCGAAAGCTGATGTTCATCGATATCAGTCGGGCGCACTTTCACAGTCCGGCTCGCAGGCGTGCGTTCGTTCAACTGCCTGCCGAGCGACGTCGAGAGGGCTACTGCGCGCTGCTGCTCAAGAGCATGTGCGGCACAAGGGGCGCGGCGGCGAATTTCGCTAATAAGGTTATGGAGGTGCTGCGCGACATGGGTTTCAGGATCGGTGTGTTCTGCCCGTGCCTGTGCAGGCGCGAGGAGAAGGACATCTTGCTGTTCTACCACGGGGATGACTTCGTGAGCGAGGGCGAGGGCGACTCATTGGAGTGGTTCAAGGTGGAGCTGTCCAAGAGGCTGCTGGTGAAGGTGCGTGGGGTGCTTGGCTGGGACGACAACGGTGGGAAGGAGATCGCGCTGCTCAATCGGATCGTCAGGCTCACCAAGGTGCAGGGCGGGGTTCCGTATTTGCAGTGGGAGGCCGATGCTCGCCATGTCGAGATCGTTTTGTCGCAGCTGAAGCTCGAGCCGGGCAAGGGCAGCAAGTCGGTGACCTCGCCGGGCATCGAGGGGGCCGCGGAGAAGCTGGAGAGTTCAGCTAGCCTCTGGACTGTCGAGGCATCGTTGTTCAGCAGCGTCTGTTAGAGGAATAACTACCTGGCGATGGACAGGATCGATTTTCTCTTCGCGGCGAAGGAGGCAGCAAGGTGGATGGGCAAGCCGACGCAGACAGCCATGGAGATGGTGAAGCGCATCGGGCGATACTCTATGCGACGACCAAGGATCGTGCAGCAGTTCGTTCAGCAGGTGGAGCCAGACTACCTGAAGGTGGCGTGCGACTCCGACCATGCAGGCTGTGCGTTGACGAGGAAGAGCACTACGGGCATTGCGCTGTACCACGGAGCACACTTACTGAAGGCGACGGCCAACATTCAGTCGGTGATAGCGCTGTCGAGCGGGGAGTCGGAGTTCTACGCAATCGTGCGCGGGGCGAGTGTCGGACTGGGAGCCCAAAGCATGTGCGAGGACTTCGGCATGAAAAAGGATTTGATCGTCGACACTGATGCGACGGCCGGGCGCGGTATGGCGCTGCGGCTTGGTGCAGGAAAGGTGCGCCATCTACACACGCAGCACTTGTGGGTCCAGACGGTCTTCCACGAGAAAAAGGCGAGACTGGTCAAGGTGCCTGGCGACCTCAACACAGCGGACATGATGACCAAGCACCTGACCGGCGATGCGATTGAATTCTTCATGGATCGGTGCGGGTTCGTTATCCTGGAGGGCAGGAGTGAACTCTCGCTGAAGGCGGCAGCGTGAGCGCGGCTTGGGCCGAAGGTTCGGCCTAGTGATTTCATGATCTGCCTGAGTAAGGCTCTGGTTGCTTGCTGGCCGACTGCGGCGCGATAGGCGCCTGGCCGAGGAGGCGTGTAGCAATGCATACTTGATAAGCGGTTGTGATGGCGCGCTGCTGTCTGCAGCCGTGCTGGTTCAAAATCATCCCGTCACCTAGCCCTAATAACACGATTCAGACATTGCATCAGGAATAAAAGATTTGGACGGTTCGGTTCGATACATCTGCAGGAAATACCCCTTATCCCTGATGTTCTTGGCCTTCCTAACGTAGGTCCCCCCCCAAATGGTTAGGGGCCCTCTTTTTGGTTTCCCAGTCTTGGTGACTCAGTCATGCGATGTCTTGAAATGAGAAGCAGGCTCGATGTTTCAATGCGCGGTCCCTGGAAGTCCCGACCCCGTCCCCAGGACCGGTTTTCCTTACCCCGAGGCATTTCTGCTGACGGCCCTGAGTACCAGCAAGGGCCCCCAGAGGCCGAACACGGTCAACAAACATCTTGCCCCGATTTCTTCACGACGCCAGCATGGTTGGGAACTCAGGTCAGCCCCAAGGGCGCGAAGGTACAGTCGACCCGCAGAGTAAGGATAGGCATCCCTCCCAAGGGTACCCTTGCATCCTTGCCTCCTGGGTCCATCCTGGGCCACCTTCGCTGGCCGCGCCCCGCTTGAAACGCTGCGAGATGAGCTTCCAAGGCCCTTGCATCCCTATCGCGCATCCTTACTCTGACGGGTTGACTGTCGTCGCGCTTCGCGCGTCGCGGCCCTGGCCGGAGAGCTGCGCCCCTCTGGGGGGGCTCGCGCGAGGGCAAGACGAGGATCGTGCGCCGCACCTCGCGGGGCGGCGACTCGTGAAGTCCTTGTGACCGAGGTAAGCTGTACACCTGCTGCGCTCGTCAGCAGCCGCCAGACTCCTCCTCCTCCTCCTCCTCCTCCTCCTCTTCTTTTTCCTCCTCCTCCTCTACACCTGTTGCGCTCGTCAGCAGCCGCCAGACGGCCCGAGCTCGACGTTCGTCGTCGTTCATTAAAAAGAAGTGTCGCGTTCGTGTGAGGAAAAGGCACCGAAATACCGACTCGGGCGCAATGGCCAACACATTGGACAGGTGAGCGCGGCAGAAGGCAGCTGGGTGACATGGCGGCCCTCCTCCTCCTCCTCCTCCTCCTCCTCCTCCTCTTCCTTCTCCTCCTCTTCCTCCTCGTCCCCCTCTTTCCGCGAGGACCAGGGGTATTGCCAGGGGGGATAGGCTCAGGGGTGACGACGGGTTCGAGGTTCGAGTTGTTTTACGTTTTTGGGGGTTCTCCAGCCTCGGGATGCCCTCCAGCAGCTGCGCCTCGCCGAGAGCGTTCGGGGGGGGCCCCAATCCCCCCCGACAGCCGCTGGAGGCCCGAGCTCTGGCCTGAAAAATGGGCGACGAGGAAGATCGGTTCAGGACGGATGCGCGAACCCCCCATTTTTGCACTCGTTGCCGACGGTGGCCCGATGACGCCGAGGGCCCGACACGCCCATGAACGTGCGGATTCGCGATCTGGAGCCTATCGACGTTCTATCGGCGATGTGTCGCCGATTCCAGCTCGATGCTTCCCTCCCTGAGCCGGTCCCCCCTCAACGTTCCCCTTCAGAGGAGGACGGAGGTCAATAATAGAACGAGAAACCACATAAATATAAACTTTTGGCGCTCCGCGCGGATTTCTGGCATTCGCGCTGGACCCCCCTCCCTGGCGCGCGGAGCGCGCCAGGGGCGGCGCCAGAGGCGCCGCCAGGGGGGGCCCGGCGCGGATCCAAGAATCCGCGCGGAGCGCCAAAAGTGTATGTTTATGCAGTTTTTTCTTTGTCGAAATACCTAAAACCCCACCCGGCCAAGTCGATCAGCGAGCTGCCATGCGGTTCTCGCTGGCTGCCTCGGCAGAGTTGACCCTCGGTTTTCCGGCCCCGGCGATCTCGCCCCAGCTACAGAAGGGAGCTCTAAAGTCGGGCCTGTCCCTCTACAGAAGGAATCTAGAAAACGAGTTAAACAATCAGATGCGAACTTTTTGATTAGGATATTATATTTTACGTGTGTATATATATATATATATATATATATATATGTATTGGGTCCGTAGCCATTTTGGCTCAAGGCCAAATGGCTGACCCTCCAGAAGTGCCTTCGCGGGGTAGGCTCCCACCCAGAGATCCAGCTGTCTCCAAGTCCAGGTCCGCCCCTGGCATCCGATCCAAGTCCAGGTCCGCCCCTGGCATCCATATTCAGAAGTCCAGGTCCGCCCCTGGCATCCATATTCCAAGTCCTGGTCAGCCCCAAGCATCCAGTGCTCACCGCGAATGGCGGTTCGTCGTGGAGCTGCTGCTGCTGACCACCATGCTGCTTCCCTCCAACCCTCTGGTGCTGACGCGAGCGAAGGACCTCTTCAGCGTGCAGGTGATCGACTACCAGATGCAGTCCATCAGCACGATCCATGGAGAGATTCGGCCGCTCTCTCCCGCGCTGCAGCTGCAGGATCCAAGAGGCTCCGTGCTGACGCCTCCAACGCCTCCACCTCCTCCGAGCTCATCGACCCCATGGACGCCGTCAGCGCCGCCATCAAAGTCTCGCAGGATTTCCTCACGGCGCAGCTCGACGCGAAGCTGGCC
Source organism: Prorocentrum cordatum (assembly GCA_963575745.1). Taxonomy (NCBI): domain Eukaryota; class Dinophyceae; order Prorocentrales; family Prorocentraceae; genus Prorocentrum; species Prorocentrum cordatum. The sequence goes on from CAUYUJ010004255.1 coordinate 46,007, forward strand.
ACAGCCAAACAAGAGGCCATCGCAGAGTTCGCCACACAGCTCAGAGGCCCTTTGGGCGCGGCTGTCGGACAACAGCAGAAGCAAAACGAACAGTTCACAGGACAGATCCAATCGCTCCAGGCCGCCTTGACCAAGCTGGAAGCATATCAACGAGAGTTACGTGCCCAAGTCGCAGAAATGGGGCAGAAGCTATATATGCCAGAAGCGCAGATCCCGATCAAAGACTACGAGAACCTCGTTGAGTGGGACAGGGCGGCAGACACCAGCATTGTCGGCACTGCATCGGAGAACTACACAGCGGACCAGTTCAAGCACAGCATCAAGCCGATCATGGACTGGTGTGACCTCAGCGAATCCGACAGGGAGGTGGTCGGGAAGAGCCCAGCGAGACGCTTTCTCATCCAATTCAGTGGTGGTACCAACGCATCTGCTCGGAAGGTCAGAGCCTTCTACAGCAAGCTCAAGGGTCCCGACGGCGAATGGATCAACACAGAAGTTCAATATTCCTGGACAGTATACAAGACTCTTCCTCGGCCTGGACCGCTCAGGGAAAACGGCGCGGAGGGAGTTCCAGACCAAGAAGCTCGCCCAGTTCTGCAAAGCACAAGATGCCGCGAAGCGGTGGCGAAGTGACCGTCAGCAGGGTATTTTTTACTGCAACAACATGCCAGTCCTTTCCATCGTGGTCGGGTCCACAAAGGGCGAGCCCACCCGCTTGCTCTTCAACTACAACGGCTGCCTTCAGCACGGCCTCGACCGAGGAGATCCGCGTGCAGTTCGAGCAATTCTTCCAGACCTCGCTCGACGCACAGAACGTACAGCGGCAGATCGAACAGAGCCCCAGCCCCTTGGCGGGGCACAAATTCGTCGAAGCCGATCTCTTTCACGACGTGGAACTCGAGGGCGCTGCTATGCAGGGGCCCCCTCAAGAGGAGGAACAAGATCGCGTTCATGCTGCAGGTGCTGAACTCCACGGCCGCGCTCGAGGCGCAGGAGGTCAATGGCCCAGAAGCGGAGGTCAACCACGAGATTCACCTTGCACACAGGACAGCGGCTTGCTTCGCCTCCATCCCCAATCGCTGCCGCCAGTCCGAGGACGTTGGCGCCTCAGACGCCATGACTCACTACACCCGCTGCCCACTTCTTTGGCAAGCAGTGCGCGCTGCGTGGCATACGCAATTTTGCATCCCGCAATCGATTCTAATTCGCCTGGGCCTCTGCAGCGGAGAACCCGACGAATACCCACAGCGCGTTGCGCTTGAGCGCGCGATCATTGCTTTTCATACCTACAACATACAGACGAAACTTCCCATTATAAGGAGGTCGCTTCCGAATGCGACCGAGGACAGTGCCCGCGCTGCAAGGGCGCTCTTTTTATCAACTCACAAGGCTGTACAGTGATCAACTGGGCACTGTGCGCCGCGGAAGCACGAGCGATATATATATATATATATATATATATATATATATATATACATATGTGTGTATGGTTTGGGCATTTCTGTTGACTATTTAAAAATTTGTCCTCCCAAGTACAGGGCGGGGGCATGCCCGACCTCACCCTAGCTTTCTTCGGGCTGGTCTCAGCCCATGGAGTCGGCGGCACCCCAACATTATAATATAGTGCGCGCGTCCATATTATACGTAGTACGTGCGTCGTGGCGGGCGTTTTTTCTGGCCACGCCGCTCGGGGAACGATATATCACAAAACGGGTGTACTACATGTTCGGGTCGGGCGCGCGCCTCCGAGGAGGACACACAGCACTAGTCATAGGGAACCAAAAAGTGGCATGAACATAAAGTTCATGCAATAATGACATACGTATCAACAAAAGAAAGAAACCAATCTAGGGGGGTCTTGGGAATGAAAAACTAAAACAACATAGTGACATACTATTGTCTCTCGAGGGGAACGAAGAATGACATAATCATACAAACTCGGAGGTCCGCGCGGATTTCTCGGATCGGCGCTGGACCCCCCTCCCTGGCGCGCGAAGCGCGCCAGGGGCGGCGCCGGAAGCGCCGCCGGGGGGCCCCAGCGCCTCCGAGTTTTTATGTTTATGTCACTTTTGTTCCCCTAAGTATGTCCCTCTGCGTCCCATGGAAAGGGCTCGGAGGTGGGTTGGCAAGCCGACTGGCGAGCTGCACTTTGCTCGGTGCTCGTGGGGGCGTGGAGGCCGCACTCTTGGTGCGGGCCAGCGCCCGCCAATTCTGTCAGGGGCAGCAAAGAGGGGGGTGATGACTAGGGGAGGGATGGATATCATGGCGTGGGCCATGCTATTTTTTCCCAAATTTCATAGCGTCCCTTCTTATTTCATTACGTCCCTGGCCCCCCCGTTGGGCCGCGCACATGCCGCCGGTCATGATTTGCACCCCCCTCTCTTGGACACCCCCCTCTTGGCCGCTCCCGAGTCTGGCCTCGGGGCCGTTCTCACCACGTGGTGCTCTCTGCCAAAGGCGATTCTGCCCACCCCCGGTACGCCATAGAGTGCGGTGGAAGCCCGTGCCAAGAAACACCCTGCTTGCCTCGGGGGATGCCCTGGGTTTCTTGGGTTTCGATGGGTCTGCGATGGACAGCGTGACGTTCCCGCACCGAGAAAGAGTGGACGCCCTGGGGTCTCAGGGCTGGGTTTCCTGTGAATCGGCCTCCACAGGAAGTGTACATGTTTGGCGGTCTGCGCGAACTTCTTGGAATGGCGCAGGCTTCCCCCCCCCTGGCGCCGCCTCTGGCGCCGCCTCTGGCGCCGCCTCTGGCGCGCTCCCTGCGCCAGAGAGTGGGGCCCGTCGCCGATCCAGGCCTCGGGGTGCGCTTCCTGCAACCGAGCCATGCCGGGGGCGTTCCAGGGGTGCCAGCACTGTCCCGAGAGGCCGCCGGAGACTGGGAGCTGCGACCCGCTCGGAGACCTCCCCAGAGTCCCCAGAGATCCAACGTCTTGAGAACATCAAGACGGAGGGTTTCCGCACAGTTCGGCCCCTGGGAGCCCTCGCCGGGCCTCAGGACCGTCAAAAAACGACTCAGGATTCTGGATGCCCGAGAGGGGCACGGAAAGAATGGGTACGATGCCCAACAGCAGTTCTTGTTCATTCTGAACAGGATTCGCTGTCCACGCCGCCGCGGCCTGTGTCCATTTGAGACAGAAGGCCGCCTGCCCAACAGCGGCCGCTGTTGGTTTGGGACAACATTTATTGTTGGGCATTGTACCCATTCTTTCGGTACCCATTTCGGCTGTCCAAAGGGGAGTGGGTCGAGACTTCCGGGGACCCCGTATTGAAAAAACCACGACAGGCGGATCGCGGCGGACAGGTTCGGGGCAGTCTTGCTCGGCGCGGGGCCCTCCCCGGGCCCGATAGGGCCGTCCAAGGAGGGCCCGGGAGGAGAAGCCGGTCCCCAGGAAGGGGCGTCCAGAGCTCTGGGGAGCTACGCTGTGGACAGGTCACGGCGTCGACCGTTCTAAAACAGGGCTAGGATCGGGATAAATCGCTCCAGAGCGTTCCGGGGCGCTCTCAGAGCGTTCCGGAACGCTCTGGAGCGGCCGCGGCGCCCAATACATCCTCCAAACCCGCCGATTCTCAGAGATTTCGAGTTATCCCGATCCGATTTTGTCCCGATCTTCGTGTCGTTTTACGTTCCCGGCTCACGCTGTCTTCCGTTGTTTCGGGCAGCGTTGGAGCCCCCTGCAGGGGCCCCACTGGGCCCCGTGGGGAGTGCTCTGGAGGCCGCGGGGACCTCCCCGGCTTAGTTGCCTCGGTACGCCCGTTTTGATACGCAGTACGTCCCGTGTTCAAGACGTCCGTGTCAATACGTTGCGTGTTGGCTCCACGTATTGGCCCACGTTTTGCGAACGTATCGAGTCGGACCTACGTTTTCAATCCATGTGTTGAGTTCCGTATCAGTACGCTACTTGTCGCGTGTTGCGTATCGGGACAGCTAAGCTCCCCGGAAGTCGCAGGGACACCTCGAGCCAAGGGACACCTCCGGCAACGCCCGATCCAGAACCCGCTCGCGAGCAGTTCAGCGCAGCGAGTGAGTGCCCCCCCCCCCGCCCCCCAAAACGCTTGCCCCGCGACGTACCCAAGCCATGTACAACAAGTGGCCACATCAAGGGGCCCATCCCAAACCAATGACGAGACGACAGGGCATGGCATCCTCGTGAAAGCTACATGCAGGGCGACATCGCAGGGTAGGATATTGAGGGGGATCTGCGACATGTAGGCGGCGAGGGCCAAGAGAGGGAAGGAGGTTAGTTGAGCAGGGAAAAGAGACGATGGATGGAGGAAGGAGGGGTGTGTGTGATAATGCCAAGCATCTGCTTTGACGTTTCGATCTTGCAGGAACGCTCCTGGGCTAAGACTGATGGCTGGTTTGTTGGCCTCTTCGTTGCAGTAGTTCGCGCAGGCCAAAGAATCCCTTGGCGGGACGGCTGATCCGCAGGCGCGCCCCCGGGTAGGACGTGCGAACCCCTGTCGCGGATCTCGAGCAGATCCTCCGAGGCCGTGACTCTGGACAGCATGACGCACACGGGCGGCCAAAGGGCCGTCCGTTTCGCCCGCGTCCCAGGGGTGCAGCCAAGTGGCGATCCCCTCAGGGGCGTCACTCCGCTGGCCTCCTCTCTCAGGGGCGCGGCACAGCGGCGACAGATGCGCAGCCGGCAGCATCCAAGGAACGCGAGATCTCGTCTGGACCCGCGTGACACCTCAGTCCGCTGCCCCCCTCCATAGGGTCAAGTCGGGCACGTCCCTCTACAGGAGGAATGCTCAAACATAACATTAACACCGAGCAACAAGTCTGGGGACGATTTTTGGTTTATCTGTTGCCTATTTTTGAGCATGTGTTAGATCTGCTTCATTTGTCGTCCAAAATTCGCCTGTAGGGGGACGTGCCCAACCTGACCACAAGGGGGGGCTCTCACTACCGGCGACCGCCGCACCGTTGGCCGGCGCTGGAGAGGCGGCGGGGTCTCGTCGGGTCCCTCCGCAGCACCGCGCTCCATGTACCCTCTGCAGAGGGAAACTTTGGAAATAGCCCAAACAAAAAAGGACAAACATTGTCACAAATAGTCTGAGGACGATGTTTCAAAGATAGTCCAAGTAGTCAATTACAGGATGATTATTCAACACATGTTCGAGAATAGTCAAACATAATCACCAAGTAGTCAAATACAGGAAGGATATGCAAGAATAGTAACAAATAGTCTTGGGACTATCTTTGGGAGTATTCTCTGGCATTTATTTTGAAAAGTATGTTTCAACAATTGTTTCAATCTCTCTCGTCCCAAATCCCCCTGTAGGAGGACGCGCCCGATCTCAGTGTACTCTCTTTTGGGAGCCCTTGAAAGTGGCGGCACTCTGCTGCGCCCTATCTACAGGAGGAATATCCAAGAAAAAATCAAAACATAGTCTGGGGACGATTTTGAAAAACAGGGAAAATCTTGCATTTCTTGCGCATTTTTGGATTAGTGTGAAGGCCTCACGGCCGGTGCCGCCGACCCTGAATGGCGACGACGACGACGACTACGACGACGACGACGACGACGACGACGACGACGACGAGTGCTGTCGGGTGGCTCTTGGGGGTAATTTGGGGGCCTGTTGGGAGGCTCTTGGGGGCCGCTTGGGAGCCCGTGGGGGCCTCTTGGGGCTTCCTGGGGGTCTCTTGGGGGTCTCTTGGGGCTTCTTGGGGGTCTTCTTACGGGCCTCTGGGGGCCTCCGGGGAGCTTCTCAGGCCGACGGCTCGAAATGACCGTTCAGGTCTCTCGTCTGGGCTCCCTCTAGGAGCCGTCTTGGGGGTCTCTTCGGCTGTCTTGGAGGCCTGTCGGATTTTGAATATTTTTGGTGTATCATTGATTTGTCGTCCAAAATCCCCCTGTAGGAGGACACGCCCGACCTAAGTGTACCCCCTTTTGGGAGCTACTAAAAGTAGCAACGCTCTGCTGCGCAGATGGAACCGCCCAAGGAAGGCGAGGTCTCGTTGGTGTCCTCATAGCACAACGTTCCTCCCGACCCCCCGGGGACTCACTCAAAAAGTGGCGGCGGTTGCGTTCATGGCAACACCCAAGGAAAGCGAGGTCTCGTTTGGATCCCCGTGGCAGCGCATGCCTCTGGATCCCCCGGAAGTTCGCCAAAGCGGCGACGAGAGCAGTGGGGGGAGCAGAGGGGTGGAGGAGTGGTCAAGAAGGAACACCCGTGCTCTATTCGAAGCGAGTTCCCGACACAGGGAGACATGGTGGGAGGCAGATGCGTATTGGTAACACTTGGCGTGCGCACGGGAGGGAAGAAGGGGAGGGGGAGGGGGGACATGCCGACGCAGACACGCAGCAAGCAGACAAGGCGAGAGCGTGGCCGTGGGCTGAAGTAGCTGGAGACCACCGTGAGGCGCGTGCCAAAACGTCGCATTGAGAAGATGCCTTGTTGACCAGTTCCGGCCCCCCTTCTGATCAGTTTTCGGTTTTTGAAGTATTGCTGTAAAAGCTGGCGCGGCTTTCAATTTCAACTTGGCGTGCTACGCCACGCTATGTTGTGCTAGGCTGTGTTGTGCCATACTTTGGTGTGTCGTCCTTTTCGCGTGTCACCGTCTGCTGGGGGGAGGGGCGCAGGACGGATAGCAGGATGTGCTACACCCATGTGAGCTAATCCAGAGCCCGACGATACCCCAACCCTGCTCTCATTGTCCTCTCCCGTCCATGCCTCCGAGGACGGGGAGAACTATCGGGCAGTGCCCACGGGAGTCGCCGATCAGGGTCTCACAACCTCTCTGCAGGAATCGGTGACCGATGAAGCTTTTGATGAGGTAGGATGGGGGCTTCTGGGTTTTTTACCTAACAGCGAAGACTGATAGGTTTCTAGTGGGGTCAAAAGAGAGCATCTTGACTCCCCAGGGGGGTCTGGGCGGATGCCGGGGGAATCCGGGGGATCCGGGGACTCCCCGGAGCCATATCCCAGGCCACATGTTGATTGCCCGGAGCCAACAGAACACCATTCCCAGGCCCATATTTTGAATGCCCGGAGCCAACTGTAGGCCACTTCGTGTTCTTCGTGTTCCCAGAACACCATTCCCAGGCCACATTTTGAATGCCCGGAGCCAATTGTAGGCCACTTCGTGTTCTTCGTCTTCCCAGAACACCACTCCCAGGCCACATTTTGAATGCCCGGAGCCAACTGTAGGCCACTTCGTGTTCTTCGTGTTCCCAGAACACCATTCACAGCCCACATTTTCAATGCCCGGAGCCAATTGTAGGCCACTTCGTGTTCTTCGTGTTCCCATAACACCATTCCTGTACCATATGTTGATTGCCCGGGGCCAATTGTGGGCCACTTCGTGATCTTCGTGTTCCCAGAACACCATTCCTGTACCATATGTTGATTGCCCAGGGCCAATTGTGGGCCACTTCGTGATCTTCGTGTTCCCAGAACACCAGTCCTGTGCCATATTTTGAATGCCCGAGCTGAGGCAGGCTGAGGCCGAGGTAGGCTGAGGCCGAGGCAGGCTGAGGCTGAGGCTGAGGCTGAAGCTGAGGCAGGCTGAGGCTGAGGCTGAGGCAGGCTGAGGCTGAGGCAGGCTGAGGCTGAGGCTGACGCAGGCTGAGGCCGAGGCAGGCTGAGGCTGAGGCTGAGGCAGGCTGAGGCTGAGGCAGGCTGGGACTGAGGCTGAGGCAGGCTGAGGCTGAGGCCGAGGCTGAAGCAGGCTGAGGCTGACGGCTGAGGCAGGCTGAGGCTGAGGCTGAGGCCGAGGCAGGCTGAGGCTGAGGCTGAGGCAAGCCGAGGCAGGCTGAGGCTGACGCTGAAGCTGAGGCAGGTTGGGGCTGTGGCTGAGGCTGTGGCTGAGGCTGAGGCAGGCTGAGGCTGAGGCTGATGCAGGCTGAGGCTTAGGCAGGCTGAGGCTGAGGCTGAGGCAGGCTGAGGCTGAGGCTGAGACCGAGGCAGGCTGAGGCTGAGGCCCAGGCAAGCCGAGGCAGGCTGAGGCTGAGGCTGAGGCTGATGCTGAGGCAGGCTGAGGCTGAGACAGGGTGAGGCTGAGGCTGAGAGGCTGACGCTGAGACTGAGGCAGGCTGAGGCAGGCTGAGGCTGAGGCCGAGGCAGGCTCAGGCCGAGACAGGCTGAGGCTGAGACTGAGGCTGAGGCTGAGGATGAGTCCGAGGCAGGCCGAAGCTGAGACAAGGTGAGGCTGAATGGGGGGGGGAAGGGGGGGGAGGAGGGGAGGCTGAGGGCTGAGGCCGAGGCAGGCTGAGGCCGAGGCAGGCTGAGGCTGAGGCTGAGGCAAGCCGAGGCAGGCTGAGGCTGAGGCTGAGGCTGAGGCAGGCTGAGGCTGAGGCAGGCTGAGGCTGAGGCTGACGCAGGCTGAGGCCGAGGCAGGCTGAGGCAGGCTGAGGCTGAGGCCGAGGCAGGCTGAGGCTGAGGCTGAGGCAATCCCAGGCAGGCTGAGGCTCAGGCTGAAACTGAGGCAGGCTGAGGCATCCGTAGGAATCCATAGGAATCCTTAGGAATCCCTAGGAATCCTTAGAATCCGTAGGCATCCTTAGGAATCCGTAGGCATAGTTAAGCATCCTCAGGAATCCTTAGGGTTCCTTAGGATTCCTCCGGAATCCTTAGGAATTCCCTAGGAATCCCGATTTCTCAGGATTCCTAAGGATTCCTATGGATTCCTAAGGATGCCTAAGGATGCTTTAGGAATCCCTAGGAATCCTTAGGATTCCATTGGATCCTAAGGCCGTTGCCACTGCGACTGTCATTGCGAATGCGACTGCGACTGCGAGAAAAGCATAATTTTACAACTGGATTCTCACCTGAATCTTAAGGGGAATGCTTCCAGATATGCTTATACACATCGCTGTTGGGTTGCTTTGCCGGGATAATTGTTATCTCGACGGGTCCGGGCGCAGGTGAGAGTCGGGGGAGCGTAAGACCTGGGTCTGCCAGGACTCGGGTTCGCCATCGTTTTTTGACGACCGCGCCTCGGATTTTGACGAGGAGGAGTTTCGTGGGCTGTCTGCAGCGGGAGGCCTCGTCGAAATGCAGGCTCGACCTCGACGTGTCCGGGCGCAGGTGAGAGTCTTGGCGGGCTCCAGAGGGCAGTCCGCTCCCCGGGGGAGGCGGCGGCCCCGCGAGTGGCGACACTCCTCCCCTTTGGTATTGCCTGGTGGGTCTGGAGGAGGTGCTCTCACGCGGCTCTCGCGGGCCCACGAGCTCCTCCTCCTCCTCCTCCCTCCTCTCCTTCTCCTCCTCCTCCTCCTCCTCCTCCTCCTCCCTCCTCCTCCCTCCTCCTCCTCCTCCTCCTCCTCCTCCTCCTCCTCCCCCTCCCCCTCCTCGTCCTCCTCCTCCCTCTCCCTCCTCCTCCCTCCTCCTCCTCCTCCTCCTCCTCCTCCTCCTTCCTCCTCCTCCTCCTCCCTCCTCCTCCTCCTCCTCCTCCTCCTCCTCCTCCTCCTCCTCCTCCTCCTCCTCCTCCTCCTCCTCCTCCCCCTCCTCCTCCTCCTCCTCCTCCTCCTCCTCCCCCCCCTCCTCCTCCTCCCCTCCTCCTCCCTCCTCCTCCTCCACCCTTTCGGGATCATTGCCCTGCTCGACATCCGACTCTGCGAGTAGAGAGGGGATCTACGCCATGGTAAGGGATGGGAGGGAGGGGAGGATGTCAGATATGACTAGCTCGCGCGGCTCTCCGCCGGACGACGCGGCAGGGCCGCGCCGCCGGCCGGGAGGGCGGGCGCGGTGTCTCCAGCGGGAGGGGAAAAAACACACAGACACGACCAGTCGTCGACTCCCAGGAAGGGCATGAGGAAACAGGCGAAGGGGGGGGGGAAGACGAAGGCCCAGGGCAGGTTTGAAGCCATGGGGAGTCTGGGGCCGTTTGTGTCTGCTCACTCGTGTGTCCCAGGGCCCCTCGACTCCCCCGCTGCGGACGTCCATCGCCGCGGGCGTTTGTATATCCCTCGTCGCAGACGCGGCCTCGGCCCTCGACGCCCAGGCCTCGTGGGCAGCTGCTTCGTGCGCAGCCGCCTCGGAGCTCCGGGGGGGAGCACTGGGCCACGGGAGGCCACGACGAGAGGCCACGGCTTGCGACCAGAGGCCACGGGGCAGCACCCGACCGGCTGGGAAGGCATCTGGCTGGCTTGCTGACTTGATGACAGAGGCTCCCCGGGGCCGACGCGCACCCACGACTCTCCTCAAACAATTCGTCTGTAGGGATTCGATATTTACAGGGCAGTTGCTAATACATGGGATTCTTTGTTTAAAAACTATAGGATTTGTCATACCTGCTTGTTTTAAGAAAAAAATATGCATGAACGCATCGTTGTTTTTAATACGAACTCTATGCATGTTTAATACATGATCCGCACGCGGAACCTGTAGTGAAAACGGCACTGTACATACATATATACATATATATATATATGTATGTATATGTGTGTGTATGTATGTCTATATGTATGTACGGAGCCGTTTTTACTACATGTTCCGCGTGCGGATCATGTATTAAACATGCAGAGATTTAGTATTAAAAACAACGATGCGTTCATGCATTTTTTTCTTAAAGCAAGCATGTATGACACATCCTGTAGTTTTTTAAACAAAGAATCCCATGTATTAACAACTGCCCTGTAAATATCGAATCCCTGCAGACGAATTGTTTGAGGAGAGTCGTGGGTGCGCGTCGGCCCCGGGGAGCCTCTGTCATCAAGCCAGCCAGGGAGATATCCCATGGAGGTGGTGGCTGCAGCTCCGGCTGGGGTTCTGTTGCGTGGCGGCGTCGTCGTGCTGAGGCGCGTGCTGTCGGGAAGCCAGCGCCGTCTCCGTCGCCGGCACCACTGCGGCTTTCGCGGGAGGTCTTCTCAAGCTCATCTTCGGAGGGAGGAGAAGCGATACCAACACCACCAGGGGACCCACCTCCAGCGAGGAGGTCCAGGATGCCTCCCCGAGCTGGAGGCTGGGGATGTCTAGAGCGAGAGGGGGGCCACACCACCAGGGAGACCCCCCTTGCCTCCTCGCATCTCCTCGGCCTGGTGGTGTTGGTGTCGCCTTTCATTGTTCGTGTCATGTTGTCCGCGAGAGTGACGCGCGTCCGCGGGAGCTGCCGCCCATGTCATCACAGTCCTCGCCTGCTCTGATTGCACAGCTCGTGCCTTGTATCGTCGCAGTCCGCCGCTGTTCTGGCTCTTCCAGGCGCTTGGCCTCTGCGGTACCGTTTCCACTCTTCCCTTCAGTTGCACCTCAGTGCAGGCGCTCCCAGCGGCCAACACGTTGCTACCATCACCACCACGCGGGGAAGATTTCAGTATTTGTGTCTGCAGGTGCCGCTCGCCAAACTCATTAGTTGCAGCATCGTCGGTTTTGGACGCCGTCCCTTCAATCGAGCTTCTCATCATCGAATCGTGTCATCGCTTACCGATTCAAGGTCGGTCGTGGCGTTTTGCTCGCATCGCCAATCGACTGTTCCGTATCTACGATTTCTGGCTCCTGCGCCCTGTGTTGTTGCGTATCCTTGTCGACGCACACTTGTTTCGCACGAGGGCTTGACGTCGCTGACATTGACTCGTCGTTCGCTTCCAGGCTTTCTGCCGGGCCGTGGCTGGGCGTGCTTGTTGCCACATGTGTATTCGGCTCGACGCACTGGCCAGGACGATGTGTAGGAGCGAAACTCTCTCCTTTGCCAGCCGGGACGGTTTCAGATGGAGCAGAGGAAGTGCCTTTATGGCAGCGAGTTTGAGAATCAGCCTTGACTCCTACCAGGTGAAGTTGGAAGAAGGAAGATGAGGAAGAGTTCACGGAGGAAGAGGAGATATGAGGAGGAGGAGGAGGAGGAGGAGGAGGAGGAGGAGGAGGTGGGGGAGAAGGAGGAAGAGAGGGATGTCCAGAGTAAGCCCAGGATGCGTCAGTGATTTTGCAATGCACCCTCCCGTCCCAAAATCCCTCATCAGACGTCCCTGGGAGCCATCCTTCTCACAAGAAGCGTCTCCTTTAATGACGAGCGCACTATCAGCCTTCCATTCAGGCGAGAGTCCCGCTTTGTAAAACCTTCTTGTGCGTGTGTGTTGCCTCCTTCTCGCGACACATCGTGGGAGCGACAAGGTGGGATCATACAGCGCAATGGGATGTTAAGCGACGGCCCGCTGTGGAGCGGAGTCTCCCTGCATCCGTGTACTCGTTGCACGATCCAACATTTCTGTGTTCCAAATACAACTGTTGTTGAGGAGTTGCCCTCAACCCGTGCAGTTGTTATACACGCCATCCCGCTTGGTCGATGAAAGTGATGAATGTGTGGCCACATTTTGAACATCCGCCGTCTTTCATCCCTGTAGCTGGTGCAGGCTGTGAAGACGAACGTGTGCTGCGCTGCCCGGGGTCGCCCGCGAGCCCATCCTGCCCACGCCGCTGCCCGCTGGCCGCGGCGGCGCGCCTGGACAGATGGCGCCTGTGAGCGGCCAACGGACCCGCTCCTGGCAAGAGCAGGTTGGGAAGTGCGGCTCGAGGGCCCCAACGGCGCGCAGGACAGCAGCGGGCCCGTCGACGGGCCCCAGACGGCGCCGAGGGCGGAGCGGAGCTGACAGCCGCCCTGCATGCGCCGAGCCTCGCGGCGGGCCCCCCGTTTCGTCAGCAACGGGATCGCGGCGCTCTGGGCGGGGGCGTCCCTGGCGGAATGGGCGCACGCCGAGCTCTGGGAGATGCCGGCCCCCCACTTGCCAAAGCGGGAGCCTCGCCGCGCGGTGGGCCAAAGGGCACCTCGGCGCGGCCAGCGCCCCGGGCCTGCGGCGTGGCCTGCGACGACCGCTTTGGCAGCGCGGTTGCTGACCCGCTCTCGGGCGCTGCCGCTCGCGCGAGGCCCCCGCCGCCGGCCCTTGGCCACAGGGCGGGACAACCGCTTGCGCGCTCTGGGCATCGCGCAGCGGATGCTGGCCGAGGTGGAGTCCGCCGCGCTGAAGGCCAACCACAGCAGCGCGGGCGTGGCCCCGCGTCTGCGGGCCAACGCGCCAGCGCTGCGGCCGGCGGGGCGCGTTCGGTGCGCAGCCAGGCGCGCCGCCGCAGGGACCCAACCGCGGCCGCTGCCGTGCTGGCGCCGCCAGGCCACGCGCGCGGCGGCAACGGCAGGGCCCGGTGCGCCGCCTTGTTCGCCGGGCGGGCGTGGCTGCCGCACAATGCTGCGCAGGGCCCAGGTTGGGTGGTCTGTGTGCGCTGCGGGGCGTCTGCGCCCTCGTGGCCAGGGCTGGCGGCGTCGCCGTGCGCGGGCTGGGCCGCCGCGCTGCCGCCTCGGGCGGCAGCCTTGCTGCTGTTGCGCGTCGCCCAGGCTGGCGGGCGCTAGGCCGCCTGGCGCGAGGCGCTGCAGGCGCGCCTGGCGCAGCACCTTGCGCGAGGCCTGGGGCAGCGCCCGGGCCCGCCGGACTAATTCGTTCGTAGTTCGGGCACCCTGCGCGCAGGCTGCGTGCCTCCCGCCTCTCCCTTCGTTCGCCTCGCTCTGCCGCTGGGCTTCTTCGATGGGTAAATAAAAGCGCAGCGATGAGGCGAGCGCCCCATTTTGAAACCAGTCGCCGTCCACCCATGCTTCGAGCTTTCAAAATAAAGTGTGCGCGGCGCCTAGGCGAGTGCTCAAACATTAGAAGGAGCAGTTCTCCAGGCTTGGAGCTGGTGCAAACACTGAAGGCGAATGCGCGCGCCCCCCCCCGAGCGTTCCATTTTGAAAACGACCCCATCCATCCTAGCTCTTACGAGCTGGACGCGCGAATGTACACGACCAGGAGAGCCGCATCTTGACCCCCCCATCCAGCCTGGCAGCGGTTGCAAATGCGCAGAGGCGAGCGCCCCATCTTGAAAACGACCCAGTCTGCACCTCATGAAGGTTGGCGAGCTGTGGGTCTAGCCCTGGGGCGGATGGTGGCGTGGCGCGGGGGCCTCCGATGAGTGGCCCTCCAGACGCATTTCCCCCCCCCCCCCCCCCCGCCTCCCCCCCCCCCCCGTTTCCTCTCTCCCTCCCCCCCCGTCCCTCGCTTCGTCCTCGTCCTCATGCTCGTCCCCCTTGCCCCCCCGTCGTCGTCGTCGTAGTCCTCCTCACCCTCCTCCCCTCCTCCTCCTCCTCCTCCTCCTCCTTCTCCTTCTCCTTTTCCTCGTCCTCCCCCTCCTCTTCCATCCCCTCCTCCTCCTCCTCCTTCTCCTCCTCCTTTTCCTCCTCCTCCTCATCATCATCATCATCCTCTTCCTCCCTCTTCTCCTCCTCCTCCTCCTCCCCCTCCTCCTCCTCCTCCTCCTCCTCCTCCTCCTCCTCCTCCTCCTCCTCCTCCTCCTCCTCCTCCCCCTCCCCCGTGGGCGCGGTTTCCGCGGCCCCTCTCCAGGGTAGCCGTGCGAGGGCGCGAAGGCGAGCACGCTTCGCGCTTCCATCGGCGCTGGGCGAGCTGAGGCGGCCTGGGCTCTGCCACGGCGTGCTCGTTTGGCCCAATGGGCACTGGTGCCCTGTAGTCCCACATTGAGAGTCCCCTGTTTTTGTTCTTGTTGTTGTTGTTGTTGTTGTTGATGATGTTGATGTTGCTGTTGATGCTGATGTTGTAGTTGTTGTTGTTGATGGTGTTGATGATGTTGATGTTGATGTTGTTGTTGTTGTTGTTGTTGTTGTTGTTGTTGCTGTTGCTGTTGTTGTTGTTGTGGTTGTGGTTGTGGTTGTTGAACATTATTCCTTCTAAAGAATTATTATTGTTGGGACCCCTGGTGCGCGACCTCTGCGCCGCGCCTAGGCCGCAGCTGCATTTTCATATTTTTTTCGCGAAAGCTTCAGAAAAGTGGATGAGCTCCGGATCCGGTTTTTTGTTGACGCTCGTTTTCCCTTGCAAAAAACAATAGAAAATGAAAATTCTTGTTCTTACTTGATCAAATTGCAAGAATCCCTTGCAAAAAATAAGGTAAAGTGGACATTCGTGCGCGCAAGACGAAATCCTTCCAAAACCTTAGGTTTCGTAACGATTTTAACATAAAAACATCAAAAACCCAATGGTTTTTTAAGAAAAAATTGTCAAAATGTCCTTCCGCGCGCGCTGTCCGAATCCCACAAAACCAATGGTTTTTCAACATTTATGTTACATGAGCTCGCGCGAGCTACTTTTTCTTGTTCTAACATAATCAAATTTCAATAATCCCTTGCAAAAAATAAGGTAAAGTGGACATTCGCGCGCGCAAGACGAAATCCTTCCAGAACCTTAGGTTTCGTAACGATTTCAACATAAAAACATCAAAAACCCAATGGTTTTTCAAAAAAAAATGTCCAAATTTCATCCCGCGCGCGCTGTCCGACTCCCACAAAACCAATGGTTTTTCAACATTTATGTTACATGAGCTCGCGCGAGCTACTTTTTCTTGTTCTAACATAATCAAATTTCAATACTCCCTTGCAAAAAAAAGTAAAGTGGACATTCGCGCGCGCAAGACCAACAAAAAACACGACGATCTCAGGAACTTGCCCCAAAAATGTGACCAACTCCGCTCTCTCTGTCTCTCTCTCTGTCTGCTCTCTGTCTCTCTCTCTGTCTGTCTGTGTCATGTATTGTATGTCACAATTGCAGGATGCTGGGCACACGCGCGCCCCGAATAAGTGACCAAGTTCTGTGGGTGTGTACCCCACGCCAGTGTAGTAGCCACGGTCGTCCGCACGCCACGAAGTGAAGTGTCCCAACGTCATAGGGCGGGAAGCTGGGTTTGGGTGGTCGCGAAGAGTCGTTTGGATATTTGGTAGAGCTTGAACTGCCCCCCCACGAAGTGGGGGTATTGTCTCGCGTCGCATGAAAACCCTGGCACTGGTGAGAACACTGAGCGTTCGGGTAAAATGATTGTTGTTGTTGTTGTTGATGTTGTTGGTGTTGTTGTTGTTGTTGTTGCTGCTGCTGCTGTTGCGGTTGTTGTTGTTGTTAGTGTTAGTTCTAGTGTTAGTGTTAGTGTTCAATTGTTGTTGTTGTCGTTGTTGTTGTTGTTCTCTCTCTCTCTCATTGTTTCTCTGTTTCTCTGTCTCTGTCTCTCTTTCTCTCTTGGTGTCTCTCTCCCTCTCTCTCTCTCTGTATATCCCCCTCCCCTCCGAGAGTAGGAGGATCAGGACGAGGAGCACGGTATGGCAAGGCAACGTAATGTCGAGAGGAGAAGGGGTAGAATAGATAGTTATGTTATCGGTGTCCTTCTCCTCTCTCTCGCTATTTAGTTTCTTTCTGTTTTATTATATCTCTCTCTCTCCCTTTCTGAATCCAATGTTGTTTCTTTCCCCTCATCAGACGAAGGTGCACGAACAGCAACATGTTGTGGACGCGGCGGCCGTGGAGGAGGGAGTGCGGAGGGAGAGGAGGAGGACCAAGATGAGGAAGATGAGGAGGAAGAGGAGGCGGAGGAAGAGGAGGACAAGGAGGAATTTGACGACGATGGCGAGGGAGACTGAGGATCTTCCTCCTCGCTTCTCTTCCTCCTCCACCTTTTCCGCTTCGCTCCTCATCATCGTTTTGCGTCGTCCCTCTTCCCCCCCCCCCGGGAAGAAGGAGGAAACGGAACGTGCGGAGGATGCAGTAGGAATGGACACCTTGACGTGGAGTTAGAGGAGGATGCTCCCCCTCTTCCTCATGTCTTCTCCGCTGCTGCTCCCCCATTTCCTGTTTTTCCTCCGCCTGCACCGCCGCCACCGATTACCACTATTACGACGACTGCTTCAACCACTATTACTGCGACAGCGACTGGCAGTACGACGACTACGACTACGGCTACGGCGACGACTACGGCTACCACTACTACTACTACTAGTACTACTACCACTACTACGACTACTACTACGACTACTACGACTACTACTACTACTACTACTACTACTACTACTACTACTACTACTGCTACTGCTACTACTACTACTACTACTACTACTACTACTACTGCTACTGCTACTGCTACTGCTACTACTACTACTACTACTACTACTACTACTACTAACGGCTACTACTACTAATACGACTACGACCACTACTACTACCACTACGGCTCCTACTACTCCAAGTATTACGACAACTACCACTACTACTACAACTGCTACTACGACGACGACGACAACTACTATCACTACTACTACTACTACTACTACTACTACTACTACTACTACTACTACTACTGCTACTACTGCGACTACTACTACGACGGCCACTACGACTATTATTACTATGTCCGATGCTGCTGCTCGGAGTAGTCGTGGTAGTACTACGACTACTACAGCAACTATTACGACTACTACTACTACTACTACTACTACGACGACGACTGCGACTGTTACGACTACTACGGCTACCACGTCGACGACGACTAGAAGTATTTTCATTACTACGACTGTTACTACAACTACCACCACTACTACTCCTACTACTACTACTACTACTACTACTGCTACTACTATTACTACTACTACTACGACGACTACTACTACCACTACGGCTCCTACTACTCCAAGTATTACGACAACTACCACTACTACTACAATTGCTACTACGACGACGACGACAACTACTACTACTACTACTACTACTACTACTGCTACTACTGCGACTACTACTACGACGGCCACTACGACTATTATTACTATGTCCGATGCTGCTGCTCGGAGTAGTCGTGGTAGTACTACGACTACTACAGCAACTATTACGACTACTACTACTACTACTACTACTACTACTACTACTACTACGACGACTGCGACTGTTACGACTACTACGGCTACCACGTCGACGACGACTAGGAGTATTTTCATTACTACGACTGTTACTACAACTACCACCACTACTACTCCTACTACTACTACTACTAAAACTACTACTGCTACTACTATTACTACTACTACTACGACGACTACTACTACTACTACTGCTACTACTGCTACTAGTGCTACGGTTACTAATATTACCACTACCGTTGTTACTACTACTACGACTACTACTAACAGTCGTACGCTCACTGGTTCTATTCCCAGTACTTCCGTCATTACTACGACTAGTACTGCATTGCGACTGGTATGTCTACGACGACGACGGTTACTATTAGGATTACTACTACCACTACAGCGATTATGTTCTATTTTGACGACTCCTACTACGACTACTGCTACCACTACCGCTGCAGCCATTTCTGTCCTAACTATTATTATTATTACTTCTACTACTACGACGACTACCATTAGTACACCTACTACGTTTATAACTACTACTACTACTACTACTACTACTACTACTCACTGATACTCGCACGACCACTGCTACATTCTAGTACTACGTCTGCGACGCCAACGGCTACTACGGCTACTACGGCGACCATTATTACTACGACGGTCACTGCCACTACTGCTACGCTTACAAGTGATAATACTACTACTACTGCTACTACTACTACTACTACTACTACTGCTACTACTACTACTACTACTACCTAGTGTTACTGCTACTAAACTTATGATCACTGCTGCTACGACGGCTACTACCTCCCACCACGACTAATTCTACTACCACCACTACTACTCCTGAAAGTACTCGTACTGTTGCGGCTACTAATACGATAGCTGCGACTACTACGACTTAGTACTATTACCATTACTACTACTACTACTACTACTACTACTACTACTTCTACTACTACTGCAGCTGCTACGACGATCAGTATCATGACTACTCTTACGACTACACTTGTTACAATTACTTCCACTCTTTCTACGACCACGACGAGTACTACTTTTACTACTACTTCTACTACTACTACTACTACTACTACTACTACTACCAATACTACTACTACCACTACTGCTACTACTGCTACTACTGCTACTACTGCTATTATTAGTGCTGTTGACACGACTGCTACGACGCTTACGGCGATTTACGAGTATTACCATCAGCACTATTTGAATTACTAGCACTGGTACCACTACGGTTACTAATACTACCACTGCTATTCCTACTACTGCTGCTGCTACTGCTAACATTGTTAATACTACTACTGCTACTACTACTGCTACGACGATTACAACTACTAATACTACTACTATTCCGGCCACTAATCTCATCATTCGCTGTACTCCTATCATCACGACTATGGTTACGACTGCAGTGGCTACCACGTTTGCGACGATTGTCAGTGCCCCTACTGGTACTACTGCTACCACTACTACAACTACTACCACTACCATTACTACTACTACTACTACTACTGCTACTACTACTACTACTACTACTACTACTACTATTATTACTACTACGACTACTGCTACTACTACTACTGCTACTACAACGAGGGTGGCCACCCCCACAGCTACGACGACTACTCCTACTACTGCTACCTTTTAACCAACACACACACACGCACACACACACACACTACTACGACTTCGAGTGCTACAGCGTATCTTTCTATCAGCACTGTTGTTACTACGGAGACGACGACGACTACTACTATCACGACTATGACTACGACTGCGATTCATGTTGCATTATTTGTGTTCTTCCTTTTTCATTTCGGGGGTGGCGATCATTGATGTTACTACTACAAATGCGATCGCGACTACTACGATGACAGTGACTACTGCGACGATTTCGTATGCTACGATCACTGCGACTGTTATTCTGACTAATCCTGATTGCGATTATCTTTTTCAAGTTCTTAGCACTTTTTCTTCGACTGCAACCACGACTGTGACTACTACTGCTACTACCCGAACTATTGTAGCTACTACTGCTACTACTACTTCTACGGCTACTACTAATGCTACCAGTTGCGACACCTGCTACTACTACTGCTACTACTACTACTACTACTACTACTACCACTACTACTACGACTATCACGACTACTACTACTACTACTACTACGACTACTACTACTACTACTACTATTACCACTACTACTACTACTACGCCTGCGACTACGACATCGACTACGACTACCACGACGACTACTACGCCCACGACTGCGTTGACACTTACTTCTACGACGACTACGATGTCAGCGACTACGGCGACTATTGCTACAATTATTAGTACTTCGACTACGTCGACGGCGACGACGACGACAATTATTACTACTGCTACTACTATCACCACGACTACTACTACTACTTCCGCGAGTGTGGTTTCTATGTTTTTTATTACTACTACTTCTTCGACGACTACAAGTACGAGTACGATCACGGGACGACGGCCACTGCAACCTCTATTACTACTATGACGACTGTTGCTACGACTACTTCTACTACCACAATTACATTTTTCTACTACTAATACTACTAATACTACTACTACTACTACTTCTACTACTTCTGCTGCTACTACTACTACTACTACTACTACTACTTCTACTGCTACTACTTCGAGTACTAGTATTATTTCTACGACCACTACTGCTATTACTACTACTTCTACTAGTACAACGTCTAAATTCTACTTCTCACTATTACTACGACTACTACTACTACTACTACTACTACTACTACTGCTGCTACTACTACTACTACTACTGCTACTACTACTACGACTACTACTGCTACTACGACTACTGCTACTACTACTACTACTACTACTATTACTACTACTACTTATATTATTGCCACTACTACTACTACTACTACTACTACTACTACTACTACTACTACTACTACTACTACTACTACGACTGCTACTACTACTATTACGACCACCAGTTGTACGACGACGACGACGATTTCTAGTACTAGTAGTAGTAGTAGTAGTAGTAGTAGTAGTGGTAGTAGTAGTAGTAGTAGGCGTATCAGTATCAGTAGTGGTAGTAGTAGTAGTAGTAGTAGTAGTAGTAGTAGTAGTAGTGCTAGTAGTAGTAGTTGTAGCAGTCGTAGTCGTAGTAGTAGTAGTAGTAGTAGTAGTAGTAGTAGTAGTAGTAGTCGTAGTAGTCGTAGTAGTCGTAGTAGTCGTAGTAGTAGTAGTAGTAGTAGTAGTAGTAGTAGTAGTAGTAGTAGTAGTAGCAGTACTATAACTACTGCGAGCATTCCTTTTACGGCTAAGCGTTGTCTGTGTTACTGGATCAGAATGAGTGGATTCTGGGTAAGGGTTTGGGTTTAGGTTCGGTCTCGGGAAAGCGCGCAAACACAACACATGCTACTCATTCGTTGCTTGGCAACAAAATGTTTCACAGGAAATTCGAGCACCAGGGGATTTCAGAGAACACTAATGCATGTTTTGTTTTGGTGTTCGAAAGGGATTTCAAAGGAAATTGGACCGCCAGAGAAAGCGAATGTGTTGTATTGGGTTTCAAGAACAATTCCAAACGAAAATGGATCGTCCCGGGAGTCCGCCGCAAACCAATACTTCGCATGTGATTTTCTAACGAATGTAAAATAAAAATTTGATCCCATCAGGATTTCGGAGAAAACCAACGTTCTGCATCGGATGTCAAAAAGATTCCGCTGAAAATGTGTTCTTTTCGCGATTCCGCTGAACAGCCATGATGTGTGTTGGTTTTGCAAAGCTTTCAGATAGGAAAGTTGATTCGGATCGCTTCGGTATTCCCGAGGAAACGAATGTTTTGTATTGAATTGCCAGAGGAATTTGATAACAAGTTGGGTCGCGTCGGGATTCCCCAGGAAACCAAGGTTGAGTAGTATATTCGAAAAAGGGATGTACAAGGACATTGGATCGCCTCGAGATTCCGCAGAAACGAATGTTGTGCATTTGATTTCGGCAGGAACGCCAAAGGAAATATGACTGCCTCCTCACACAGCACAGCTCATTCCACATAGGCTGCACCACACTGCTTGCACCACATGGCGCACGCCTCATAGATTCCGCTGTTTACCTCGCACCAGTTAGAACGCACAATCTGGTTTACACAACATAGGAGTCACCACATGAATTTAACCACCATTCTTGATGACCTAGCTCATACCCCATCGGACGTTATTGTTGCACCATTTTTCTGGCACCACAATGCACACACCACCTAGATGAGCACGTCGACTAGACATGGTTTGCACTATGTAGTTCACACAATGTTGCTCGCACCACATATATTGCACTGCGTAAAGAGCACATAGGTCGCACCTCCTGTCTTGCACCACGTAGAGAAAACAACATATCTCACACCCCCTTGACCGTACCATATATATATATATATAGCACCACGTAGTTTGCACCTCATAGTTTACAGCACATAGCTTGCACCACATAGCTTGCACCAGGCAGTTAACACCACTTAGGATGCTAGAAACGATTGCTTGGCCCCACGTTGGTTAACATGAAAGGAATCAAGGGTTTGCGTGTTATAGGTATGTGTGCGTGTATGGCGTATGTCTACGATGTACTCATATACCATGCATCCTTCCCCTCTCTTTCTCTTTCTCTCTTTCTCTCTCTCTCTCTAAATATTCCGCCTTTGCTTTCTCGCAGTCCAGACCGCCCGTCGGCCGCCCAAGGCGCTTGCACGGATGTTCGCTCCCGTTGCAGTGGTGTTGGCCCTGGTCAGCGCTGTGCATGTGCGCGCGGAGGGAGAAGCCTACACGACGGAGCTTGCGGAAGAGGTGATCTCCTGGACGCAGGAGGTCTTGCCGATGCCGTGGGACGTTCCGCGGGCGTGCCGTAATCCAGAGAGGAGGGTTCACGTGAGCACCGACAATAGGCAACCTAGTGACGACGCTCGCACAAGCCTCGTAGAGCCTGCGCGCTCGGTGCGCACTGGGGCGAGTTGCCACCTTCAGACGAACTCCGACGCTGTACTTTTTCAAGGCGTGGCACCCCAGAGTCCACGACCCCCTCGACCAGTTTTTCGTCGTGGGGTCGCCCTTGCTGGTTTTGGTGCTGGGAAAGGACCCCCCGAGGCCGAAACGGCGCAGCGACCGCCCGCCGTCTTTGCGTGCTCTTCTGCGACCCCTGGAGACCTCGGTTCTGCGATGCTCTTCCAGGGAGTTTGCCCAGAAGGACGGCGCGAGGCGACGCCGAGGCGGGTGCGTCCTCGGCCCCATCCGTGCCCGCAGCCGCCCAACGGCAGCGGCACCGGCCGTGCACCGCCCACTGTGCAGTCGAGTGGGCGCGCCCCTGGTGCTGAGCGCGCCTGTGTGCGAGAGCATTTCTGAACCCCCTGGCGAGAACGGTCGTCACCGAAGGGGGGTACGGTGCCGTTTTTAATACATGCTCCGCGTGCGGATCATGTATTGACAATGCAGGGATTCTGTATAAAAAACAACGTTGAGTTCATGCATACATTCAGTTATACATTAATCATGTAGTAAATATTCAATATGTTTTAGAAATCCTATACATATATATATATATATATATATATATATATATATATATTAAAAACTGCCCTGTAGGTGGGGCTGGTGACATCAGGATTCGCGCCCGCGGGGTCTGGGAATGCTCAGGAGAGTGGCCGACTCCCAGACGACGCAGGCGCGAATCGTGACGAATTACTGGGGGGGGGGGGGGCGGGGCGGGCAGCGGGCAGCGGGCGTCACCGCAAATATCGAGGAATGTGCTCGGGGGTAGGGGGGGCTGCCCTGCCCCTCCGGGGCAGCGTCAGGGGTTGCAAAAAAACGAATGATTGCAACAAAAACCCAAGGATTGCAGAAAAGGATTGCAAACAAACCTAGGATTTCAAAAGAAAAAAAAAAAACAGGATTGCAAAAAAAACGAAGGGTTTTTTTTTTGCAATCCTTTTTTGCAATCCTTCGTTCAGGTGGGAGGGGGAAGCCCGGGGGGGGGGGACACGTCGTCCCCCAATCGCCCCCTCAGCGCCGAGATGTGGCCCGCCCAGGAGCGCTCGGATCTGCCATCGTGGGGCCTGTCGCCGATCTATCGGCGAGGTATCCCCGATTGTGATCGTTTTCTTATTCACTGTTTTGCCGATCGGCGCCGGCCCTCGCACTCTCCCCCGCCTCCCCCCCCCCTCGTGGAGTAGATCTTGGCTGTTTTGGGCGCCTGTTCCGAGCAGGCGGAGTCTTCCCCCCATAGGACGCTCTGCTGCAAACAATCGCACTAAACAGAGGTCCCGGAGCCAGGCCCACCCCCCCCTCCCCTCCCCTTCCGCCCGATGTCGAGACGCCGAATAAAAACAACGCTCACATTCCAGGCCGATGTTTCCCCCCCCCCCCCTGAGCCCGTCGCCCCCGAACGTTCCCCTATCATCCCCCTCCGCTTCCCTCGGCATGAGTCGGGAGGGGGAAGAACACACCGACACAGTGAATCGCCGACTCCCCAGAGAGTATGGGAAAATGCGGGAAGGGTGGGGGGGAAGACGAAAATGAGCAAGTCTGGAAACATATGGGGGGACTCCTGGGATTTGTGGGTATGTCTTTGTGTATCCCCAGGCCCCTTCGATGAGACGCCGCTCCCCGGGGCTGCTCGGCCCGGCCCTGGCGCTCACAGAGAGAGATGCGGAGTCCCTCGAGGTTCCTTTTCGGCTCCAGCACGGGACTCCCGAGGGCGCCCTCCTGCCCCGACCACGTCAGGGCGCCCAGCCGTAAGTCGGGCCTGTCCCTCTACAGGAGGGAAAATCGAAAATAGTCGAAAAATAGTCTGGGGACTTTGTTTGATTATTTTCGAGCATTGTTTGAGTATGTTTGGGGCATCTTTAATTGTTCGTCCAAAATCCCCCTGTAGGGGGACAGGCCCGACTTAAGCCCAGCCTCCTCTCGTGCGGCGCCGTTGCCTGGAGGATGTCGAAGGCCGCCCCCAGACATGAGAGGGGTCGGCCCTCTCGTTTCTCGGAGCGCCGCCCGCGGCCGGGGCTTTCCTGACAGGGGGCTGTTCTCGCTCCTACGCGGCCCAGTGCCGACGGCGCTTCCAGGATTCAAGGCGCACCCCTGCTCCAGGCCTCCACTCAGGATGAATCGCCATTCTCGGGCAGCGACGATGCCAGGATCGTTCACTCTTGAGCTTCTGGTTGGCCGCTCGTCCTTCCTGTTCTCTGCTCCCGTTGCCCTCCAGGGCTCGATCCAGCCCTCCCTCCGCGTCTCGTCTCCCGGCATTCTGGCCGGAAGGAGGAGGGGGGGGGGGGCCTGTGCCCCCCGGTGGACGAGTGGTTTTGGCGACGCTTTCTGCACGGGTGGTCCTCCTTTAGGCAGCTACTCGCCCTCCTCTAGGGGGACAAAAAGTGGCATAAACATAAAAACTCGGAGGTCCGCGCGGATTTCTCGGATCGGCGCTGGACCCCCCTCCCTGGCGCGCGGAGCGCGACAGGGGCGGCGCCGGAGGCGCCGCCGGGGGGCCCCAGCGCCGATCCGAGAAATCCGCGCGGACTTCCGAGTTTTTATGTTCATGTCATTTGTTTGGTTCCCCCAATATACACTACCAGTGGCGGGCCGCTTTTGCATCCCAGGACTTTTTGAGGCTCTGGGGCGGCGTCGGGGCGGTGTGGTGTACATGTTTCCCCGTGCTTTTCTTTCCCGGGGGAGATGACGAAGATGTATGCACCAGCATCCCGCGCGGACCTCCGAGTTTTTAAGTTTATGCCACTTTTTGTTCCCCTATCCTCGCAGCCCTGGCCAGCGATTGCGCGCTGGCCACGAGCTGCGGCACACGCGCACGCACACGCGCAGATACACGCGAGAGCTTCCAGAGGGACGTGTGGGCATGACTGGGTTCGCAGCGCTGGCATCCCAAGAGGGAAGGCTACGACATGACGAAGGAGGGGGAGGAGGGGGAGGAGGAGGAAAAGGAGG
>CAUYUJ010004256.1:0-49324 GCA_963575745.1 Prorocentrum cordatum
GAAAAGTTGGCTGCGCGATTGCGGGGCGACCGCGAGGCTGGAGTGCCGTCCTCGCGGCGCTGGGTTGGCTCGGAGCGCAAGCGATTGGACATTGAGGTGTACAGGGCCGCGCTCGCGGCGCACCTGGGCATCGACATGAGCGGTGTGCGGCATGCTGGCGCGGAGGCGCGATCGCGGGACCATTCCGAGGAGATGCTGGGCGAGCTGGCGAGGCGCGTGGACGAGCACGGCTGCGTTCCAGCGCAGAAGGAGTCCGCGCTTGGACAGTGGGTCCATCACGTGTGCGATGGACAGCATGTGCTGACCCCCGAGCGGCGCGCGCGGTTCGACGGGCTCGTGGACCGGCGGGAGGAGAGGCGCGCGCGCGCCCGCGCGATGCTGGACCGCATCGAGGAGCACGTGGAGGTGCTCGACGAGCTGCCGAAGCAGGGGGCAGAGGACGCGGAGGAGAAGAAGCTCGCGAAGTGGATCCACAATGTCACCACTGGCCAGAACAAGCTGGATGATGACAACCAGGAGAGGTTCGATCGTTTGGTGAACAGGGGCATGTGGCAGCGGCGGACGGCGCAGCAGCGTGTGCTCGAGGTGAAGCTTTTCGTGGAGACACACGGGCGCGCGCCCAGGAGCGGCGGTCATGACGACGAAGCGCGGGAGCGTCTGCTCGCGATGTGGATCGGCAACGTGCGCGCGCACGGCCGCCAGGGCCTGGACGAGCACTGGCGAGCGCAGTTGGAGGCGGCGCTGGACGCGGATCTCATCCAGGTCCAGGCGCTGGAGGCGTGGTGCGAGAAGAACCAGAGGATGCCGGTGGAGAAGGCGGAGGATGTCGAGGAGCGCAAGCTGGCCAAGTTCATCGCGAATCGCGAGCGTGGGGGCCGCGAGGCGTCGTTTAACGCGCCCGACACCTTCGACGCGCTGCGGCAGAAGTACGCGCAGGCGGCCGCCGCGCGTCGCGACGCCGAGAGCAGGGAGGCGGAGGCGCGGGCGCTCGAGGCGCATCGGCAGGAGCTGCTGCAGCGCGCGGCCGAGGAGGAGGGGGAGGAGGCCTGCGGGGAGGAGGAGGAGCAGGAAGAGCCGGACCCGGCCGATTGCCTCGCGGAGGAGCGGCGCGCGGAGGTCACGCAGGTTATGTTCGCCAGGTTCCAGAGGGCAGACAGGGCGCTGGCTCGGCGGGTGAAGACCGCGCTCGTGGGCGCCCTGCTGTCGTACGTGGACGCGCTGCAGGGCGCCGCGCTCGGGCTCGACGTCTTCGCTGCCCTGGCCAAAGACAGGCGGGTCCGCGAAGCCTTGGCCGCCCCGGCGGCCGAAGAGCCGCGCCGCGAGGCGCTCGGGGAGGAGGATGAGGAGGAAGACAAAGAGGAGCAGGAGGAAGAGGAGCTGGAAGAGGAGGAGCAGGAGCAGCAGCAGCAGGAGCAGGAGGAGGGCGACGACGAGCGACGAGAGCAGGAGGAGGGAGACGCAGAGATGGCGAACGCGGACGAAGAGCCGCGGGGCATGGCGGACGAGGGGGAGCTGCCCGCGGGCGTCGGCGAGGAGCACGAGGATTTCGTGCGGTACGTGCTGGCGACCTGCATGCTGTCGTGGGTGCCTGTCTTGCCGAGGTTCTTCGCGGGGGAGGCGCCGGAGGCGGAGCTGC
The DNA here is from genome assembly GCA_963575745.1 of Prorocentrum cordatum. Classification (NCBI taxonomy): domain Eukaryota; class Dinophyceae; order Prorocentrales; family Prorocentraceae; genus Prorocentrum; species Prorocentrum cordatum. The sequence goes on from CAUYUJ010004256.1 coordinate 1,637, forward strand.
AGCGGCAGGTGGCGGGACTTGAGCGGCTGCGGGACGTCGCCCTGGGCGCGACGCGGCCACGGCGCAGGACAACGTGGCGCGGTCGCAGGCGATCCGGCGCCTGCGCAAGGCCGACCCCGAGCTGCTGCGCCGCACGCCCGTGCCCAATTCGGACGTGCGGGAGCCCTGGGAGCAGTGGCAGCGCCTGCTCGACCGGCTCGAGCAGGAGGTCGTGGAGCGCGAGGTCTGGGTCTGCTGCCGTCGCGAGCCGCTGCGCTGGCGCGCGCCGCTCCGCGACGACGGCAAACTGGGGCCGGTCCGCGCGCCGCCGCTGCCGTCGCTGGACGCCGCCGAGGGAGAGGTCTGGAGGCCTGGGAGGTGCGCGAGGCGACTCGCCAGGCGCGGTACGCAGAGCAGGCGCGGCTGGACGGCGCACCTGGCGCCCCGGTGCACGGCAGCGTGCTCCTGCGCCTCGCCTGTGATTTCCTCTGCTACAAGTGCCAGCAGGAGTTCGAGCGCGAGCGGGGCGGAGGGGACGTGATGAGCGACGAGGAGGTCACTTCGTGGTGTGAGAGGCTGCATTTCACGTCGAAGATGAAGCTGCCCAGTTTGGCGGCGAAGCGCGAGGCGGTGGAAGCGGAGCGCGCCCGCGCCGTGCGGCGAAAGCAGGCGGCCGGGTGCGCGGCGAGGGGGGGGAACGGATTCGCTGAGTTCCGCGGTCTGCTGCTGGAGAACGAGTGCTTTCACCAGGACAACTGCGAAGCGAGCGTGAAGCACGACCAGCGACACGCCCTGGAGCCCTGGTACCAGCGCGCGGGGCCCGACGGGAGCAGGCTGGCGCCGTGGCCGCGCGTCTTCGGTATTCCGAAATCGTGGGCCGGCCATGGTGGTGCGTTCTTCTCCGAGGCCGTGGAGTCGGGCTTCCCCGCCGACACGTTCCCCCAGGGGCGGCGCGGCTACTACACGGGCGAGCCGGGCGACGTGCCCGCGGAGCTCTGGCTGTTGCGGGCCTGGTGCCGCGCGCGCGGCGGCGTCGCTCGCATGGGCGACGCCCTGGCCGCGCGCTTGCAGCAGCTCGAGGGCGACCGCGACATCATGTGCAGGGTGGAGGCCGCGGAGGGCGCCGGGCGATCCCCGGGGAGTGGCGACCTGAAGCCGCCCGTGTACTTGGCGGACCTGAAGCCGCAGGCGATCCCCGAGTGGCCCGTCTGGCAGCAGCTCCTCAAGCTGAGGCCTCAGGCGGCGCGGCAGGTGGCGGCTTTCGTGCGCCGGGAGCGGGCGGGCGTGGGCTTGACGTGGAACCTCGCCGCGGGGCACTGGGACCTGGACCAGCAGCGCCTGCTCGCCGCGCTCGACAGGGATCCCGCGTTGCTCGCCGGGGTGGAGAAGGACGCGGCGCTTACAGACACGGACAGGCGCGCTCTGATTGCCCTCGACGATTTCCGTGCCCGTCACGGCGGTGTCTGGCCGGACGCGTTCGCCGATCGGCGCGGGGAGCCCGATTTCAAGGAAGCGAAGCTCGCGCGGGGCGTTGCAAGGGTGGCGACGAAGTATTCGCAGGAATTCGTGCGCTTCTGGTTGGACCGAACATGCAGCGACTGGCTGCGGCTGGCGGGGTGCGGGGATGAGGTGGTGGGAGGAGGGGCCGGCGGCGACGACTCTTCGGGGGGCGGCGGCGGCGGCGGGCCTTCGTCGGGCAGCGGTGCGGGCGGTGGACCAGCGTCGGGGTCGGGCTCTGGCGCGCGGGGGCCGGGCGACGGTGGCGCGGGCGGCGACGGCGACGGGGGCGCGGGCGGGGGCGCGGGTCGGCTGCTCGGCGGCGGACCCAAGAGGCCAGCTCCCGAGGGCCCAGGGCCGCGGACTCGCGGGGCGGAGAGAAAGGACCAGGAGCGGTTGCAGCAGGAGCGGCTGCGGAGGGACGAGGAGGAGCGTCTCAGAGGGAAGACAGTGAAGGCAGGGGACGTGGAGGTGAACGTGGCTCTGGATGACCCCCACGTGAGCGAGGAGGGCACCCTGCCGGCGTGGCTCCTGGACCCCGCGCCGTGCGTCGCTGGCAGGTGCCGCGCGCGCGTCTGGCGCCAGCACCGTTGCGTGTCCTTGCTCGCGCAGTGCCGGAGTCCTTGCAAAGGCGAAGGGCAGTTCTGTGGGAGCCACAGCAGACCCGAGCAGCGAACTCTCGGGCTGTGGGACCCGGACAAGGGCCACAGCTCCCTGACCCGCGAGTGCCCGGAACGGTACGACATGGCCGTGAAGGAGGCGCGGAAGCGCGAGTCGCAGGCCGGCGGCGCCCCGCCCGCGCCGACCCCGGCCATCGCTGCCGCTCGCAAGGCGCGCGTGCCCAGGCTCCAGCCCAAGTCTGTGGCCCTCCCGTGTGACGAGCGCGGCCCTCTGCGGGCGTTTAAAGAGGCCCCGGAGGCTCTCCCGCCGTTCCCGTGCCGCCTTTGCGACAAGAACTTCGCCACGCATGCCGGCTTCAGAAAGCGCGTGGACGAAAAGCACCACGGGTGGCCGGAGTACAGGAAGCGCCTGTTCTACCTGGCCGAGCAGTGGCCCCAGCAGGACGACGACGTGCGGCCCGTGAGGCCCCAGGAGTGGCGGCAGTGCGTGGAGGCTTTCTCGGAGCACCTCGTCACGGGGTCTCAAGACTGGCCGGCCTGCGCAGCGCCCGCCGATTCGGGGGAGGCCGCCGCCGCCGCTGCCGCGCCGGACGCGCCGCGCGCCTGGTGGAAGCCGCCAGGCGCGGACGGGGCCGTGCCGCCCGCGGGCGTGGACATGCCGCCCGTGGACATGGACGCGCTGGGCGCTGCTCCGGCGGCGTCGGACGCCGAGGGGCCCGAGCCCGGGCAGAGTCGCCGCGCCGTGCGCTCGAGGGTCGCCTGCTGCGTCTGCGCTCGTCTCCACTGGGCGGACGAGCTGCACCGCGTGCACTTCTGGCAGCAGCCGGCCGGCGCCGGGGAGCGTTCGCTGCTCTGCGACGAGGTGCCGAAGCCGCCCGCGCGCGCCGAGCTCGAGGCGGCGAGGGGAGAGGCATCCGAGGCCGCGGGCGCGCAGGCGCAGGCCATGCGCCTGACGCAGCGGCAGCGCGCCCACGCGCTGCTGGACCCGGCACGGTACCACGCTCGGTGGCGCTTCGTGCGCGAGGGCCCCAACGGCGTCGAGCGCCCGGGCGGCATCCCCCTCGAGGAGCTGGAGGCGTCCGCAGTGCGCGACCCTGGCCCAGACGGGAAGCTGTGGCTCTTGCACAAGAAGTGCTTCAAGATTGACAGGCGCGAGTCAGACGGGGTGCTCGTGGCCGACGCGAAGCAGAAGGTGCCCATCTGCGCAGGGTGTCACGGCGCGCTCTCCAAGAGGTTGCCCACGATGCCGCCCTGCGCGCTGGCCAACGATCTCTGGATCGGTCGGCTGCCACCGCCGCTGCGGAACCTCACGCTGGGCGCGAAGCTTCTGCTGCCCATCGCGCGGGGCATCGTGCGGCGGTTCAACTGCAAGGCCGATTCTGGCCAGTGGGCTCCAATCGACCAGCAGATCAAGGCGTACGTGGGGAACTTCGTGGCGTTCCCGCAGGCGGACGGCGGTCGGCAGGTGCTGTCGCTGCCGCCGCGGGAGAGCGATCTTGTCGAGTTTGTGCAGATTGTCTTCGCGGGTTCCGATCCCGCCACCCTGCAGAAGGCGCGGTTGGAGGAGCTCGGCGTGCCCCTCGACGATTTCAAGCGCGCTTACGATTACCTCCGCGACACGAACGAGCAGTACGCCGCAGTGCGGTGGGACGAAGAGGCAGCGCGAAACTTTGCGGACCCCGAGGGCGACGGCGATGGCGACGGCTCCTCGCTCCTGGGCCTGCCTCGCTGTCTCGCGGCGTGCGTGGCCGTGGGGGGTGAGGGTGGCGACGCTCGCCAGGAGGGCCCGGCCGATGCCGTGCAGCCCGGCGTGGGCTCGGCCCCGCCGAAGCGGACGAGTGCAGGCGCTGCGAGCGCGGAGGGCGACGCGAACGCGGCGGCAGACGGCGGGGGCGAGGCAGAGGGCGAGGCAGGGGCCAGCGGTGAGGACGCTACTGGCGCTGGTGGGGAGGATGCAGAGGGCGACGAGGGCGAGGCTGGCGAGGGAGAGGGCGGCGAGGGTGTCGAAGAAGGCGAGTACTGCGCCGCCGTCGCGGACGCCGACATTATGGCCGATCTGGACAAGCAGTGGGCGAATGTGCACCTCAGCCTCCAGAGGGCGGAGGAGATTGCGCGCGAGAAGCAGCGCGCGGAGGCAGAAACGCGGCAGTTCGACGGCATGGAGAATTTCCAGGACCGAGATCTCGACCGGCGCTTGGCGGAGGCCACGGAAGAGGCCCGCAAGGCTGCGAAGTTGCTCACCAACTGCAAGAAGGAGGCGCTCACAAAGAAGTTGGAGCAGACGGAGCAGAAGATTCAGGCCACGCGGCCTCCTCCAGGAGTTGCCGGGAAGCGCGCGGCCGGCGGCGGCGGCGGCGGCGGCGCGCCGGCCGGGGGCGCCGAGGCCGGGGGTGCGAGGCGCGCGGTGCGGGTCGTCGTGCCCACTGGAACCGAGCCTGTCAGCATGTTCTCGCCCGGCTTCTGGAGCGCCTTCGACCCTGTCGCGTTTCCGTATGGGGACGGCGTCTTCGGACTCGAGAGGGACGCAAAGTTGACGTACGACGAGTGGTGCCGGTGCCTCATGGCTCGCGAGGAGCTCGAGTACGTGGTCCCCGACGACGTCTCGGCGCCCGACGCTGCGCGGGCGCCCGCGCCCGACGCTGCGAAGGCGCCCGCCGCGTCTGAGTCGCCCGTGCCGCGCTGGCGTCGCCACGCAGACCTGCTCACGGCCCAGTATTGCCTCTGGCGCAGAAAGGCAATCATTCAGTCGGCCAGGTTATTCGTGCGCAAGCACCGCCTCGGGGAAAGCATCGCGGACCTGGCCGCTTTGACGCCGGAGGATCTGGCGCTGGTCGTGGCCGAGCTCGGCAGGGGGGCGGGCCTGAAGCAGGCCCTGGGCCACGAGGGCGTGCCCCGGAACGTCAAGAGCGCGCTGCGCAGCATGCTGCTCAGCAACCGCGATGTCGTCGGCTCCGACGCGCACCGGACCACGCTGCGGCACATCAGTACCAGCTACACCCGGCTCTTTGGTCCGCCCCTGGTGTTCACGACGCCGAACATCGCGGACACTCGGAATCTGATGGTGTCCCTGATGTACGAGGGCGCCTCCGTGCAGCAATGGCGGCTGCTGGAGGAGACCTCTCCCGTGATGCCCTCGACGCGGGAGATGCTGCGGCGGGTGGCCGCAGACCCGGTGTCGCAGGCCATGGTCACGAACCTCATGCTGGAACTGTTCCTGGAGCATGTCGTCGGCGTCACGCCGCGGCGCGGGGCCACGGGCGTCTCCGACGGCGTGGCCGCCACGGGGGCGTGTGGAGCGTTCGGGCTCGTCCGCGCGTACTTCGGCCCCGTGGAGTCGCAGGGGCGCGGCGGCATCCATCCGCACATCCACTGTGGCGCCTGCACCCGATGACTGGCGCGTTCCTCGCGAAGCTGCGCTCGGGGGACGTCGAAGGCCTCGAGGGGCGTCTGAGGAAGTGGAGGGAGGCCGTGCTCGCCCGGGTCGGCAGCGTGCAGTTCGACGCGGCGGAGGAGGTGGGCCGGCAGCTGGGCTTGGACGGGCGGGGCGGGCGGGAGTGGCTGCCGCCGCTTCCGCTCGCCCCGCGGGATCGACGTCTCGCGTTCGCGGACGGGAAGCTGGAGGAGGACGACCTCTCCTTGCAGTACCATACGATCGCTGGCGCTTCGCGCCGTCAGCTCGGGAAGCTTCTCAAGCCGGAGTATGACGCGGGGCGCCGCTCTGTCCGTGATGGCAAGAAATTGTCCACAGAAGAGCTGCGGAACGAGGTTGCGGCCATGATGAAGATCGATCTCGGAGAGGAGCGAGCGATGCTGCAGGAGCAGCCCGCAATTGAGGGTCCGCGCCGGCAGCGCCCGTTCGCGCCGTGTGCAGATCCAGAGCCCGATCCCCATGAGCAGCGGGCACAGTACCCGGCGGTCTTTGGCGAGCCTCTCACGGGTGCGCACGTGACGCTGCAGCCGCAGTACCGCCGCACGCCTGCGTACCGCGAGCGCGCGGGCGGCACCGCGGCCATGCACTTTGCGGACCGCCCGGACGAGGAGGCGCGCACCTGGGCGGGCTGCTTCGCGCGGGACGCGCGCAAGTGTATCATCCGTGGCCACCTGCACAGGTGCGGTCCCACGTGCTGGAAGCACAAGACGAACGACGATGTGCCTCAGCACTGCAAGGTGTGCCGGCTTGGCTTCTACCACGAGTACGAGACTGCGGTGTACAGCCACCCGTCCAGGAAGCGCCCGGCCGCCTCTCTCGTCTGGCGGCGCCTGCGCAAGGGGAAGGATTTGGTGCTTCCGGAAGGTGCGATGGTTCAGTACGCGTGCGGCCCGTTGGAGGAGGGGCAGTGGAACCCGCCTGGCGAGCGCCTGGATCTGGGCGACGTTCCGGCTGAAGGCTACGGCCCGTGGGCGCACCGCTGCAACCGGTACGGCAGAGCTGGTCGCGTCGACGTGGTGCGGTACCACCCGTGCCACGGGAGCACGAACCCTGTGGGCCAGGTGTGTCTGCGGAGCAACCTGGACGTCCAGTGTCTGGACCGCGTGGTGCTCGACCTGCCCGGCGACGACAGCGTCGGGGGCGCGTCCGCGGCCGACGTCGACCCGGCCGTGCCGCCGCCTCCGGAGCCTGGTGCGTTCGCCGAGCCGGTCGGCGACGCGTCGGAGGCGCTGGCTGGGGCCGAGACTGGCGGCACCGGTTGCGACGAGGGCGCCGGGCAGAGCGGAGGTTCCACGGAATCAGGGGTGTCGGCCGCAACTCAGGGCGTGGGCGGAGCGGGCGAGGGGTCGGTGCGCGCGCCTGCGGCGGGGGGGGCGCGCCTGCCCGTGGGCCGCCGCCTCGGCCTGCCCAGGGGAGGCGGCTTGCTCGGCGGGGCGCCGACCACCACGATGGACGATCCCGACGCGGGGGACATCTGGGACATGGGTGGGGGCGATGAAGATGTGTTCGATTTGGTCGATGCGTATGACCTGGGTCCGCCGCCTCCGCCGACGCCGGAACAAAGCGGCGTAAAGCAGGCAGTCGGGCCGGCAGATCCACAGGGCGAGGACACCGCGAGCTTCTGCGCGGCTTCCTGTTACGACGGCAGCCGGCCCGGGTTCGTGTTCAAAAAGGGGGAGCAGGGCCTGGGCTACTACAGCGACCTGCGCGCGGAGCGCGAGCTGGCAGAATCAGCCGTCGAGACAGAGCCGAGGTCGCGGGCGCCGGGCCGCGCCGCATCGAGCGCGGCCTCTGGCGGCCCTGCATCGCGCGCGCCTGCCTCGCCCGCCGCCTCCGCCTCAGCTGCTGGCGCGAGCGGCAGCGGTCCGCCGGGCAGCCTGCGGGAGCACGTTTTGCACTCCCTGGAGGCCGTGTTCATGGACGCCATCAATATGGCGCACTACCAGACGGACTACACGACCAAGGCGGGGCCGATCGCGGGAGACCTCGGAGTGCTGCACGCGCAGAGCACCGGGTTGGAGTGGCTCCGACTCCAGCAGAGGGCGGAGCGGGAGGCGGATGAGGCGGCGGAGGAGGAGGGCAAGGAGGACGTCGACGGGGCCCGGGCCGCTGCTGTCGCTCGTCGCAGCGGCTGGGGCGGAGTGCTCGACTCTGCCAGGCGAACAATCATCAAGCTCACGACCAGCTCGCACCGGGCGCTCCTGAAGAAGTTGCCCGAGATGATGTTTCAGATGCAGTATGGCCACGAGTGCTACTGCTCCCATGACACCTGGACTCTGTATTGCAAGGGGATCGTGGCGCTGGCGTTCCAGGCAAGCCACGCCGTTCACGAGAAAAGGGACGACTTCTGGACCGACCCCCGCGCAGAGGACATCGAGGTGACCAGCCGGCCGCGGGAGAAGAGGACGGCGAGGGGGGGGGCGGTATCATGGATGCGCTGGGCGAGGGGCGCGCAACGCTTCGCGCCGAGGTCGTCAACGGCGTCGTCGGGGAGGGCGCGGGTGCCGGTGCTGCTGGGGAGGGCCAGCCCGAGCAGGAGCAGCAGCAGCAGGCCGTCGAATACCGGGCACGGCAGGAGCACGACATGAAGATGGACTGGCTGCATCGCGGCGACAGGGAGCCCCTGAAGTCCATGGGCATGTACCATTACGCCATGTACGTGTACACAGCTCAGGCCAACCCGCTCCACTTCGACGCGCAGGACTTCGAGACGTACGCGTTCGCGGACTCGCACCCGGCCGCCGCCTCCCGAGTGCAGAAGCTCCGCGTCGGCGCGCCGTTCAGGGTGCCCAAGTTCTTCGGCTTCGCGATGCCTTCGAAGGAGAAAGAGGAAGAGGTGAACGCGCTGTTCAAGTCGGTGATTTTTCGCCCGTTGCAGCCGGCTGAGAAGGGGGCGGCAGCCTGGGCGCCCTACAGGGCCGGTGTCGACGCGTCCGGGAAGCATAGCCTGCCTGGGAGGAGTGGTGGGCGAAGCAGGTGGCGTTGTCCAGGCAGTACGAGCTTTGCGAGCGGCGAGCTGGAAAGTGGTTCACGATCGAGGACATCGATCTGGATCGCGGCTCCGAGGAGGGCCCGGGCCATTTTGCACAGCGCCCCAGCGCCGCCGAGTTCATGGCGCGCTGGACCGTCCAGGTCGCGACGAACCTCGACGTGGAGGCGGAGGCGAAAGGGCGGCCGCGAATCAAGACTCGTCCGGAGGCCAAGGACTTTGTGTACTCTGAGCTGCAGCCAGCGGAGAATCGGCCTGCCGGGGAGGCGGACGAGGAGGAGGGGGCGGGCGCCGGTGGCGGAGCCTTCGACGGTTTTGCTGAGGAGGTGGACGAGGGCGAGGCGGACGAAGCGTGGGCGGCGCACCGACAGAAGGCCAGGTTCGCCGTGCCGGATAGCGAGGTGCCCGCGGTGGCCCAGTTGGAGCAAATTCGTGGGTCGTCACAAAGCCTGGTCTATAAGAACATCTTCCTTGAGGGTTATGCGAGAGACCATAAGCCGCAGCCTGCTGCCGCGAGTACTGGAAGGCAGACCGGATTCGGTGGTCTCGACTTGGGCGACTCTCAGTTCGAGGAAGGCAAAGCACAGCAGAAGGAGGCGTTCCGATACAGGAAGAAGGGAGCTGAGGGCTTGCCTGGGGATGGCGACGGGGGGGGCGGCCTCGCGGGTTCGGCGCCTGCCGCGCTCGTGCCTGGTCGGCCGCCGGCGCCCGCGGTTGCCGGCGACGAGAAGCGGCCGCCGCGGGCGCGCGACATCGCGCAGAGGCTGTTGGACGAGTGGGCGACCAGGGCGGACAACCCGGTGACGTTCAATAAGGAGCAGAAGGCGGTGGTCGCCCTGGTCGTGGGCCAGGTGGAGGCCATCGTGGCATACGAGGAAGATCTGCGCAGCGGAAAAAGCCCCAAGCCGGTGGAGCAGATGGCTCTCCTGTTGCACGGGGAGGGCGGGACGGGGAAGACGGAGGTGGTGAAACTGCTGCGGCGTCTGTTCGCCGAGGTGTTCGGCAAGGGATCGGAGATCGCCGTGGCCTCGTCGAACAGCGCTGCGCGCGTCATCGGGGGGGAGACGATCCACAGCGGCTTCGGGCTGAGCGGGCAGCAGGCCTTGACCATCGCTAGGCTCTCCGGGCAGAAAGTCGAGGATGATTTCGTGGACCGCATGAACGCTCTCAAGGCCGTCATCGTGGAGGAGGTGTCCATGGTGCCGCCTGCGCTTCTCGGCGCTGCATCGTTTCGCATGTGCAAAGCCCGGAAGGCGACGCACAATTGCGACGTGGACCTGTACATGGAGCGGGGACACATGTTCGGGAAGGCTCCGATTGTCATGTTCCTGGGTGACTTTTATCAGCTGGGCCCTGTGAGCGGCAAAGGCAAGAGGTCTTCCCTGCTGCAGCGTGAGGCACCCGACCAGTGGGTTCACGTCCGCAATGGGCAGTCGATATTCTTGGACGGCGTGACCCACGCGATGTTTCTGTACGAGACGCACCGCTTCAAGGACAGGCTCGTTACTCCGCACGCGCCCTGCCCTTTCATGCCGGGGTTCTTGAAGACCATGAGGGAGGGCAAGAAGTTCACGGCCGAGCAGAAAAGGGTGGTGCAAGGGTGGGTGGTCCGACCCGGTAAGAACGACAAGCGGCTGCAGGACCCCGCTGTCAAAGACGGGTTCGAGATGGGCATCGCCTGGGAGGCCGTGCACAGGCAGATGCAGTATCGGGCCGTGCGAGAGGCCAGGGAGAAGGGGCAGATGCTGCTGTACGTACAGGCCGTGGACTTGCCCCCCGCCCCCACGGCCTTCGGTGAGGAGCATTACAAGGCCATGCTGCAGGTGCCGAACGTGAACAACACTGGTCACCTCATCGGCATGTGCCCGCTGTACATCGGCATGCGTGTGCGGCTGACCGTGAAGTTGTCGGCGAAGCACCAGATCGTCCAGGACGCCGTGGGGGTAGTCAAGGACGTGCGGTTCCACCCGCGAGAGTTCGAGACGCCGGGCGCGGATTGGCGCGAAAAGAAGACTCACGACGCCCACAGGCTCGGTTATTATCGATGCAAGCGTTTGCCTCGCGGTGTCCTCGTCAAGTTTGATGACTTCACGGAGGACCTAGGGTTCGGAGCAGGGGTCGTGCAGATCGCGCCGCACAGGGCGTCCTGGGAGTGGAACCATCACTACTACGAAGACGATGGCGAGCGAAAGCTTCGGAAGGTGAAGGTTACGAGGTACCAGATCCCGTTGCTGCCAGAGAAAGTTCGCACCGTGCAGACGGCGCAGGGCTTGGGCATGGATGCGGCCACCATGGTGCTCCAGAAGCCCATGAACATGGGCGCCGATGACTGGTGGCTGCACCTGTACGTCATGCTCAGTCGCGTTCGCGTGGCCCATCGCGTCCTCGTCTACAACCTGCCGCCCTGGGAAATCCTGCAGCGGGGCCCGCCCCAGTACGTCCGCGAGGGGGTACAACGCTTCGAAAGCAGGATTTTCAAAGCGAGTTACGAAATCGCCAAGCAGAGGGCGCAGGAGTACGGCTGGGACGTGGGGGATGGGCCCGCGGGACGGGGCAACCCGGAGTCGAGCTCGGCGCCCGCGCCGCCGACGGTGCCTCGGGCGTCGCCGCCAGGCCCGCCTCGCGCCGTGGGGAGCTCAGCGGGCGTCGGTGACGAGGTGGGCGACGACGACGACGACGACTGGATCAGCGCCTTCGGACGGGGAGGTGGCCCCTGCGGCGTCTGTGCAGACGCCTCTGCCCTCGCACGCGCTGCGCCCGGGCCAGGCTCTGACGGTGCCACCGGCATACATTGCGCCCGACGCAGGGCCTGCGGGGCGGGGCAGGGGCCGCGGCCGCGGCGGCGACGCGACGGCGACCGCAGATGCGGCGGCGGCACCGTCCACTGGGAGCGCTGCTTCGCGGGGGCGTGGGCGCGGGGGTGCCGGCCGCGGCGCCGGTAGGGGCACCGTCGTGCCGAGGGATCTTTGGGGGGAAATGTTTCGCGCGGCGGCGACTGTTGGCGATGGTGCAGAGCCGCCAGAGCTGCGCCCGCTGGACCGGGATCTGTGCATGGCAGCTTACGGCGTGTCCCAGGAGGAGGTCACCAGGGAGCTGCAGTGGCACTGCGGCCGCGGCTCTGGCGTGGGCATCGCAAACCTCGGCAATACTTGCTTCGTGAGCTCAGTCGCGCAGGTGCTGCTGCGCCTGGCTCCCTTCCGTCGGCTTCTCCACGAGCACGGCCGGTGCCCTCTGGGTGCAGACTCTTGCGCGGCGTGCGCGCTCGGAGCTCAGGCCGCGGCTCTCTCTGTCCAGGGGGTCGACGCCGTCGCGCCACTCGCTATAGCCGCGCGCAAGGGGCTCTTTGGTGAGCGAGAATTTGCAGAATTCGATCAGCAAGGGAGACCGAAGCAATGCGACGCGTCAGAGTTCTTCCTGGCCGCCCTCCATGCCGTTACCGCGGCCGAACACCCCGTTTGCACCGCAGGGGGGGCTCACGGGCAGCGCAGTGTGCTCCAGCAGCACGTCTGCGGCATTGCGTTTCGGCAGCGGAGGCGATGCGCCGCGTGCACAGCAAGTTCGGACAAGGGGGAAATTAAGACGTTTCTCAAGGTGGTGCCTTCCGAATTGCTCGGCCCCGACTACCGGGGGCCGTGCGATCTGGAGGAGTTGATCCGGCTGGAATTAAGGCATGTCGGTGAGCCAGGGCAAGGATGTCCGGCGCACGCTCACCTCGATGATGCTCAGAGGGCGGCGGCCGGGGTCTGTCAAGGCATCAGGGTATATACAGGCAATCGCTGGGAGCGGTCGCCGCCCGTGCTCTTCGTGATCGTGCAGCGGGTGATAGGCGAGTGGTACGACAGACGCCCTGTGCGCTTTCCTCAGATTCTGCGGCCTGTGGATTCCGAGTGCGAGTACGATTTCTCGGGGGTCGTGGTGCACCAGGGCGAAAGCGCGACGAGCGGACACTACTATGCGTATGCATCCGTGGGCGTGAACGAATACGCCAAATTCGACGACAGTACTGTCCACCTCCAGACTTGGGCGCAGATCGCCAGAAACCACCAGGTGCACATGGGCGCGTATGTGTTTGCGTATGTGCGCAGGGCGGGTCCGCGGGGCGGAGGCGGCGGGCGCGCGGCGGCGGGGTCTGCGGGGGGCGCCGGCGGCAGCGCTGGTGCGGGACCGTCTGGTGCGCCGCCGGCTCCGCCGACTGCGCCTCTCGGGCATGCAGGCGGGCGCGCGGCGGGGTCTGCGGGGAGCGGCGATGGCGGCGGCGGCGCTGCTTCCAGCACGTCTGCCGCGCCGTCTGCGCCGCCGAGTGCGCCCGCCGGGCAGCAGGCGTCGGGTGGCGAGCCACCGGGCAAGCGGCGTCGGGCGGGTGGCGGGGATCCTGGCGCTGGCGACGGGGACCCCGGCGCTTCGGGGCAGCCGCAGCCGCCGTTGCGCAGGGGCAAGAAGCGCGGGCTGTCCCCGCCTGCTCTGGCAGCACGGGCGGCGAGGACGACGACGCTGGCAGGGCCTCGGGCGTCCCGTCCGCGGGCCCGGCTCCTGCCGCGGTCGAGCCAGGCGTGGGGGCGCCACCTGCCGACCGCGAGTGGCATCGCTTTACGCCGAAGACGATCGATGAAAGGAAATGTTTGGCTCGTACTTGGGGGGATGGAGTGGGTGCGCAGTGCCGCAGTTTCCCCGCGGAGGGATGCGGCGTGTTCTGCAAGAGGCACTTCGGCCAGCAAGGGGCAAAGGGGTGGCATGGGCGCGTGGACGGGGCAATCCCGGAGGCAAAGTTGAAGGAGTTCCAGGAGCGAGCGGCGCGCAGTGCGTCGGGCGCTGTTTCTGCGCCGGTGGTTCCAGCGGCGGGGACCCTGCCCGAGGCTTCGCCCGCGGCTGCGCCTCCAGAGGTGTTCGCCCAGGGCGGCTTCGAGGGTGCGCGAGAGGCCGCCGCGTCCGAGGGTGCTGGGGATGCTGGCGCGCACTGTGGGGCTTCGGCCCCGTCAGTGGGCGGTGGAGGCGGGGCGACGACGAGGATTGTGGCTGGCGTTGTCGTTCGTGTGGGCGCCGGCGCTGGCACGGCGTCCACCGAACCGCCGCGCCCTCAAGCGCGCCCGCGCATCGCCACAATCGGGATTCCGGACGTGGAGGCTCACGAGAAGGCGCAGCAGGCGAGGGAGGCGGAGACCGCGCGCAGGCGACGCGAAGAGGGCGAACGGGGCCGCGTGACAGACAGGACAGGCGTAGACCTACCCCGCTCTGATCCACACAGGTTGGGATGAGATCGCCCCTCCATGGCCGCTTGCCAGGGCGTCCCTCATTGAGTGTGCGGGCGTGCGTTTGTGTATTCGTGTGTGTGTGTATGTGTGTCTGTGTGTCTTAGTGTGCGCGTGTATGTCCGCGTGTGCACTTGAGACCCGCGCTCGCGCCTGCGACGCGGCGCGCTTCCTGAGGAAACGTGCATCCTTGTGTGTGCGTGTGTGTGTGTGTCTGTGTGCGAGCACGGCGCTGGCACCCCCGCCGCCCCCTTCCCCCTTCTCCCCCCCCATCTCTTCGGCGCTCCGCGAGGGCGGAGTGGCTGGAGTGGAGGGAGGGCCGGCCCCAACATGGGGCGGTGCCTCCCCCCTCCGGAGCGCCGGCGGGGTGGGCGGTGGCGCTTGGGGGCGGCTGGGGGGCGCGGGGGTAGAGTGCGCTGCTTAGTCGGGGAATGGGTCTGTCACCGCGTTGTCGTCTGTGCGTGGTTAGCCGCGGGTGTTCGCGATTGCGTCTGTGTGTGCGCTTGTGTGTGTGTGTGTGTGTTGTGTGGTGGTGGTGGTGGGGGGGGCTCGCGCGTGTCTCGTATGTGTGTGTGTGTGTGTGTGTGTGTGTGTGTGCGCGACCGTGTGTGCGTGTGCGCGTGCGTGTCTGGGTGCTCGCGCGTGTGTGTGCGTGTGTGTGTAAACGTTTGCGTGTGTTTATGTCTGTGTGTCTGTGTGGCTGCATGTCCTCAAGCTCCTCAAGCTGTGTGTCAGATTTGTGGCTGCATGTGTCTGTGTGTCTGTCAGGCTGCATGTGTGGCTGCATGTGTCTGTGTGTCTGTGTGGGTTCTTGTGTATATATGTGTGTTTGCGTGTGCGCGTTTGCGCGTGTGTGTGTGGACCTTTGCGTGTGTGTGTGTGCGTGTGTGTGCATGTGTGTATGTGCGCATGTGTGTGGAGCATGCTGGCGTACGTGTGTGCTCTTGTGTGCTAGTCTGTGTGTGTGTGCGTGTGCTTGCTTGTGTGATATCCTCTTTGCCATCCTGTTCGTTGTTCGTCTGCGCATGTGCGTGTGCGCGTGCGTGCGCGCGGTGCTGCCGCCGTCCGCGCGCCCCCTACCCCTCCCCCCTCCCCTCCCTCTGGCGCTCCGCGAGGGCGGAGTGGTTGGAGCGGAGGGAGGGCCGGCCCCAAAATGGGGCGGTGCCTCCCCCCTCCGGAGCGCCGGCGGGGAGGGCGGGGGTGCGTGGGAGCGGCAGGGGAGCGCGGGGGGGGGGGGCCGAGTTGGCTGCGGTGCGTGCGTCATCGTGTGGTCGTCAGTGCGTAGGTTTCCATGGATGCTTGCGTGTGCGTCTGTGTGCGTGGGTTGTGCGTGCGCGAGTGTGTGTGTGTGTGTGTGCGTGTGTGAGTGTGGGTGTTTGTGTGTGCCCCCGTGTGTCTATGTGCTTGTGTGATCCGTGTGCGTGTGCGCGTCCCTGTGTGTATGTGAGATGTGCTGTGTGTTCGTGTGTGCGCGTTTGCGCGTGTGTGTCGCCCTTTGCGCGTGGATGTGTTGCGTGTCCGTGTGTGTGTGAGTGTGTGCGTGTGTGTGTGTGTGTGCGTGTGTGTGTGGAACATGCTGGCGTATGTGTGCGTTCTTGTGTATGTATATGTGTTTGTATGTGTGTGTGTGTGTGTTCGTGTGTGCGTGCTTATGTGCGTGTGCTCGTTTGTGTGAGTGCCTCTTTGCTATCCGGGTTTTGGACGCTACCAATAATACCTCGTAGAGCTCTTCGGCATCGATGGAGCTAGAGGAATTCCGGCGCGGGGTGGAGCTAGTAACTCGTAGAGCTTCTCTTAGCTAGTTATAGCTGGAAGCTAAGAGTAATTCCGGCGCGCCCCAGAGCTAGTTGGCAAGAAAAATCTCGACGGAACTTTTGACGACGTTTGCTCGGTTGAAAATTTTGTTCTCGAAATTTGAACATTCGTTAGAGCTCTAGTATTTTTTCCCGTGAAATTCGATCTTATTCCCGCTCGCCATCTTGATCTCAGCTCGATCGTGTAACTTTGAAGGCCAAAAAGCACTCTGGCGGGAACGGCCGTTTCGAGTCATCTTGATACGCGCTGTCGGTTTTCTGAACACAACTCGAGCTCTAGGGCAGCTACAGGGCTGGTAAGCACAGCTTATGCATGCAGAATGATCAGGTGCGTTCGCCTGTCCAACCCAGAGGTCTCAACTCGGTCTGTCAGCCGAGCTAGGTTCGCAAACCTGTTTGTATTATTCGAGTCAACTTGAGACGCGTTGTAGATATTTTCTAATTAACTCGAGCTATAGGGCAGCTACAGTGCCGGTAAGCACCCCTATCGCACTCAGAATGATCAGACGCGTTCGCCTGTTGAATCCATAGGTCTAAACTCGGTCTGCTAGCCGAGCTAGGTACGCAAACCTATTTGTATTATTCGAGTCAAGTTGATACACGTTGTCGGTATTTTCCTCTTAACTCGAGCTGTAGGGCAGCTACCGCGCTGGTAAGCACCCCTATCGCACTCAGAATGATCAGACGCGTTCGCCTGTTGAATCCATAGGTCTAAACTTGGTCTGCTAGCCGAGCTAGGTGCGCAAACCTATTCGTATTATTCGAGTGAACTTGCTACGCGTTGTCGGTATTTTCCACTTAACTCGAGCTGTAGGGCAGCTACCGTGCTGGTAAGCACACCTACCGCACTCAGAATCATCAGGCGCGTTCGCCTGTTGAATCCAGAGGTCTGAACTCGGTCTGCTAGCCGATCGAGAATCACGAAACTGTTCGTATTCTTCCAGTTAGCTTGAGAGCTACTGTCGGCGTTCTGCATTCAATTCGGGCTGTAGGGAGGCTGCAGGGCGGGTAATCACAGGAATCGATTCGGAGACATCAGACGCGTCCGTCTGTCGCATTCAGAGGTCTGGACTCTCGTCTGATAATCTCGAGTTTGGGCTGAAAAACTATTCGTTCTCTGCAATTTTTTCCGACAGTATATGTTGTCAGGAAGCTCTACGAGTCCCCCGGCGGTAACAAAGGTTGACGGTTTACCGCCGGCGCCCAGTTGGCAACAACCGGCCGAGGCGGACTTTTGGTGGTTTTTTGCGGATTTTTGAAATATACCTCGTAGAGCTCTTCGACGAGATGAGCTAAGAGGAATTCGGGCGCAGGTGGAGCTAGTTGGCCGACCCGACCAAAAGAGACAATGTGTTAACCTGGGGTCGGTTTTTGAAACTTTGTGCAAGATTTGACAATTCGTTTTCAGAAAACGGATTTTTCTCACATACAGTAAGCTATGGCGCACCTGCTGGTAAAATTTTCAGGGCTCTAGGGGCAATATTACTGTCAAAAGACTTGCAGGAACCGACTTTGCCTGCAGTGCAGTTTGGCAGGTGACGGTGGTTGGCTTTACTTAACTCGAGCTGTCAGCAAGCTGCAGACCTCTCACGCACACCAGTCGATGCAGAGATCTGGCGCGTCACACTGGAAGCTCGAGAGTTCCTAGAAATGGCTGAGTCAGGAGTTATGCTCGAAATACTGTCTCTATGTATGCGTGTTGCGAACGGTGTTTCGATGATAACTCGAGCTGAGTGCATGCTATGCATGCCAGGTACATTCCAATCGAAGTAGCGACATGCGAGACATCGAATGGGAGCCTCGAGAGTGCCCAAATTGATTAGAATTTTCAAAATCATGAAAAATATCGATTTGTACAATTTTGTATTTTTTGTGTCGGATGATTTTTTTCTAATTTATATCGATCTATGGGTGACCTAGAGAGTTCTGGTGCATTTTTGTCGACGCAGAATGGTCTCGCGCTCTCACTGAGAGCGCGAGACTTCATATGAATAGCTTCGCTGGGAGTGAGAACTTTGGTCCAGCCGGCCGAGGCGGACAATGTGACAACTTTTGGGTGGTTTTGCAATTTTTTGAAAGATATTTGACAATTCATTTTGAAAAAGCAGATTTTTACTCCGAGCATTGAGATATAAACTTCGTTCCCTGATCAGCTCGGCCATCTAGAGTCATTTTCAGTACCAGTTCACTTGAAGGAACCGACTTCAGTTGACTCCGAAAAAATCTCAACTTGAAGTTTTTGTAGAGAAAGCTCCCAGAAGCTCCCGCTTTGATGCTGAGCTTTCTCACGGATTCAAGGAGCTCTACGAGGTTCCCGGCGGTGACCAGGTTGACGGTTCACCGCCGGCGCCAGTATTTGACAATTCATTTAAAAAAGCAGATTGTCCGCACCTGTCAACGAGTATGAGGGCCTCTCTCTCTTAATATAAGCTCTCTAGGCGCACTTCTACTATCAAAACACTTGGCGCAACCATCTTCGTATCGACATGCAAAAAAATCATGTTTTCTCTTCTTGGAGAAATGCTTCGAGAAACCCTCTCTTTTGAAGCTGAGCACTTCTACGCGTGCTAGGAGCTCTACGAGGTTCTTGGCGGTGACCAGGTTGACGGTTCACCGCCGGCGCCAGTAATACCTCGTAGAGCTCTTCGGCATCGATGAGCTAGAGGAATTCCGGCGCGGGGTGGAGCTAGCTGGCCCAGCCGGCCGAGGCGGACAATGTGGTAACTTTTGGGTGGTTTTGCGAAAATTTAAAAGATATTTGACAATTCATTTTAAAAAGCAGATTTTTACGCCGAGCATTGGCACATGAACTTCACTCTGACAGCAGCTCAGCTCTGTCGATGCATATGTGACAACTTTTGGGGTGGTTTTGCAAAAATCTAAAAGATATTCGACAATTTATTTTTAAAAAGCAGATTTTTACGCCGAGCATTGGCACACGAACTTCACTCTGACAGCAGCTCAGCTCTGTCGATGCATTTTTGCATGAGCTGACTTCCGGGAACTGAGCGAACATGAACATCGAAAAAATCGAATGTCAAGATTTTCGAAAAATCTTCATTTTTTTGACTATGTGTCGATTCTCTGCAATCTTACTAGTGAGAGGAGCTCTACGAGGTTCCCGGCGGTGACCAGATTGACGGTCCACCGCTGGCGCCAGCGTTTATTTTTAAAAAAGCAGATTTTTACGCCGAGCATTGGCACATGAACTTCACTCTGACAGCAGCTCAGCTCTGTCGATGTATTTTTGCATGAGCTGACTTCCGGGAACTGAGCGAACATGAACATCGAAAAAATCGAATTTCAAGATTTTCGAAAAATCTTCATTTTTTTGACTATGTGTCGATTCTCTGCAATCTTACTAGTAAGAGGAGCTCTACGAGGTTCCCGGCGGTGACCAGGTTGAGGGTTCACCGCTGGCGCCAGTTCGTAGAGCTTCCCTTAGCTAGTTATAGCTGGAAGCTTAGAGTAATCCCGGCGCGCTGGAGAGCTGGCTCGAAAAAAAAAAACTGAACTTTTCACAACTTTTCCTCGGTTGAAAAATTTGCTCTCGAAATGGAACAATTCGAGCTCTAGTATTTTTCCCTGATATTCGATCTTATTCCCGCTCGCCATCTGGATCTCAGCTCGATCGGGTACCTTTTACTGCCAAAAAACACACTGGCAGAATCAGCCCTTTCGAGTCATACCTCGTAGAGCTCTTCGGCATCGATGAGCGTTGGCCGATCCGGCCAGAACGGACAATGTGGTAACTTTTGGGTGGTTCTGGAATTTTTTGAAAGATATTTGACCATTTATTTTGAGAAAGCAGATTTTTCGCACCTGTAAACGACTTCGAGTAGGAGCTCTACGAGGTTCCCGGCGGTGACCAGGTTGACGGTTCATCGCCGGCGCCAGTCTTGATACGCGTTGTCGGTATTTTGTACTTTAACTCGAGCTGCAGGGCAGCTACAGAGCTGGCCAGCACACCTATCGCGTTCAGAATCATTAGGCGGATTAGCCTGATGAATCCAGAGGTCTGAACTCGGTCTGCTAGCCGAGCTAGCTCCGGAAATCTATTTGTATTATTCGAGTCATCTTGACAGACGCTCTCGGTGTTGAGTACTTATCTCGAGCTCTAGGGCAGCTACAGATCTGAGCAGCACGCCTATCGCATTCAGAATTATCAGGCACGTTCGCCTGTTGAGTTCAGAGGTCTGAACTCGGTCTCTTAGCCGAGCTAAGTCCGTAAACCTATTTGTATTATTCGAGTCATCTTGACAGACGCTCTCGGTTTTCGGTACTGAACGCGAGCTGTAGGGCAACTATAGAGCTGATAGTCGCATAAATCGATTGGCAGTCATGAGGCGCGTTCGCCTGTTAAATGGAGAGATCTGAACTCGGTCTGCTGCCCGAGTTAGGTTCGCAAAACTATTTGTATTCTTCGAAAATTGCTCGTCATTTTCTGCACTCAACTCGTGCTGGGAGAAGGCTAAAGTGCTGCTGGTCACAGAAATCGATTCAGACAAATCAGGCGCGTCCGTCCGTCGAACCCAAAACTCGGAACTCGGCCTGCTGCTCGAACTAGGTCCGCGAAACTATTGTATTATTGAAGTCATCCTGGGAGATGCTGTCGGTTTTCTGCATTAACTCGGGCTGTAGGGGGGCTGCAGGGCTGGTAATCACATGCGTCGATTCGAAGACATCAGACACGTCTGCCTGTCATTGAGAGGTCTGAACTCGGTTTGATATTCGAACTGTGTTGCGAAACTAGTTTTTCTTCTTAGAGTCATGTTGAGAGGTCCGAAATCGCTTGGGCAGAAAAACTAGTTGTTCTCTGGCGTTTTGTCCCACATTACATAGTCTCAGGAAGCTCTACGAGTCCCACGGCGGTAACCAAGGTTGACGGTTTACCGCCAGCGCCCAGTTTGACTATTCATTTTGAGAAAACAGATTTTGCGCACCTGTGGACGACTATGAGGGCCTCAGTTCCTCAATATGAGCTTTCTAGATGCATTTTTACTATCAAAACACTTATGATAACATACAAACCTTATAAGAACATGAAGAAATATTTTCTGTTTTCAAGAAATGCTTACAGAAGTCCTCTCGGTTGAAGCTGAACACTCTCACGCGTGCCAGCAGCTCAACGAGGTCCCCGGCGGTGAGCAGGTCGACGGTTTACCGCCGGCGCCAGGGTAGAGCTCTTCGGCATCGATGAGGTAAAGGAATTCGGGCGCGGGCTGAAGCTAGTACCTCGTAGAGCTTCTCGGCATCCATGAGCTAGAGGAATTCCCCCTTAGCAAGTTCGCTGGAAACTTAAGAGTAATAACTCGTAGAGCTTCCCTCAGCAAGTTATTGCTGGAAGCTAAAGAGTACCTCGTAGCGCTCTTCGGCATCGATGAGCTAGAGAAATAACTCGTAGAGCTTCCCTTAGCAAGTTATTGCTGGAAGTTTTAGAGTAATTCCGGGGAGCTGGAGAGCTAGTTGGCAAGAAAAATCTCGACGGACCTTTTGCTGACTTTTGGTCGGTTAAAAAATTTGTTCTCAAAATTTGAACATTCGTTAGAGCTCTAGTATTTTTTCCCATGATATTCGATCTTATTCCCGCTCGCCATCTTGATCTCAGCTCGATCGGGTAACTTTGAAGGCCAAAAAGCAGGCGGGCGGGAACGGCCGTTTCGAGTCATCTTGATACGCGCTGTTGGTTTTCTCAAGATAACTCGAGCTTCAGGACAACGACAGAGCTGGTCAGCACAGCTAATGCATTCAGATCAGGCGCGTCCGCCTGTTGAATCCAGAGGTCTGAACTCGGTCTGCTAGCCGAGCTAGAGTCGCAAACCTATTCGTATTATTCGAGTCATTGTAGCAGACGCTCTCGGTTTTTCGTACTTAACTCGATCTGTAGGGCAGCCACAGAGCTGATATTCACAGAAATCGATTGAGAAATATCAGGCGCGTTCGTCTGTCGAATCAAGAGCTCTGAACTCGGCCTGCTCCCCGAGCTAGGTTCGCGAACCTATTGGTATTGTTCGAGTCATCTTGAGAAGTGCTCTCGGTTTTCTGTACTTAAATCGTGCTGGGGGAAGGCTACAGTGCTGCTGGTCACAGGAGATTTCGAGACATCAGGCGCATCCGTTCGTCGATCCGAGAGCTCGGAACTCGGTCTGCTGCTCGAACGAGATCCGCGAAATTGTTGTATTATTCGAGTCATCCTGAGAGTTACTCTCGGTTTTCTGCACTTAACTCAGGCTGTATGGGGGGCTGCAGAGCTGGTAATAACAGGAATCGATCCGCAGACATAAGACACGTCCGCCTGTCGCATTCAGAGGTCTGAAAACGGTTTCATACTCGAGCTCGATTGGAAAACTGTTTTTGTTTTATTGGAGTCATCTTGAGAGGTCTATAATCGCTTGGGCTGAAAAACTAGTCGTTCTCTGAAATTCTTTTCCACATTATATATTGTCAGGAAGCTCTACGAGTCTCCCGGCGGTAAGGAAGGTTGACGGTTTACCGCCGGCGCCCAGTTCCGGCGCGGGGGGAGCTAGTTCCGCGCAGATCTCTTCGGCATCGATGAGCTAGAGAGATTCCGGCGCGGGGTGGAGCTAGTTGGTGCAGCCGGCTGTTAAATCCAGAGCTCTGAACTCGGCCTGCTGCCCGATCCATAATACCTCGTAGAGCTCTTCGGTATCGATGAGCTAGAGGAATAACTCGTAGAGCTTCCCTTAGCTAGTTATAGCTGGAAGCTAAGAGTAATTCCGGCGCGCTGGAGAGCTAGTAACTCGTAGAGCTTCCCTTAGCTAGTTATAGCTGGAAGCTAAGAGTAATTCCGGCGCGCTGGAGAGCTAGTTGGCAAGAAAAATCTCGACGGAACTTTTGGTGACTTTTGCTCGGTTGAAAATTTCGTTCTCGAAATTTGACAATTCGTTAGAGCACTAGTATTTTTTCCCGTGATATTCGATCTTATTCCCGCTCATCTTGATCTCAGCTCGATCGGGTAACTTTGAAGGCCAAAAAGCACGGTGGCGGGAACGGCCGTTTCGAGTCATCTTGCTACGGGCTGTCGGTATTTTCAACTTAACTCGAGCTGTAGGGCAGCTACAGTGCCTGTAAGCACAGCTATCGCACTCAGAATCATCAGGCGCGTTCGCCTGTCCAATCCAGAGGTCTGAACTCGGTCTGCTACCCGAGCTAGGTCCGCAAATCTATTCGTATTATTCGAGTCAACTTGATACGCGTTGTCGGTATTTTCTACTTAACTCGAGCTGTAGGGCAGCTACAGTGCTGGTAAGCACACCTATCGCACTCAGAATCATCAGGCGCGTTCGCCTGTTGAATCCAGAGGTCTGAACTCGGTCTGCTAGCCGAGCTAGGTCCGCAAACCTATTCGTATTATTCGAGTCAACTTGATACGCGTTGTCGGTATTTTCTGCTTAACTCGAGGTCTAGGGCAGCTACAGTGCTGGTAAGCACACCTATCGCACTCAGAATCGTCAGGCGCGTTCGCCTGTTAAATCCATAGGTCTAAACTCGGTCTGCTAGCTGGGCTAGGTCCGCAAACCTATTCGTATTATTCGAGTCATCTTGACAAACGCTCTCGGTTTTCTGTACTTAACTCGAGCTTTAGGGCAGTTACAGAGCCTATAGTCACATAAATCGATTGGGAATCATCGGGCGCGTTTGTCTGTTGTATGCTGCGGGTCATAGAAATCGATTTGCACACATCAGACGCGTTCGTTGGACGATTCGAAAGCTCAGAACTTGATTTGCTGCTCGAAACAGATTCGCGAAACTATTGTATTGTTCGAGTCATTCTGAGAGATGCTCTCGGTTTTCTGCACTTAACTCGGGCTGTCGGGGGGCTGCAGGGCTGGTAATCACATGAGTCGATTCGCAGACATCAGACGCGTCCGCCTGTCGCATTGCGAGGTCTGAACTCGGTCTGATGCTCGAACTGGATTGCGAAACTGTTTGTTTTTTTGCTAGAGTCATGGAAACTAGTCGTTCTCTGGATTATTTCCCACTCTATATACTGTCAGGAAGCTCTACGAGTCCCCCGGCGGTAAGAAAGGTTGACGGTTTACCGCCGGCGCCCAGTTGGCAAGAAAAATATCGACGGAACTTTTGGTGACTTTTGCTCGGTTGAAAATTTCGTTCTCGAAATTTGACAATTCGTTAGAGCTCTAGTATTTTTTCCCGTGATATTCGATCTTATTTCCGCTCTCCATCTTGATCTCAGCTCGATCGGGTAACTTTGAAGGCCAAAAAGCACTCTGGCGGGATCGGCCGTTTCGAGTCATCTTGATACGCGCTGTCGGTTTTCTGAACATAACTCGAGCTCTAGGGCAGCTACAGAGCTGGTAAGCACAGCTAATGCATGCAGAATGATCAGGCGCGTTCGCCTGTTGAACCCAGAGGTCTGAACTCGGTCTGTCAGCCGAGCTAGGTCCGCAAACCTGTTTGTATTATTCGAGTCAACTTGATACGCGTTGTCGGTATTTTCTACTTAACTCGAGCTGTAGGGCAGCTACAGTGCTGGTAAGCACTCGTATCGCACTCAGAATGATCAGACGCGTTCGCCTGTTGAATCCATAGGTCTAAACTCGGTCTGCTAGCCGAGCTAGGTCCGCAAACCTATTCGTATTATTCGAGTCTACTTGATACGCGTTGTCGGTATTTTCTACTTAACTCGAGCTGTAGGGCAGCTACAGTGCTGGTAAGCACACCTATCGCACTCAGAATCATCAGGCGCGTTCGCCTGTTGAATCCAGAGCTCTGAACTCAGTCTGTTGCGCGATCCAGAATCACGAAACTGTTCGCATTCTTCCAGTCATCTTGAGAGCTACTGTCGGCGTTCTGCACTTAATTCGGGCTGTAGGGAGGCTGCAGGGCGGGTAATCACAGGAATCGATTCGGAGACATCAGACGCGTCCGTCTGTCGCATTCAGAGGTCTGAACTCGGTCTGATACTCGAGTTGGGCTCAAAAACTATTCGTTCTCTGCAATTTTTTCCGACAGTATATGTTGTCAGGAAGCTCTACGAGTCCCCCGGACGGCTCAAGTAACGTGTCGGCTCAAGGTCACGGACCCGCTGGCTTTGTCCTGCCTGGGCTACCTCCGCCAAGGCCAGCGGTAGTGATTAGCAGAGCCTGAAGAGCATATCGTAACTCTTCGTGCAAGTATTTGGGACCACGTCGTACGACACACCCGAGTCGAGGCAAGCTTTGTTGGAAGCAATTGGATTGGGGCGTTGGAACGAAACAGTTGCTCAGTGGCATCAGAATACAAGTCAAGATCTTGACCGCCCATTTACACCTCGTGAAGATCGTGTGGATCATTTCGACTATTTGGATCAATTTGAACCTTGGGACGCTGCCGATTTAAAATCTTTGGAACGGGCATCAGGAAAACGACAGCGTGAGGACGATCAAGCATTTCTAAACAAGTGGGGATTTCCATCACAGATTTCAGAAGTAATAATGTTGGGCACATCTTCTTCGGTTGATGCAAATATGAATGGTGCTGCGGACCCACATAAAGAGAACAAGCGACCGAGGAAGGAGGTGATATTCAAAAACAACGTGAGGAGTTGATGAAAACTGCCACCACTGGGTTTGAGCGGTTCGTGATGGATCATTTCTTCAAAGCAGAGGATAGTAAGGAGGAGATTTTACAGACCATTCAGAACACAAATAATCATATCAAATCCGTGGAGAATACACTGCAGAAGCACGATGACAGAGCTAATAAGATGGAGGAAAGGATGAATAAGTTTGAAGAGGCCCTTCGTCAAGCGCGTAATGGAAGTGGTGCTGGATCAGACGTTTCTCGTTCTACGGCAGGTGGAGGTAGTGGAGGCGGTGGACCGCCTGGCTTATCTTCCAGTTTGCGTTTTCAGGATTTCACACCGACATACATTGAGTTGAAGGGATGGGTCACGAATTGGTCTGATCATGGCGCGCGGGCTGAGCAACTTTTAACGTGGAGTGATTGCCAAAAACTTATCGACAACTGCTTGGAGCGATGCAACCAATTCGAGAAAGATGCAGTCGATCGTGAAGCAACGGAGCGTATCAATTCGGGCAGGTATATGTTTGGCAGTGTCAAGATCAAATTCAAACCAAATACTAATAGGGACTTGCTTTGGACGATTAAAAAGAAGTGGGATGCAATCATTAAGAATACGGTGGATGGGCACAATGGTTTGCCTTTACCCGCAGTCTTGGTAGTGGGCCTTGCGATTCAGTTTCCAGGAGCAAATCTTCGTTCTCAAATCGAGTGCGCACCTTGGAAAAGGGATCACGTAAAAGCAGTTGCGAGGTTTTGCGGAGCTTTCAGAACGATGACACAACAGCACGCTCAGATCGAAGTGAGAGGAGAAATTGGACCACCGCGATCGTTGATATGGACCGTCGCCAGTGGTGCTGTGCGTCCCATCAATATTGCAACATTCACTTCAGCTCGTAATACTTGGGAGGTGCATGAGCCGCAGTGGCAGCAGGTTGTCAGCGCATTTCCTACGGTGGCGGCGGTCACTAAGCAGCTGCTAGAGAGTGAGGTCAACAGACGCCAGTGACAAAAACGATATTGGAGTAAGGGACTTCGTATCGGAACATGGAATGTGGGTAATTCGGGTGCTTCCAATTCACGTGGGACCGAGGTTCTAACATCTC
This sequence comes from Prorocentrum cordatum, assembly GCA_963575745.1. Taxonomy (NCBI): domain Eukaryota; class Dinophyceae; order Prorocentrales; family Prorocentraceae; genus Prorocentrum; species Prorocentrum cordatum. The sequence continues at coordinate 27,864 of CAUYUJ010004256.1, forward strand.
TGAGAAAGATAGGAGCCTCTTCAATTTTCGGTTTGCAAGAGTGTGAGTTCTTTGACTCAGCTGAATTAGATAGACTCGGTTGGCGTTTTAAACCTTCCAGGGATAGACGTGCAGGTGTGTTGTATGCCCATGGGTGGGCCTCACTCCTGCGCGAAAGCGTTACAGCCTGCGATAGATTTGTCTTGGGTGTGTTTGGAACGGAGGCGTCTCAGGTGATCATATGTTCAGCTTATTTTCCACATCATGATCGTGATCAGTGTGATCTTGAATCGGCAGAAATGCTGGGGGAGTTGGAGGGTCAGTCCGTCTCTTGAAGCAGAAATATCGTCAGGCCAGCTTTTGTTTGCTTGCGGATGCCAATGTTGAGTTGCCACCACTTGTTCAGCTTGAGGTTGCAGGTCAGGGTTATGCTGCCACTGGGACGGGGACGAAATCATGGAGGAGGACGGGATCTGAGGGGAAGGCGGAGAGGGAGAGGAAGGATAGGAGGCAGATGTTGACGGATAACTTGCTGACCTTTATGCAGACCTGGGGATTGCTGGCTGCCAACACCTTCGACCGTCGTCGCCCGACCTGGGAGCCCTGGGGACAAGAGCGAAATCGTTCTCGGACTAGATCGATGAGGAGAGTCTTAGACTATGTGATGGTTCCGATGGGGTGGGAGGTGCAGGAGTGTAAGATTGATTTCAAGTATCGCAGCGGTGGAACTCATAATCGTAGTAGACTTGCCGATCATGCTCTAGTTATATGCACAGTACGACAGCCCAGTCCTGGCAGGACTGATTGGACAGTCGAGCGTGTGCATAGGGAACCTTCTTTGGTGGGATGGCGGGCTCAGACGTATGCGGACGAGATGATAGGGAGGGAAAGGGTTGACCTCGAGTTTTGTGGTGCCGTGTTTGCTGGATGTGGTTCCCCTCCGGCTGCGTCGACGCGACCACAGGACGTGACAGAGACCGCTCCTGTTATTTTGAAAGCATTTACGCAGGAGGATGTGGATTTCTCCACGGCCTCAGCTGCCCGGCCTCGGGCGCCTACTCGCCCGCCTGAGCTCACGCGTCTCGAAGAGCGGATTCGGTCCCTTCAGAACGGTCCAGAGAAAAAGGGACTCAGAGCAGCTGCCAATGTTTGGAGGAGACAGTATCGGCGTGATCTTCTTGAATGGGCTGTACCCCCGACTCGTCGTAAGGTTCGACATCGTATCAAACATGTGGTGGTAGATGGATGGGAGACGGAGGATAGATATATCTTGAAGGAGAAGTTGGAGGAGCATGTTAAGGGGAAGGTCACATCACAGCGTAGGAGGGAGGAGAATAGCAACTTGATGGAGGAGATCAGGAGGAAGGCGGAGGAGGAGATCAAGGGTGGCCAGATCGTTCGAAGTATTACGATGTCGATATGTTGTGCAGCGAGGGCTCGTCTTCGAACGCGACGTGCAACAGGACCTGATCGCGTGCCTTGTGAAATGCTCAAGCTTCTCCCATGGTGCACACTTCGGCATATTCAACAGATTTTCGACTCTCTCTTGAAGCTGGCTGTCCAGTACCCTGTTCGATGGAGGGATATACTTATTGCATATATGCCTAAACTAAAGGGGATCACGAACTTGGCGGATGCTCGACTCTTGTGCTTGCAGAATAGTATAACTCGTTGGTTCTCGGCGTGTGTGGTCATCCTGGTCGAGCAGCACGTGGAGGCGTCTAAGCTATTTCATCCTCTGGGCCTCTATGGGTTCCGTCAGGGTCACAGCACATCTCATATCACGAGTAGCCTTACTAATATGTGTATGCACGGGGACAAGTGGGGAAAGCGAGAGTGTCTGTACGTTGCGGACATGGACATATACCAGGCCTTTGACAACTGCACGATACAGAACGTTCATAAGGGTCTAGAGCATGCACGTGTCCCTGCATATTTACAGCACGCGTTTCTGGATCCGTTATCGCATAGCACGGGCTGCCTCTACTATGATGGGTTGGAGATTGATAACATCCAGTGGGACACCTGTATTAGGACTGGAGGCCCAGAAGGGCCCTTGGGCTTTAACCTCATTATTGCTGCCATGTGGGGTGACGTTATCCATAATTGGGACGTTCAGGGCCTGGGGTATGCGGTTGATTTCGGGACGGAGCATCGGTCGGTGGTGAATCATTTTATCTGGGCAGATAACGTGTACCTCGTCAGCCGTAGCCGTGAGGAGCTTACTCGAATGGTAAGAGATTTGACACTTCCACTTACAGTTTCTCGATGCGATGGAAACCCACATCGCTGAAGTACATGGTGTGTGGAGCTCCCGCTGTCTTGGGTGAGGACGGGAACATTCCACGTTCGATGGATCTGAAAATCCCGAATTTCTCTGATGCATGTGGTGGGAGGAATGCAGTGCAGCAGATTGATGAGTTATGTTACCGTCGGGTCGTTTCTATGGACGTACTTGGCACGCAGCTGCATAGTGAATATAATTGTCCTGTACATCGTGATGTATCCTTTCGCCTGGACTGTGCTCGCCGTGCATTTTACTCCCAGGCAGGGTATTTCAGGTCGAATTGTATCCCCCTCAAGGATAAGCTTCGGAGATACCAGGATAGAGTCCAGAGCTTGGCTTTGTACGGTATGGAGACCACCACTGCAGATTCTCATACTCTTTCGTTTCTCCATTCCTTCGAAGGGAAGTGCCTGAAGATGATGATCTCGTCTCGGAAAGGGCCGATGGAAACGGAGCAAGCTTATCAGGAAAGGAGGTATCATGTTGCACGGGATCGTTTCTTAAAGGCTGGGTACTCCTCTCTTGTACAGCGTTATCTGATGTTGCACTGGAATTTCGCAAAAGACATTGCAAGTTTCGCAAATAGCATGATTGTTGAGAAAGTGATCGACTTGAAGGCGGCTGAGAGGACATGGCGCGATTCCCGTATGGCGTGTTTGTGTTTTGGACCGTACTCTGATCGCAATCGCACACTTATGAGTGAGACGATGAGACACTTTGGCAACTGGTCGGAGGCTTCTTCCTACAAACGTCGCTGTCGAGGGACGGAAAGCATTGGCCAGAGATCATGGCAATATACATGAGCTGAGTTTTTCGGGGATGATTGGTGGGTTCAGTTCACAGGTTCCCAGCTTGGATCTATGCAATATGTCACGCACCTTTGTACACAGAGCATGCTTCGATGTTTCCAGGAGGTGTCGACGTGTGGACCTGTGAGTTCGCCCGCCTACTTGGCGCCCTCAGTGCATGGTGAAATTCAGGTGAGCACGGATGATAGTCCGATGGCTGCTGAGAAACTTGCAAAGCGCATTGCCCTTCATAATATGAAAGCAACTCGTTGGAACCTGGAGGCCCCTGGAATCCCTCTGGAGGTGGTGGGTGACTCGCTCCTCGTGGTTAGCTGGGCTACGGGACGGTGGCGTGCAGATAATAGATCATATGCTGATAGAATATCGAAAATAATCAATACGCTTGATGGGCTTTGTAGCTGCTATAATATACGACCTCCAGCGGCGGGGATGGATCTAGTTCGTCATGATTTTCGGGAGTGGAATACTCGAGCCGACGTCCTTACACACCAGGCCCGAGAGGGCCAGATATTTAGTTCAGAATGTAGTCCGTTTACACATGATTATGAGACAGAATTTTACGTTGCTGCTGCTATTCGGGCTGGTTTCGATGGCGGCGTGTCGTCTGAGGGATGTGGGTGCGGTTGCTGGATAGACATAGGCCTCAAACCACGGTTTTGGGATCGACGGGACCCCGCTCAGCTGATATGGAAGTCAGTTTTTGAGAGGGCTTGGCTTATTTGTCCAACTACAACTGTTACTGATACAGAACTCAGTGCTTTGGAGTGCATCGTGACTGCGCTCCCACAGGCAGCTCTATGGTTACCACAGACTTGATAGTTGCAGTTTCTCAATTCGTTGTTTCTTTCCCTGACTATGATATACTCAGCTTCGCTGAGAGTTCTCCATTTCTCTTGCATGATTAGTTGACTGCATTTTGATTCATTTCTGTGTGCGTTTTGCTCTTTCGCTCATATTTGTGATTGATGATTCATCGCAGCTTCGCTGCTTCTGGGTTGTCTTGACTTTATGTTCGAATAAGAGCTTTCGCTTCCTGAAGACACCTGACCTCGTGCTTGCTCGTGGCCCTAGGGCCAGTAGGAGCCTCGCAAAGCCGCAAAAACAAAGGTTGACGGTTTACCGCCGGCGCCCAGTTCCGGCGCGGGGTGGAGCTAGTTGGTCGACCCGGCCAGAAAGGACAAAGTGTTAACTTTTGGGTGGTTTTGCAATTTTTTGAAAGATATTTGACAATTCATTTTGAGAAAGCAGATTTTTCGCACCTGTAAACGACTATGAGGGCCTCTCTGTCTTAGTATGAGCTCTGTAGGCGCACTTTTACTATCAAAGCACTTGGCGGGACCATCTTCATGTCGACACGAAAAAAATCAATTTTTCTCTTTTCCGAGAAATGCTTCCAGAAGCTCTCCCTTTCGACTTCGAGCACTCTTACGCGTAAAAGGAGCTCTACGAGGTTCCCGGCGGTGACCAGGTTGACGGTTCACCGCCGGCGCCAGTCGCGAAACTGTTCGTATTGTTCGAGTGACCCTGAGAGGTGCCGTCGGTTTTCTGCACTTAACTTGGGCTGTAGGGAGGCTAGAGTGCTGCTGGTGACAGCAATCGATTTGAAGACATCAGACGCGCTCGTCTGTGCAATCCAGAGCTCGGAACTCGATCTCCTGCGCGAACTCGGAAGCGAAACTGTTCGTATTGTTCGAGTTATCCTGAGAGCTGCTGTCGGTTTCTATACTTAACTCGGGCTGTAGGGGGACTGCAGGGCTGGTAATCACAGGAATCGATTCAGAGACATCAGACGCGTCCGTCTGTCGCATTCAGAGGTCTGAACTGGGTCTGACACTCGAGCTGGCTTTGCCAAACTATTCGTTTTGTTCGAGTAATCTTGAGAGATGCTGTCGATTGACGCACGTAACTGGGGCTGTAGGAGAGCTACAGAGCTCGTGCAGAAGACAATCCAGAAGCATCGGGAGGCAGTCGGCTGTTGCATCGAGAGGTCTTGGGCTGAAAAAACTATTTGTTCTCTGCAATTTTTTTCGATATTATGTATTGTCAGGAAGCTCTACGAGTCTTCGGCGGTAAGAACGGTTGACGGTTTACCGCCGGCGCCCATTTGGTCCAGCCGGCCGAGGCGGACAATGTGATAACTTTTGGGTGGTTTTGCGAAAATTTAAAAGAGATTTGACTATTTATTTTGAGGGAGCAGATTTTAACGCCGAGATTTTAACGCCGAGCATTCGAATATAAACTCCTTTCTAACAGCAGCTCAGCTCTCTCGATGCATTTTTGCACGAGTTGACTTCCAGGAACTGAGCGAATATGAACATCGAAAAAAATCGAATTTGAAGATTTTCGAAAAATCTTTATTTTTCCACTCTGTGTCGATTCTCTGCACTCATACCAGTGAGAGGAGCTCTACGAGGTTCCGGCGGTGACGAGGTTGACGGTTCACCGCCGGCGCAAGTAATTCCGGGGCGCTGGAGAGCTAGTTGGCAAGACAAATCTCGACGGACCTTTTGGTGACTTTTGGTCGGTTGAAAATTTTGTTCTCGAAATTTGAACATTCGTTAGAGCTCTATTTTTTTTTCCCATGATATTCGATCTTATTCCCGCTCGCCATCTTGATCTGAGCTCGATCGGGTAGCTTTTACTGCCAAAAAGCAGGCAGGCGGGATCGACCGTTTCGAGTTATCTTGATAGGTGGTGATGGTTTTTTCAAGATAACTCGAGCTTCAGGACAGCTACAGAGCTGGTAAGCACAGCTAATCGATTCAGAATTATCAGGCGCGTTCGCCTGTTGAACCCAGAGGTCTGAACTCGGTCTGCTAGCCGAGCTAGGTCCGCAAACCTATTCGTATTATTCGAGTCATCTTGACAGACGCTCTCGGTTTTTCTGTACTTAACTCGAGCTACAGGACAGCTACAGAGCTGATACGTACAGAATCTGATTCAGAATCATCAGTGGCCGTTGTCGGTTGAATCCAGAGCTCTGAACTCGGTTTCCTGCCCGATCTAGAATCGCGAAACTATTCGTATTCTTCGAGTCATCTTGAGAGATGCTGTCGGTTCTCTGCACTTAGCTCGGGCTGTAGGGGGCTGCATGGCTGGTATTCACTGGAATCGATTCGGAGACATCAGACGCGTCCGACTTTCGAACCTAGAGCTCCGAACTATGTCTGCTGCCCAAAGTAGGTCCGCAAAACTATTCGTATTGTTCGAGTCATTCTGAGAGGTGCTGTCGGTTCCCTGCACTAACTCGGGCTGTAGGGGGGGCTGCAGGGCTGTTAATCACAGGAATCGATTCAGAGACATCAGACGCGTCCGCCTGTCGGACGGTTTACCGCCGGCGCCCAGTTCCGGGGCGCTGGAGAGCTAGTTGGCAAGAAAAATCTCGACGGACCTTTTGCTGACTTTTAATCGGTTGAAAATTTTGTTCTCGGAATTCAGCAATTCGTTTGAGCTCTAGTATTTTTTCCCGTGATATTCAATCTTATTCCCGCTCGCCATCTTGATCTCAGCTCGATCGGGTACTTTTTATTGTCAAAAAGCGTCCAGGCGGGATCGGCCATTTCGAGTCATCTTGATACGCGCTGTCGGTTTTCTCAAGGTAACTCGAGCTTCAGGACAGCTACAGAGCTGGTAAGCACAGCTAATCTATTCAGAATGATCAGGCGCGTTCGCCTGTTGAACCCAGAAGTCTGAACTTCGTCTGCTAGCCGAGCTAGGTGCGCAAACCTATTCGTATTATTCGAGTCACCCTGACAGACGCTCTCGGTTTTCTTTACTTAACTCGAGCTACAGGACAGCTAAAGAGCTCATACGTACAGGATCTGATTCAGAATTATCAGTGGCCGTTGTCTGTTGAATCCAGAGCTCTGAACTCGGTCTACTGCCCGATCTAGAATCGCGAAATTATTCGTATTGTTCGAGTCATCTTAAGGGATGCTGTCGGTTCTCTGCACTTAACTCGGACTGTAGGGGACCTGCATGGCTGGTAGACACTGGAATCGATCCGGAGACATCAGGCGCGTCCGCCTTTCGAATCCAGAGCTCCGAACTCTGTCTGCTGCCTAAACTAGGTCCGTAAAACTATTCGTATTGTTCGAGTCATCCTGAGAGGTGCTGTCGGTTTTCTGCACTTAATTGAGGCTGTAGGGGGGGCTGCAGGGCTGTTAATCAGAGGAATCGATTCGGAGACATCAGACACGTCCGCCTGTCGCATGCAGAGGTCTGACCTCGGTCTGATACTCGAGCTATGTTTATTGTTCGAGTCATCTTGAGAGGTGCTGTCAATTTACGCACGTCACTCGGGCTGGAGGAGAGCTAGAGAGCTCGTACAGAAGATAATCCAGAAGCATCGGGGGCGTTCGGCTGTTGCATCCGAGAGGTCTGAAAACATTATATATTATCAGGAAGCTCTACGAGTCCCCCGGCGGTAAGAAAGGTTGACGGCTTACCGCCGGCGCCCAGTTGGTGACTGTTGGTCGGTTTTGCGAAAATTTGAAAGATATTTCACCATTTATTTTGAGAGCAGGTTTTTGCGCGTCTCATTCGCATATATACCCCTCTCTGACAGCAGCTCAGCGTTCCTGATACGTTTTCTTATGAGTTGACTTCCGGGAACTGAGCGAATATGAACATCGAAAAAATCGAAAATGAAGATTTCGAAAAATCTGTATTTTTTCACTGTGCCTCGATTTTCTGCACCCTTAGCAGTGACAGGAGCTCTACGGTGTTCCCGGCGGTGACCAGGTTGACGGTTCACCGCCGGCGCCAGTTGGCCGACCCGGCCCCGACGGAGAATGTGCGAACTTTGGGTCGGTTGCACGTTTTTTGTGAGAGATTTGAACTTTCGTTTTAAGAACCGGTATTTTTTGCACCTGTAGTGGGTTGTGTCGAGTCTGCGAATGAATTCTGAGGTCCGTGGCTGCAGTATTACTATCAAAACACTTGGCGGAACCATCGTTGGGTGACAACTAAAAAAACCGACCTTTCGAGTTTTCAGCTCGCGTATCAGGAAAGCTCCTGTCACGTGTTCTGAGCAGCGCCGTGCGAGAAAAGAGCTCTACGAGGCTCGCGGCGGTAAGCTGGTTGACGGTTTACCGCCGCTCCCATTTGGTTGGTTGAGAAATTCAACAATTCGTTTGAGCTCCAGTATTTTTTCCTATGATATTCGATCTTATTCCCGCCATCATGATCTCAGCTCGATTGGGTTTATTTTACTGCCAAAAGGCAGACAGGCAGGCGGGATCGGCCGTTTGAAGTGGTCTTGACACGCGATGTTCTGAACATAACTCGAGCTTGAGCAAAGCTACAGATCTGGTAAGCACAGATAATCCATTCAGAATGATCAGGCGCGTTCGCCTGTTGAATCTAGAGGTTTGAACTCGGTCTCCTAGCCGAGCTAGGTCTGCAAATCTATTCGTATTATTAGAGTCATCTTGACATACGCTCTCGGTTTTCTGTACTTAACTCGAGCGATAAGACAGCTACAGAGCTAATACTTACAGAAACCGATGCAGAATCATCAGTCGGATTTGTCTGTTGAATCCAGAGCTCTCAACTCGGCCTGCTGCCCGATCTAGAATCGCGAAACTATTCGTATTGGGGTCATCTTGAGAAGTGCTCTCGGTTTTCTGCACTCAGCTCGGGCTGGGGGGTACAGTGCTGGTGGTCACAGGAATCGATTTGAAGACATCATGCGCGTCCGCCTGTCGAATCCAGAGCTCGGAACTCGGTCTGCGGCCCGAACTAGGTCCGCAAAACTATTGTATTGTTCGAGTTATCCTGAGAGGTGCCGTCGGTTTTCTGCACTTAGCTCGGGCTGTACTCGGGCTGTAGGGGGGCTGCAGGGCTGGTCATCACAGGAGTCGATTCGCAGACATCAGACGCGTCCCTGTCGCATTCAGAGGCCTGAACTCGGTTTGATACTCGAGCTGGGTTGCCAAACTCTTCGTTTTGTTAGAGTCATCTTGAGAGGTGCTGTCGATTTACGCACGTAGCTCGGGCTGTAGGAGAGCTACAGAGCTCGCAAAGAAGACAATCCAGAAGCATCGGGGGCGTTCGGCTGTTGAATCGAGAGGTCTGATCGCTTGGGCTGAAAATCTATTCGTTCTCTGCATTTTTCCACATTTCATACTGTCAGGAAGCTCTACGAGTCCCCGGCGGTAAGGAAGGTTGACGGTTTACCGCCGGCGCCCAGGCCGAGGCGGACAATGTGACAACTTTTGGGTGGTTTTGCGAATATTTGAAAGATATTTGACAATTCATTTTGAGAAAGGAGATTTTTCGCACCTGTAGACGAATATGAGGGCCTCTCTGTCTTATTATGAGCTCTCTAGATGCACGTTTACTATCAAAACACTCGGCGGAACCAACCTTATGTCGGCATGAAAAAAATCATGTTTGCTCTTTTTCGAGAAATGCTTCCAGAAGCCCTCTCTTTTGATGCTGAGCACTGTTACGCGTACTAGGAGCTCTACGAGGTTCCCGGCGGTGACAAGGTTGACGGTTCACCGCCGGCGCCAGTATGAGCTCTGTAGGCGCCCTTTTACAATCAAAACACTGGGGGAACCATCTTCATGCGACACGAAAAAAAACAATTTTTCTCTTTTTCGAGAAATGCTTCCAGAAGCTCTCCCGCGCTGGAGAGCTAGTTGACGAGAAAAATCTCGACGAACCTTTTGCTGACTTTTGGTCGGTTGAAATTTTTGTTCTCGGAATACCTCGTAGAGCTCTTCGGCATCGATGAGCTAGAGGAATTCCGGCGCGGGGTGGAGCTAGTTGGCCCACCCGGCCGAGGCGGACAATGTGACAACTTTTGGGTGGTTTTGCGAATATTTGAAAGATATTTGACAATTTATTTTGAGAAAGCAGATTTTTCGCACCGGTAAACGACTTCGAGGGCCTCTGCGTCTTAATATGAGCTCTCTAGATGCATTTTTACTATCAAAACACTTGGCGGAACCATCTTTATGTGGACACGGAAAAAATCATGTTTTCTCTTTTTTCGAGAAATGCTTCCAGAAGCCCTCTCTTTTGATGCTGAGCACTCTTGCGCGTGCTAGGAGCTCTACGAGGTTCCCGGCGGTGACCAGGTTGACGGTTCACCGCCGGCGCCAGTTCAATAATTCGTTTGAGATCTGTTATTTGTGATGACTATATTTGATCTTATTCCCGCTCGCCATCTGAATTTCAGCTCGATCGGGTAAATATTTCTGCAGAAAGCGTTGCGGCGCGATCGGCTGTTTCGAGTCATCTTGATACGCGTTGTCGGTTTTTTGCATTTAAATCGAGCTGTAGGGCAGCTACAGAGCTCATCCTCACAGCAATCGATCGCAAATCATCAAGCGCGTGCGTCTGTTCCATCTAGAGGTCTGAATCCGGTCTGCTGCCCGAGCTGGGTTCGCAAAACTGTTTGTATTGTTCGAGTCATCTTGAGAGGTGCTGTCAGTTTTCTGCACTTAACTCGGGCTGTAGGGGGGCTACGGGCTCGTACTCACAAGAATCGATGCGGAGACATCAGGCGCGTTCGCCTGCCAAATCTAGAGCTCAGAACTCGGTTTGCTGCCCGACCTAGGTCCGCAAAACTATTGTATTGTTCGAGTTATCCTGAGAGGTGCCGTCGGTTTTCTGCACTTAACTCGGGCTGTACTCGGGCTGTAGGGGGGCTGCAGGGCTGGTCATCACTGGAGTCGATTCGCAGACATCAGACGCGTCCCTGTCGCATTCAGAGGCCTGAACTCGGCTTGATACTCGAGCTGGGTTGCCAAACTCTTCGTTTTGTTAGAGTCATCTTGAGAGGTGCTGTCGATTTACGCACGTAGCTCGGGCTGTAGGGGAGCTACAGAGCTCGCAAAGAAGACAATCCAGAAGCATCGGGGGCGTTCGGCTGTTGAATCGAGAGGTCTGAAATCGCTTGGGCTGAAAATCTATTCGTTCTCTGCATTTTTTCCACATTATATATTGTCAGGAAGCTCTACGAGCCCCCCGGCGGTAAGGAAGGTTGACGGTTTACCGCCGGCGCCCAGGCCGAGGCGGACAATGTGACAACTTTTGGGTGGTTTTGCGAATATTTGAAAGATATTTGACAATTCACTTTGAGAAAGGAGATTTTTCGCACCTGTAGACGAATATGAGGGCCTCTCTGTCTTAATATGAGCTCTCTAGATGCACGTTTACTATCAAAACACTTGGCGGAACCAACTTTATGTCGGCATGAAAAAAATCATGTTTGCTCTTTTTCGAGAAATGCTTCCAGAAGCCCTCTCTTTTGATGCTGAGAACTGTTACGCGTACTAGGAGCTCTAGGAGGTTCCCCGCGGTGACAAGGTTGACGGTTCACCGCCGGCGCCAGTATGAGCTCTGTAGGCGCCCTTTTACAATCAAAACACTGGGGGAACCATCTTCATGCGACACGAAAAAAAACAATTTTTCTCTTTTCGAGAAATGCTTCCAGAAGCTCTCCCGCGCTGGAGAGCTAGTTGACAAGAAAAATCTCGACGAACCTTTTGCTGACTTTTGGTCGGTTCAAATTTTTGTTCTCGGAATACCTCGTAGAGCTCTTCGGCATCGATGAGCTAGAGGAATTCCGGCGCGGGGTGGAGCTAGTTGGCCCACCCGGCCGAGGCGGACAATGTGACAACTTTTGGGTGGGTTTGCGAATATTTGAAAGATATTTGACAATTTATTTTGAGGAAGCAGATCTTTCGCACCTGTAAACGACTTCGAGGGCCTCTGCGTCGTAATATGAGCTCTCTAGATGCACTTTTACTATCAAAACACTTGGCGGAACCATCTTTATGTGGACACGAAAAAAATAATGTTTTCTCTTTTTCGAGAAATGCTTCCAGAAGCCCTCTCTTTTGATGCTGAGCACTCTTGCGCGTGTTAGGAGCTTTACGAGGTTCCAGGCGGTGACCAGGTTGACGGTTCACCGCCGGCGCCAGTTCAATAATTCGTTTGAGATCTGGTATTTTTTATGACTATATTTGATCTTATTCCCGCTCGCCATCTGAATTTCAGCTCGAATTTCTGCAGAAAGCGTTGCGGCGCGATCGGCTGTTTCGAGTCATCTTGATACGCGTTGTCGGTTTTTTGTACTTAAATCGAGCTGTAGGGCAGCTACAGAGCTCATCCTCACAGCAATCGATCGCAAATCATCAAGCGCGTGCGTCTGTTCCATCTAGAGGTCTGAATCCGGTCTGCTGCCCGAGCTGGGTTCGCAAAACTGTTTGTATTGTTCGAGTCATCTTGAGAGGTGCTGTCAGTTTTCTGCACTCATCTCGGGCTGTAGGGGGGCCACGGGCCCGTACTCACAAGAATCGATGCGGAGACATCAGGCGCGTTCGCCTGCCAAATCTAGAGCTCTGAACTCGGTTTGCTGCCCGACCTAGGTCCGCAAAACTATTGTATTGTTCGAGTTATCCTGAGAGGTGCCGTCGGTTTTCTGCACTTAACTCGGGCTGTACCCGGGCTGTAGGGGGGCTGCAGGGCTGGTAATCACAGGAGTCGATTCGCAGACATCAGACGCGTCCCTGTCGCATTCAGAGGCCTGAACTCGGTTTGATACTCGAGCTGGGTTGCCAAACTCTTCGTTTTGTTAGAGTCATCTTGAGAGGTGCTGTCGATTTACGCACTCGGGCTGTAGGGGAGCTACAGAGCTCGCAAAGAAGACAATCCAGAAGCATCGGGGGCGTTCGGCTGTTGAATCGAGAGGTCTGAAATCGCTTGGGCTGAAAATCTATTCGTTCTCTGCATTTTTTTCCACATTATATACTGTCAGGAAGCTCTACGAGTCCCCCGGCGGTAAGGAAGGTTGACGGTTTACCGCCGGCGCCCAGTTGGCCCACCCGGCCGAGGCGGACAATGTGACAACTTTTGGGTGGTTTTGCGAATATTTGAAAGATATTTGACAATTCATTTTGAGAAAGGAGATTTTTCGCACCTGTAGACGAATATGAGGGCCTCTCTGTCTTAATATGAGCTCTCTAGATGCACGTTTACTATCAAAACACTTGGCGGAACCAACTTTATGTCGGCATGAAAAAAAATCATGTTAGCTCTTTTTCGAGAAATGCTTCCAGAAGCCCTCTCGTTTGATGCTGAGCACTGTTACGCGTACTAGGAGCTCTACGAGGTTCCCGGCGGTGACAAGGTTGACGGTTCACCGCCGGCGCCAGTATGAGCTCTGTAGGCGCCCTTTTACAATCAAAACACTGGGGGAACCATCTTCATGCGACACGAAAAAAAACAATTTTTCTCTTTTTCGAGAAATGCTTCCAGAAGCTCTCCCGCGCTGGAGAGCTAGTTGACGAGAAAAATCTCGACGAACCTTTTGCTGATTTTTGGTCGGTTGAAATTTTTGTTCTCGGAATACCTCGTAGAGCTCTTCGGCATCGATGAGCTAGAGGAATTCTGGCGCGGGGTGGAGCTAGTTGGCCCACCCGGCCGAGGCGGACAATGTGACAACTTTTGGGTGTTTTTGCGAATATTTGAAAGATATTTGACAATTTATTTTGAGAAAGCAGATTTTTCGCACCTGTAAACGACTTCGAGGGCCTCTGCGTCTTAATATGGGCTCTCTAGATGCACATTTACTATCAGAACACTTGGCGGAACCATCTTTATGTGGACACGAAAAAAATCATGTTTTCTCTTTTTCGAGAAATGCTTCCAGAAGCCCTCTCTTTTGATGCTGAGCACTCTTGCGCGTGCTAGGAGCTCTACGAGGTTCCCGGCGGTGACCAGGTTGACGGTTCACCGCCGGCGCCAGTTCAATAATTCGTTTGAGATCTGGTATTTGCTATGACTATATTTGATATTATTCCCGCTCGCCATCTGAATTTCAGCTCGATCGGGTAAATATTTCTGCAGAAAGCGTTGCGGCGCGATCGGCTGTTTCGAGTCATCTTGATACGCGTTGTCGGTTTTTTGTATTTAAATCGAGCTGTAGGGCAGCTACAGAGCTCATCCTCACAGCAATCGATCGCAAATCATCAAGCGCGTGCGTCTGTTCCATCTAGAGGTCTGAATCCGGTCTGCTGCCCGAGCTGGGTTCGCAAAACTGTTTGTATTGTTCGAGTCATCTTGAGAGGTGCTGTCAGTTTTCTGCACTTAACTCGGGCTGTAGGGGGGCTACGGGCTCGTACTCACAAGAATCGATTCGGAGACATCAGGCGCGTTCGCCTGCCAAATCTAGAGCTCAGAACTCGGTTTGCTGCCCGACCTAGGTCCGGAAAACTATTTGTATTCTTCGAGTCATCTTGAGAGGTGCTGTCCGTTTATGCACTTAACTCGAGCTGGAAGGGGCTGCAGGGCTGGTAATCACTGGAAATGATTTAGAGACATCAGTCGCGTCCGCCTGTCGCATTGAAAGCTCTGAACTCGGTCTGCTGCCCGAGCTAGGTCCGCCAAAATATTCGTATTGTTCGAGTTATCTTCAGAGGTGCTGTTGGTTTTCTGCATGTAACTCGGGCTGCAAGGGGGCTGCAGGGTTGGTAATCACAGGAATCGATTCGGAAACATCAGGCGTGTCCGTCTGTTGCATTCAGGTCTGAACTCGGTCTGATACTCGAGCTAGATTCGCGAAACTATTTTATTTTTCGAGTGATCTTGAGAGGTGCTGTTGATTTTCGCACGTAACTCGGGCTGTAGGAGCTACGGAGCTCGTGCGCACAGAAAACGATCCAGAAGCATGAGGGGCGTGGCTGTTGTATCGAGAGGTTTAAAATCGCTTAGGCTGGAAAAATATTCGTTCTCTGCCATTTTTTCGCCATTATATATGGTCAGGAAGCTCTACGAGTCCCCCGGCAGTAAGAAAGGTTGACGGTTTACCGCCGGCGCCCAGTGCTGGAAGCTTAAGAGTAATTCCGGGGCGCTGGAGAGCTAGTTGGCAAGAAAAATCTCGACGGACCTTTTGGTGACTTTTGCTCGGTTGAAATTTTGTTCTCGAAATTCAACCATTCGTTAGAGCTCAAGTATTTTTTCCCGTGATATTCGATCTTATTCCCGCTCGCCATCTTGATCTCAGCTTGATCGGGTACCTTTTACTGCCAAAAAGCGTCCCGGCGGGATCGGCCGTTTCGAGTCATCTTGACACGCGATGACGGTTTTTTTTCAAGATAACTAGAGCTTCAGGACAGCTATAGAGCTGATTAGCACAGCTTATCGATTCAGAATTATCAGGCGCGTTCGCCTGTTGACCCCAGAGGTCTGAACTCGGTCTGCTAGCCGAGCTAGGTCCGCAAACCTATTCGTATTATTGGAGTCATCTTCACAGACGCGCTCGGTTTTCTGTACTTAACTCGAGCTACAGGACAGCTACAAAGCTGATATGTACAGAATCTGATTCAGAATCATCAGTGGCCGTTGTCTGTTGAATCCAGAGCTTTAACTCGGTCTGCTGTCCGATCTAGAATCGCGAAACTATTCGTATTGTTCGAGTCATCTTGAGAGATGCTGTCGGTTCTCTGCACTTGACTCGGGCTGTAGGGGGGGCTGCATGGCTGGTAATCACTGGAATCGATTCGGAGACATCAGGCGCGTCAGCCTTTCGAATCCAGAGCTCTGAACTCTGTCTGCTGCCCGAACTAGGTCCGCAAAACTGTTCGTATTGTTCGAGTCATCCTGAGAGGTGCTGTCGGTTTCCTGCACTTAACTTGGGCTGTAGGGGGGGCTGCAGGGCTGGTAATCACAGGAATCGATTCAGAGACTCAGACGCGTCCTGTAGAGGTCTGAACTCGGTTTGATACTCGAGCTAGATTTTCCAAACTATTCGTATTGTTCGAGTCATCTTGAGAGGTGCTCTCGATTTACGCACGTAACTGGGGCTGTAGGAGAGCTACAGGGCTCGTACAGAAGACAATCCAGAAGCATCGGGGGCGTTCGGCTGTTGCATCCGAGAGGTCTGAAATTGCTTGGTCTGAAAAACTATTTTTCGGTGTAATTTTTTCGACATTATATGTTGTCAGGAAGCTCTACGAGCCCCCCGGCGGTAACAAAGGTTGACGGTTTACCGCTGGCGCCCAGTTCCGGGGCGCTGGAGAGCTAGTTGGCAAGAAAAATCTCGACGGACCTTTTGGTGACTTTTGGTCGGTTGAAAATTTTGTTCTCGAAATTCAACCATTCGTTAGAGCTCTAGTATTTTTTCCCGTGATATTCGATCTTATTCCCGCTCGCCATCTTGATCTCAGCTCGATCGGGAACCTTTTGCTGCCAAAAAGCACTGCGGCGGGATCGACCGTTTCGAGTCAAACTCGAGATATAGAACAGCTACAGAGCTGGTAAGCACATCTTATCGATTCAGAATGATGAGGCGCGTTCGGCTGTTCCAACCAGAGGTCTGAACTCGGTCTGCTGGCTGAGCTTGGTCTGCAAACCTATTCATATTATTCGAATCATCTTGACAGGCGCTCTCGGTCTTCTGTACTTAACTCGAGCTATAGGACAGCTACAGGGCTGATACTTACAGAAACCGATTCGGAATCATCAGTCGCGTTTGTCTGTTGAATCGAGAGCTCTGAACTCGGTCTGCTGCCCGATCTAGAATCGCGAAACTGTTCGTATTGTTCGAGTCATCTTGAGAGGTGCTTGCATTTAACTCGGGCTGTAGGGGGGCTACAGTGCTGGTGGTGACAGCAATCGATTTAGAGACATCAGGCGCGTCCGCCTGTGGAATCAAGAGCTCGGAACTCGGTCTGCTGCCCGAACTCAGTCCACGAAACTGTTCGTTTTGTTCGGGTCATCCTGTAAGATGCTGTCGGCTTTCTGCACTTAACTCGGGCTGGAGGGAGGCTGCAGGGCGGGTAATCACAGGACTCGATTCAGAGACATCAGACGCGTCCGCCTGTCGCATGCAGAGGTCTGAACTCGGTCTGATACTCGAGCTGGGTTTCCCAAACTATTCGTTTTGTTCGAGTCATCTTGAGAGGTGCTGTCGATTGACGCACGTAACTCGGGCTGTAGGAGAGATACAGAGCTCGTGCAGAAGACAATCCAGAAGCATCGGGGGGCGTTCGGCTGTTGCATCGAGAGGTCTGAAATCGCTTGGGCTGAAAAACTATTCGTTCTCTGCAATTGTTTTCGGCATTATATATATATATTGTCAGGAAGCTCTACGAGTCCCCCGGCGGTAAGAAAGGTTGACGGTTTACCGCCGGCGCCCAGTTGGCCGATCCGGCCAGAAAGGACAAAGTGATAACTTTTGGGTGTTTTTCCGAAAAACTCAAAGATATTTGACAATTCATTTTGTGAAAGCAGATGCTTCGCACCTGTAGTGGGTTATGGCGCGTCAGCCAGTAAAATTTTCAGGCCCGAAGCTGCAGTATTACTATTGAAACACTTGGCGGAACCGACTTTGGATAAAAACTGAAAAATCGTGATTTATCGAGTTTTCCGGCTCTCGCTTCAGAAGCTTTTTTTATGTGTCCCGAGGAGCGCTGTGCAAGAAAAGAGCTCTACGAGGTGCCCGGCGGTAACCAGGTTGACGGTTTACCGCCGGTTCCCATTCCGGGGCGCTGGAGAGCTAGTTGGCAAGAAAAATCTCGACTGACCTTTTGGTGACTTTTGGTCGGTTGAAAATTTGGTTCTCGAGATTCTTCAATTCGTTTGAGCTCTAGTATTTTTTTCCGTGATATTCGATCTGATTCCCGCTCGCTATCTTGATCTCAGCTCGATCGGGTACCTTTTACTACCAAAAAGCACACTGGCGGGATCGGCCGCTTCGAGTCATCTTGTCACGTGCTGTCGGTTTTCTCAAGATAACTCGAGCTTGAGGACAGCTACAGAGCTGGTTAGCACAGCTAATCGATTCAGAATGATCAGGCGCGTTCGCCTGTTGAACCCAGAGGTCTGAACTCGGTCTGCTAGCCGAGCTAGGTCCGCACACCTATTCGTATTATTCGATTTATCTTGACAGACGCTCTCGGTTTTCTGTACTTAACTCGAGCTACAGGACAGCTACAGAGCTGATACGTACAGAATCTGATTCATAATCATCAGTGGTCGTTGTCTGTTGAATCCAGAGCTCTGAACTCGGTCTGCTGCCCGATCTAGAATCGCGAAACTATTCGTATTGTTCGAGTCATCTTGAGAGATGCTGTCGGTTCTCTGCACTTAACTCGGGCTGTAGGGGGGCTGCAGGGCTGATAATCACTGGAATCGATTTGGAAGACATCAGGCGCGTCCGCCTGTTCGAATTCAGAGCTCCGAACTCTGGTCTGCTGCCCGAACTAGGTCCGCGAAACTATTCGTATTGTTCGAGTCATCCTGAGAGGTGCTGTCGGTTTCCTGCACTTAACTCGGGCTGTAGGGGGGCTTGCAGGGCTGGTAATCACAGGACTCGATTCAGAGACATCAGACTCGTAGCAGATAGGTCTGAACTTGGTCTGATACTCGAGCTAGGTTCGCGAAACTATTCGTATTCTTCGAGTAATCTTGGGAGGTGCTGTCGATTTACGCACGTAACTCGGGCTGTAGGAGAGCTACAGAGCTC
Organism: Prorocentrum cordatum; assembly: GCA_963575745.1. Classification (NCBI taxonomy): domain Eukaryota; class Dinophyceae; order Prorocentrales; family Prorocentraceae; genus Prorocentrum; species Prorocentrum cordatum. Next base: position 46,423 of record CAUYUJ010004256.1, read on the forward strand.
GTACAGAAGACAATCCAGAAGCATCGGGGGCGTTCGGCTGTTGCATCCAAGAGGTCTGAAATTGCTTGGGCTGAAAAATTATTTTTTCGGTGTAATTTTTTTCGACATAACATCTTGTCAGGAAGCTCTACGAGTCCCCCGGCGGTAACAAAGGTTGACGGTTTACCGCCGGCGCCCAGTTGGCCGACCCGGCCAGAAAGGACAAAGTGATAACTTTTGGGTGGTTTTCCGAAAAATCAAAAGATATTTGACAATTCATTTTGTGAAAGCAGATTCTTCGCACCTGTAGTGGGTGATGGCGCGCCAGCCAGTAAAATTTTCAGGCCCATAGCTGCAGTATTATTATTGAAACACTTGGCGGAACCGACTTTGGATAAAAACTGAAAAATCGTGATTTATAGAGTTTTCCGGCTCTCGCTTCAGAAGCTTTTTTTATGTGTCCCGAGGAGCGCTGTCCAAGAAAAGAGCTCTACGAGGTGCCCGGCGGTAACCGGGTTCACGGTTTACCGCCGGTTCCCATTTCGAGTCGCTGGAGAGCTAGTTGGCAAGAAAAATCTCGACGGACCTTTTGGTGACTTTTGGTCGGTTGAAACTTTTGTTCTCGAGATTCCTCAGTTCGTTTGAGCTCTAGTATTTTTTCCCGTGATATTCGATCTGATTCCCGCTCGCCATCTTGATCTCAGCTCGATCGGGTACCTTTTACTGCCAAAAAGCACACTGGCGGGATCGGCCGCTTCGAGTCATCTTGTCACGTGCTGTCGGTTTTCTCAAGATAACTCGAGCTTGAGGACAGCTACAGAGCTGGTAAGCACAGCTAATCGATTCAGAATGATCAGGCGCGTTCGCCTGTTGAAGCCAGAGGTCTGAATTCGGTCTGCTAGCCGAGCTAGGTGCGCAAACCTATTCGTATTATTCGAGTCATCTTGACAGGCGCTCTCGGTTTTCTGTACTTACCTCGAGCTACAGGACAGCTAAAGAGCACTGATTACGTACAGAATATCTGATTCATAATCATCGGTGGCCGTTATCTGTTGAATCCAGAGCTCTGAACTCGGTCTGCAGCCCGATCTAGACTCGCGAAACTATTCGTATTGTTCGAGTCATCTTGAGAGATGCTGTCGGTTCTCTGCACTTAGCTCGGGCTGTAGGGGGCTGCATGGCTGGTAATCACTGGAATCGATTCGGCGACATCAGGCGCGTCCGCCTTTCGAATCCAGAGCTCCGAAAGCTGTATTGTTCGAGTCATCCTGAGAGGTGCCCTGGGTTTCCTGCATTTCTCGGGCTGTGGGGTCTGCAGGGCTGTAATCACAGGAATCGATTCATAGACATCAGACGGCGTATGCAGAGGTCTGAACTTGGTCTGATACTCGAGCTTAGGTTTGCAAAACTAGTTTTCGTATTCTTCGAGTAATCTTGGGAGGTGGCTGTCGATTTACGCACGTAAACAGGTCTGTAGGAGAGCTACAGACTCGTGCAGAAGACAGGTCCAGCATCGGGGGCGTTTTTCGGCGGTAACATCCAAGGGTCTGAATTGCTCCCAAGGCAGGTCTAACTATGTTTTCGGTGTAATTTTTGTTTCGACATTTATATTTTCAGGAAGCTCTACGAGTCCCCCGGCGGTAAGAAAGGTTGACGGTTTACCGCCGGCGCCCAGTTGGCAAGAAAAATATCGACGGACCTTTTGGTGACTTTTGGTCGGTTGAAAATTTTGTTCTCGAAATCCTTCAATTCGTTAGAGCTCCAGTATTTTTTCCATGATATTCGATCTCATTCCCGCTCGCTATCTTGATCTCAGCTCGATCGGGTACCTTTTACTGCCAAAAAGCACACTGGCGGGATCGGCCGCTTCAAGTCATCTTGACACGCGATGACTGTTTTCTGAACATAACTCGAGCTTTAGGACAGCTACAGAGCTGGTAAGCACAGCTAATCGATGTAGAATGATTAGGCGCGTTCTCCTGTTGAATCCAGAGGTCTGAACTCGGTCTGCTAGCAGAGCTAGGTTCCGCAAACCTATTCTATTATTTCAGTCACTTGACAGAACGCTCTCGGTTTTCTGTACTTTAACTCGAGCTGTAAGAACGCTACAGAGCTGATATTACCGCAACTGATTCAGATCCATCATTGCGTTTGTCTGTCGAATCCTGAAGCTCTGAACTCGGTCTGCTGCCCGATCTAGAGAGATCGCGAAACTATTTGTATTGTTCGAGTCATCTTGAGAAGTGCTCTCGTTTTTCTGTACTTAAATCGTGCTGGGGGAGGGCTGCTGGTCACAGGAATCGATTTCGAGACATCAGGCGCGTCCGTTCGTCGAACCGAGAGCTCGGAACTCGGTCTGCTGCTCGAACGAGATCCGCGAAACTGTTTTATTATTCGAGTCATCCTGAGAGGTACTCTCGGTTTTCTGCACTTAACTCAGGCTGTATGGGGGGCTGCAGGGCTGGTAATCACAGGAGTCGATTCGCAGACATCAGACGCGTCCGCCTGTCGCATTCAGAGGTCTGAACTCGGTTTGATACTCGAGCTGGGTTGCCAAACTATTCGGTTTGTTAGAGTCATCTTGAGAGGTGCAGTCGATTTACGCAAGTAACTCGGGCTTTAGCAGGGCTACAGAGCTCGTAAAGAAGACAGTCCAGAAGCATCGGAGGCGTTCGGCTGTTGCATCGAGAGGTCTGAAATCGCTCGGGCTGAAAAAACATCCGTTCTCTGCATTTTTTCACATTATATATTGTCAGGAAGCTCTACGAGTCCCCCGGCGGTAAGAAAGGTTGACGGTTTACCGCCGGCGCCCAGTGCGGCATAACCCACTACAGGTGCGAAAAAATCTGCTTTATCAACATAAATGGTCAAATATCTTTTAAATATTCGTAAACCCACCCAAAAGTTAACACTTTGTCTTTTC
>CAUYUJ010004256.1:49424-56924 GCA_963575745.1 Prorocentrum cordatum
GTAGTAGTAGTAGTAGTTGTAGTAGTAGTAGTAGTCGGAGGAGGAGAATGAGGAGGAGGAGGAGGAAGAGGAGGAGGAGGGGGAGGAGGGGGACGAGGATGAGCATGTGGAGGAGGAAAAGGAGGAGGAGGAGGAGAAGGATGAAGGGGCGGAGAAGAGACATGAAGAAGAGGAGGAAGCGGAGGGGCAGGAGCAGGGGGAGAAGGACGACCAGAGGAGAATCCATAAAAGGATGGGGGGGATCAGGAGTACGATGAATAGGCGGAAAGGGGGAGGAGGAAAATGAGGAGCATGAGGAGGAGAAGGAGGAAGATGAGAAGGATGCTGAAGACGAGGAGGACGAGGAGCGCTGCTGGCGTGATACCTTTGTATTTTTTGGGGGTTGCAGTTGGGCGCCGCGGGTTGCAGTGGGGCGCCGCGGCAAGCGCCGTGTTCTGCATTGTTGTATGTACGGAGGTGGGCTGGAGGAAAACAAGGTTTTGTTTGCCGTCATCTTGCGCGTGCCAGCTTTTCCGAGATGCCTGGGTCAGGATGCGTGGCTGGGGTGCGTTCTAGGATGGGGCGTGGTGTTTGGAAGTTTTCCCGTGGTCGGTTTCTGGGCCTGTCATGGCTTGGCAGTTTCTGGTTTGGAGTTCGTCATGCGGTCTTCCATGCGTTCTCCGTCAGCAGTTGTGTCGTTCCGTCGGGAACTTGTAATTCTTTACGCTTCGCGTATCCCCACCAGCCCATCTCACAGCAGCAACTCTTGCGAAACATGCCGACAGTCGTGTTTTTTTCAGGCGTGTGTCCGCTTGGCCCCGCATATCTCCCCTGTTCCTCCTTCCTCCCGCCTCCTTGCACATCCTCCTTGTGGGGGGGGGGTGGGGGGGGCGGGAGAAGGACGAGGCGGATGAGGAGGGGGAGAAAGCGCTCCTCGTGATTTGAGTCGTTTGGGGTTTCTCGTCCTGGTGTGAGTCGTTCGGGCCCTTCTTCCTGGTGTGAGTCGTTCGGGCTCTTCGTGGTGTGAGTCGTTCGGGCTCTTCGTCCTGGTGTGAGTCGTTCGGGCTTCTCGTGGTGTGAGTTGTTCGGGCCCCTCATCCTGGTGTGAGTCGTTCGGGCCCCTCCTCCTGGTGTGACTCGTTCGGGCTCCTCGTGGTGTGAGTCGTTCGGGGCCCGCGTCGTGGTGTGAGTCGTTCGGGCTCCTCGTGGTGTGAGTCGTTCGGGCGCCTCGTCCTGGTGTGAGTCGTTCGGGCCCCTCCTTGTGGTGTGAGTCGTTCGGGCTCTTCGTGGTGTGAGTCGTTCGGGCCCCTCGTCCTGGTGTGAGTCGTTCGGGCTTCTCGTGGGGCCTCTTGGGGGCCTCTTGGGGCCTCTTGGGGCCTCTTGGGGGCTTCTTTGGGGCCTCTTGGGGGCCTCTTGGGGGCCTCTTGGGGCCTCTGGGGGCATCTTGGGGGCCTCTTGGGGGCCTCTTGGGGGCCTCTTGGGGCCTCTTGGGGGCCTCTTGGGGGCCTCTTGGAGGCCCCTTGGGAGCCTCCTGGGGGCTTCTTGGGGCAATCTTGGGGCCTTTTGCGACCTCCTCAGAAGCGCAAGTGAGCGCTGCCCCCTGAGAAGGACAAAATGAGCCCAAAACCTTCGTAAAATCAATGATTTTGCTATGAAGGAAGATGTGCGCGGCCCCCTTCAGGAGGCCAGAATGGGGCCAAAACCGTAGTACAATCAATGATTTTTGTTTCAAAGGCGAGCAGAGGGGCCAAACTCCCCCCCCCCCTCGGGGCCAGAATCCCCGTGAGGGTCGTCGTTTTTTGGCCCTCCCAGGAGGCAGAAAAGACAACCCTGACGACGCCCCGGACTCCCTGTCCAGGTCCAGGGGGGGGGGGTAGGGGGAGGGGTAAACCCCTCCCCGAAGGGGAAGAAGGGGGGTTGAGGACAGAGAGCTCCCTAAACCACTCACGCCCAAAGGGCCGGTGGGATTTGCACAGTGATCTTTACAGGCGGGGTGATGCAGTTGTATTCTTTTTCCCCTGAGCAGGCTCGGTGATCCATGTATTAGAGCCTCGCTGGTTCAGTTTGCGTGCGTTCCTGCATTCCATTGGTTGTGTCCTGTGCCGTTATTCTGAATTTGGGCAGCTTGCAGTCCGTTTGCAGCATGGGTTCTCCGTTGTCTGTCGAACGTGGCTTTGCACTGAGAAGGACTGTTCATTTATTTGTTGGAGCCTCACTGGTTGAGTTCGGGTTGTTGGTTCAAGTCGTTGTCCTCGTGCTCACTGTGCGCTTGTATGTGCTGTGGACGAGGCGGAGAACGAGTGGACTTGCGGAGAGACGTACGGTTGAGCAGGAGGGGTAAACATTTGCAAGGGCAGTCGCCCTATTACTGCAAGATGGTGTTCTTGGGCGCACGTTTGCTGTTTTTTTTCGTTGAAGTAGATCTTCGGACCAACGCAATAAACCGTGTATTAGTTCCCCACATCCTGAGTGGGGTTCTTGTTTTCCCAGAACATCCTCTCCTCCTCCTCCTCCTTCTCCTCCCCCTCCCCCTCCTCCTCCTCCTCCTCCTCCTCCCGCTTCCTCCACCATCCCACACTGTATCATACCATACCAATACCATGCCACTCCATGCCATACCTTACCATGCCATGCCATGCATCCACCATCCCATACCATATCATGCCTTTCCTCACATCATGTTATTTATCAGGTTTCGTGCCCCTCCCACCCCTCCAGGGAGGCCCCGCCTGAGCGAGCAGGGTATTCGCACACCATGTTATCTATCAGGTTTCGCGCCTCTCCCACCCCTCCAGGGAGGGCCCGCCTGAGCGAGCAGGGTATTCGCACATTATGTTATTTATCAGGTTTCGCGCCCCTCCCACCTCTCCAGGGAGGCCCCGCCTGAGCGAGCAGTGTATTCGCACACCATGTTATTTATCAGGTTTCGTGCCCCCCCCACCCCTCCAGGGAGGGCCCGCCTGGGCGAGCAGTGTATTCGCACACCATGTTATGTATCAGGTTTCGCGCCCCTCCCACCCCTCCAGGGAGGCCCCGCCTGAGCGAGCAGGGTATTCGCACACCGGGTTATTTATCAGGTTTCGTGCCCCTCCCACCCCTCCAGGGGCCCCGCCTGAGCGAGCAGGGTATTCGCGCACCATGTTATTTATCAGGTTTCGTGCCCCTCCCACCCCTCCAGGGGGGCCCCGCCTGAGCGAGCAGGGTATTCGCACACCATGTTATTTATCAGGTTTCGTGCCCCTCCCACCTATCCAGGGGGGCCCCGCCTGAGCGAGCAGGGTATTCGCACACCATATTATCTATCAGGTGTCGTGCCCCTCCCACCCCTCAGGTTTCGTGCCCCTCCCACCCCTCCAGGGAGGCCCCGCCTGAGCGAGCAGGGTATTCGCGCACCATGTTATTTGCTAGGTTTCCTGCCCCACCCATCCCTCCAGGGAGGCCCCGCCTGAGCGAGCAGGGCATTCGCACACCATGTTATGTATCAGGTTTCGTGCCCCTCCCACCCCTCCAGGGAGGCCCCGCCAGAGCGGGAAGGGTGTTCGCGCGCCATGATATTTATCAGGTATCATGCCCATCCCACCCCTCCAGGGAGGCCCCGCCTGAGCGAGCAGGGTATTCGAGCACCATGGTATTTATCAGGTTTTGGTGCCTCTCCCACCCCTCCAGGGAGGCCCAACCTGAGCAAGCAATGTATTCGCACATTATGTTATGTATCAGGTTTCGTGCCCCTCCCACCCCTCCAGGGAGGCCCCGCCTGAGAGAGCAGGGTATTCGCACACCATGTTATTTATTTGGTTTCGCGCCCCTCCCACCCCGCCAGGGAGGCCCCACCAGAGCGGGCAGGGTATTCGCACGCCATATTATTTATCTGGTTTCGTGCCCCTCCACCCCTCCAGGGAGGCCCTACCAGAGCGGGCAGGGTATCCGCACACAATGTTATTTATCAGGTTTCGCGCCCCTCCCAACATTCCAGGGGGGGCCCGCCAGAGCGGGCAGGGTATTCGCACACCATATGACTTATCAGGTTTCATGCCCCTCCCACCCCTCCAGGGAGGCCCCACCAGAGCGGGCAGGGCATTCGCGCACCATATTATTTATCAGGTTTCGTGCCCCCCCCGCCACTCCAGGGAGGCACCGCCAGAGCGGGCAGGGTATTCGCACGCCATATTTTATCATTAGGTTTCGTGCCGTTCCCGCCCCTCCAGGGAGGCCCCACCAGAGCGGGCAGGTTATTCGCACACCATGTTATTTATCAGGTGCCGTGCCCCTCCCACCCCTCCAGGGAGGCCCCACCAGAGCGGGCAGGGTATCCGTGCACCGTATTATTTATCAGGTTTCGTGCCCCTCCCACCCCTCCAGGGAGGCCCCACCAGAGCGGGCAGGGTATTCGCACACCAGATTATTCATCAGGTTTCGTGCCCCTCCCACCCCTCCAGGGAGGCCCCGCCAGGGCGCAGACAAGTTTTTTTTTTTTTTTTTGTTTTTTTTTTTTTTTTTTTTTTTTTTTTTTTTTTTTTTTTTTTTTTTTTTTTTTTTTTTTTTTTTTTTGTTTTTTTTGTTTTTTGTCTCTTCGTTTGTTCCGCGCATGCCTGGTTGGGTTCTGGTTTTCTTCTCTCCCGCGTCCCATCAGCGTTCCTCCGCCTCCTCACCCCTCCTTCCTCGTCGCGCCCGCGTCTTCTTCTCTCACCTCCTTCTCTCCTCTCCTCCTCCTTTTCCTTCCTCCCCCTCGCCCGCGCGCTGCGCACGCACGACGCGTGCGTGAGACACGCGTCACATGCAGCCACACGTATGCACGCACTCGCGGGCACATCATACAACGCCAATGCGCGCCTGGCGTGTCGACGGTATCATACAGCAACACGTATGCACCACATGCTGGACAGCCACATGATACGCGCGTCCACATGCAATCATCATGCACATGGACAAGGCGCACAAGACACAATACACGCATGCAGACACACGCGCACACGCATACGCACATTGAGACACGTGCCCGCATACAGCCGCACACACATCGCACACATGCACAAGGCACGCAAGGCACCAGACACGCATGCGGACACACGGACACACGGCCACACACACACACCCATTGACAACGCCAGTGCACGTCTGGCGTGTTCACTGCATCACACACCCGCGACGTATGCGCCACATACTGGGCGCCCACATGAGACACACGTCCATATGCATCCGTTCGCGCAACATACACATACCACGTACTGGGCACCCACATGAGACACACGCACGCCCAGATACAGCTGCGTACGCATCATACACATGACACGCACACCACACAACACATGCGCGCAAGATTCGCAAGGCGTCGCAGGCGTGGCACTTTCTCCACACCACAGGGTGTGCGTAGGGGTTGGTCCTTCGCGGCGGCCCCTATGCATGCCAGGGTCTGAGAGCGTGGCAGGCGTGGCACTTTCTCGACGCCATAGGGGGTGCGCAAAGTGTGGTCCCTCAGGGCGGCCCCTGTGCGTGCCAGGGTCTGAGAGCGTGGCAGGCGTGGAGGGGGTGGTCCCTCACCGCGGCCCTTATGCGTGCCAGGGTCTGAGAGCGTGGCAGGCGTGGCACTTTCTCGACACCATGGGGGGTGCGCAGGAGGTGGTCTTTCTCGGCGGTCCCTATGCGTGCCAGGGTTTGAGAGCGCGGCAGGCGTGGCACTTTCTCGCAGACGTAGGGGGTGCGCATGGGGTGGTCCCTCGCGGCGGCTTTTATCCGTGCCGCACACGGCGGCCCTTATGCGTGCCAGGGTCTGAGAGCGTGGCAGGCAGGGCACTTCCTCGACACCATAAGGGGGTGCGCAGGGGGTGGTCCTTGACTCTAAAGGAGGCTGGGGCAAAGGCGAGAGATAGCGAGCGTTTGTCCGCGTCCGTTTGTTCTCAAGCGGCTGGCCGCCAAAATATGACGGCGCTCCATCGCGAGGCACGCTACTTGCTATTGAGACCGAGAACATCTTCGCTTGACATGGCCTGTCGCTCCCGCGACGATCTCCTACTTCATGGACTATCGTTACTACGGTGCAACAAAGTTGGATATGGGCTTCGTTTTAGGCGAAGCTTCTGGTTGGCCTCCCAGCCCCCTTCGAACTCTTTCACCGCGGCCCCTATGCGTGCCAGGGTCTGAGAGCGTGGCAGGCGTGGCACTTTCTCGACAACATAGGGGGTGCGCAGGGGGTGGTCCCTCACCGCGGCCCCTGTGCGTGCCATGGTCTGAGAGCGTTCCCGGAGATTTTCCATGCAACGGATTTCTTAGTGTTCGCGAACTGGGCGCTGTCGGATGCTTTTCGACGACGATCTCGTTCCGTGTCCTGCGTGACCGGAGTGCCTGCTGCCGTCCTGGAAAAAGGACTCTCGGTAACCTCTCCTCTGGACCAGCGCCGCCAACGGTATCGGCGGGGCAGCGGCCGCCAGCATCATTCTCGCATGTTTCACTTAAGCTACCACCACTCCAGACATAATATGAGTATGTGGGGCTCCTCGGTAGCGTAATTTTCTTTTCCCGCGGCTCTGATGCGTTGTGGCCGCAAGCTTGTAGCGGCGTTGGCGTCTGGGCGGTTTTGTGTTGTCCAGATCTCGGGTAGAGCAACTGTTCATACTTTTGCTTTGCCGCGTGTTCGGGAACAGTTTTTTTTTGGGGGGGGGGGCCGGGGGGCGTTTCGGGCACGAGCGTGGCAGTTCGTGTTGCGCCATTTTTGCTGGTGTCGTTTCCTTCGGTCTTGGCCTCACCATTTTTCCTGTTTCTTTTTGGTTCTCCATATGTAATACATATATATATATATATATATATATATCTCTCTATATATATATATATATATATATATATACCGTGCGGTTGGCCATCGTTGGTCCAGTGCGCGTGGGGTGTGGGGAGGTACCAGGCCCCCGTCAGCATGGGTAGGCCGGTTGTTTTTACTGCGGCAGGGCTCTGGCCATTTTGCTGCTTACTTCTTGACGCTTCGCGCAACCCATCCAGAAACGATCAGCAGGGGAGTTGGTGAACCAGGGGCGGCAGGACGCATGCAGTCGCGCAGTCGTCTTCGGGAAAAGAAGGATCAGCCATACTTCTCGCATTGAAGTTTAATATGGAAACCAGTGCAAGCTACGATGGTGCTTCGATGAGGGGTGAGGGGTGTTTCGATGACTCGTAATGGCTGTTGCCTTGATTTGTATCTTAAGTTCGCGTGCGTTTTGAAACTTGGAGTCAACTTGGGGCTCTCTTGGGGTTCTCTGGTGGCCCTTTTGGGGCGCCCCTGGAGCTCTTTCTTGGGGCTCTCTTGAGATCCTCTTAGGGCTTTCTTGGAGCCCTCTTGGGGCTTCTTGGGGGGGTCTCGGAGGCCTTCTTGGGGCTCTTGTGGGATGCCTGAGGGGCCTCTTGCGGCCGTCTTGGACCTTTTCGCTTGAAAATGAAAAAAAAGGGGGGTCTTGAATTGGCCCCCCCCCCCAGCGGAGGCTCAAACGTGTCGTCCTGGAGCCCTCATGGCCCGCTCTTGGGCGTTCTTGGAGCCGT
>CAUYUJ010004256.1:66924-71650 GCA_963575745.1 Prorocentrum cordatum
CTGCAGCACTCAATGAGTCATACTTGCACGTCCCACTATTCGAAATTCCGGACTCCTAGGGGGCGCCATGTTCTCAAAGCGACCGCAGTCAATGAGCCACAGGTGCGCTTCCCGGCATCCCGAACGGTGGGGGACGCAACTGTTGCTCAGTCAGTGATTTGTCCAAGGACACTAGCGTTTTCCAGAAATCTGAATTAGGGGAAACGCAATTTGTAGTAACAAACCCCCTTGAATGAGACATCCTTGCGTTTTGCAGGCAGTCGAACGCTGAATTATTTTTGAACCAACAAACCGCACGCAATGAGGCACACTTGCCCCCCCCCCTTTGTTGTAAGAGTAGTGGAGAAGGGCTTTCTGTATAGGGCACTTACGCGCACCGTATTTTGGAAGCCAGGAAATTCGAATCCAGAATTTTTGGAAACGCAATTTTCGTCAAAAGTCGCAGTCAGTGAGCCACGAGTGCGTTTCCCGTAACTTCGAATTTGGAAAGTTGGGAAACGCAGTTTTCATGAACAAACGCTTGACGATGAGCCACAGTTGCGTTACTTTTTGGTAATCGCGTTGGAAGCGCAGTTGTGGCTCCATTAAAACAAATACAGAATGCGCGTCCTATCCCTCGAAAGTCGGGTCGCCGAGGAGTGAAATCAGGAAACGCTTGATTGTTCCAACCACCGCACCCAATGAGCCTTAATGGCGTTTTGTCTATGATTCGGACTCCTGGGAAACGCAATTGTGGCTCATTGGCTTCCGGTTTTTCAGAAAAAAGGGCCCGCCTCTTGCAGTAGGACTTCGTTGGTATTTTCGCGCGCTCCGAAATTGCTCACGCTTCCTGCCCGGTGCTGGAATATCCTTGCCCGCGGGAGCAGTGGTGCTGGAATACTCTGGCCCGCTGGAGCAGTGTCGTCTGCCGTGGATTCCTCCAGGTGGATCTTCTCTCGTTCCAGCGGGCTACTGCAGATACCCTGCCTGTCTTTCGTCTCCCGTTCTCGGCGTGGCTGTTCGGCCCGCCAGGGACGCACTCTTGGCTCCAGTTCCGCCTCTGGGCTGTGGTGCGACTGTCTGGATGCCGGCCTCTCCAAGTGCTGGGGGCTTGTGGGGCTTGTGGCGCGCGTGATGTATATGTATGGTGTGCGCTCTTTTCTTGCTCAGTCTTGGCTGAGCTTAGGTCCTCCCTGTGGTCCTTGCCTCCTCCCTCCTGTCCTGCCCAGGTTTCTCAGTTTCTCTACCACCAGTGCCGCCCGCCAGCGGAGCGCCCTGAGCATGTCCATTTTGTTGCCGCGGCCGTGCTCTTGGCCATGACTGGCGCCACGCAGCATTAGGCCTGGCCTGTTTGCGGAGCGGTGCCGCTTGTGGCACGTCCGGTGTGGGCCCAACGACCGGTGCATGGGCAGGGGGGGGCCAGGCAAGTGTCGGCACCGTCGTGGCCTTCCCCCAGGGGGGCCCGCGCACAGGGCGACTGTGGACCGTGTGCGCGCGGTGGCAGAATGCGAGGACGATCCTTTGCTGCCCTCTCCGCTTGCGCGCGCTGCCCATCGTGCCTGCTTGCCTGTCCTGCTTCTCGTTTGTCTCGCGTTTGCCCGTGCCTGCCCCGTGTCTTGCGTTGCGCCCTTCCTCCGGTCTCTCTGTCGTGCTGCAGTGGGTGCTGCGTGCAAAATCTTGCCTCGCAGTGGTGAGGCGGCCCCCTTCTGAGGGCTGTTGTGTTCTCTTTGTGCTCCGTCTGTGCGCAACTCCAGCTTCTCAGTGGTGATGCAGGCCCTGCGGCCCGTACTGCGTGCAATTTCCTGCCTCACAGTGGTGTCGCGGCCCCTTGTGCCCACTTGCTGCAACATTCGCGGTGCCACCCTCGTCCGATGAGGATCGTCTTGGCGGCGTCGTCCCGAAGCGTTCGTTCGGTTTGGCTTTTTCTTTTGGTGTAGCGCGTTACCCCTCTGGCCACGGAGGGGGGGCTGTCGTCTAGTGCCCGCCTCTGTCGGGCAGCCTTCGGCTGGCCGGGGAGGGGGCGGGTGTCCTCGTCGTCGTCGCCGTCGTCGTCGCCGTCGTCGTCTTCGTCGTCGTCGCCGTTGTCGTCGGCGTCGTCGTCGTCGTCGTCGTCGTCGTCGTCGTCGTCGTCGTCGTCGTCGTCGTCGTCGTCGTCGTCGGCGGCGGCGGCGGCGGCGGCGGCGGCGGCGGCGGCGGCGGCGGCGTCGTCGTCTGTTGTCGTTGCTCTGGTCCGTGCCCTGTGGGGGAGCTCCACCTTTGGCGGGTGTTTGGTTGAAGGCTGTTTCCCTGCATGTCCGCGTGCCTTTTCGTCTGTACGTGCGTAATTCCTGCCTCACAGTGGTGATGCGGTCCCTGCGGCCCGTGGTGCGTGCAAATTCCTGCTTCACAGTGGTGTTGCGGCCCTTTGTGCACACTTGTTGCAACTTGCGCGGTGCCACCATTGTCCGACGGGGACCGGCTAGGCGGCGACGTCCCAATGCGCTCTGGTCCGTGCCCTGTGGGGAAGCTCTACCTTTGGCGGGTGTTTTGTTGAAGGCTGTCTCCTTGCATGTCGTCGTGCCTTCTCGTCTTCGGCATTTGTTCACTTCTGGGTTGACTTGAAGCACAGCTATCGTGTTATGTTCCCGATCCATTGTCTCATGTTGTATGCTTCTCGGCATGTGCGTGCGTTATTCCTGCCTCACAGTGGTGATGCGGTCCCTGCGGCCCGTGTTGCGTGCGAACTCCTGCCTCGCAGTGGTGATGCGGTCCTTGGTGCTCACAATCTGCAACTTGCGCGGTGTCGCCCTTGTCCGATGGGGGCCGGCTTGGCGGCGTTGTCCCAATGCGCTCGTTCAGTTGACTTTTCGTTTGGTGTTGCACGCTGCCCTTGTGGCCGCGGGAGGGGCTGTCGACCAGTGCCTGCCTCTGTCGGGCAGCCTTCGGCTGACCTGGGAGGGGACTGGTGTCTTCGTCGTCGTCGTCGTCGTCGTCGTCGTCGTCGTCGTCGTCGTCGTCGTCGTCGTCGTCGTCGTCGTCGGTTGTCGTTGCTCTGGTCCGTGCCCTGTTGGGGAGCTCCACCTTTGCCGGGCGTCTGGTTCCGTGTCGTGCTGGGTCCGCGCGGTGCTCTGCCCGGGCCGCCGCCGTTGCCGTGATGCCGTGCGGTGCCTTGCTCGGGGTCCGTGTTGTGCTGGGCCTTGTGTCCCGGCGCCGTGTCTTCCCGTGCCGTGCCGTCTCGCCCTTGTCCCCCGTGCCTGCTGTCCGGCCGCCCGTGCTGGGCGTGCACGGGGAGGAGGTCAGATTTTCTCACGCTCGCTGCTGCACCCGCTGTCTTCTCATGTTTCTTCCCTTGCTGGCAGCGCGCGCGGATCGGGCTGGGGGGGCTAGCCCTCTCTCAGTGGGCTGGCGCCGTCGTCCTGCGGCGCGCGGTGGTGGGCGGGTCCGCGGGGGCTGCGAGCCTGCTGCACTTCCACTGGGGGTCCCACGAAGGGCGGTGGAAGACCCGACCCTAGACGGGGGCACCCTGCGCCCCGCCTCGCCCGCATCCTCCCCGGGGGCGCGCCGGGGCGCTGCGAGGGTCCGCGGGCCGGCGGCGCGGGCGCGCGGCGCGCGGCGCGTCGTCGGACTCGTGGCCGCCGCTGTGGAGGCCCCCCTCGAGAAAAAGATGCGGGTGGACCCTCGCTCATCTGTTGCGCGATTTATCCGCATCACGGCGGTGACCGGGAAACCTGGTCGTCCATTTTGGCGCATTATGCTACCTTCCGTGCGCGCTATCCATCGTCGCGAATCCTGATTGCGGGTGGCGCTAATGTGCTCTTGTCGTGTCTGGCCTCGCACTCCCCTCAGATTGCTGCTGCGCCCATTGCCGTCAGAAGCGGCGGGTGGAAACCCGATTGGAAGATGCGGGACTTATGGCCTGCAACCCCCCTCTTCCCACGCACTCGTCGGGCACGTGCATCGATCCTTAATCGGTCATAGGTCTGACGGTCTGCGCCTGTGCCCGTCGCTGTGATTTCAGAGTTTGTCGGTTTGTCTGATCACCGCCTGGTCCTGCTAGAGGCTCCGCTGCAGTGCAAAGCCCCGTGGGCGGCGGGCTTCGGGCGCGTCGCCTGGACCTCGGGCTCCGAATGGGACGCGGGCCTCGCGGCGGTCTCCGGCACCCTGGCCCGCTTGGCGGCAGCAGTCGAAGATGCAATGGCTTGCGCTAGGCTCCGTCCGCAATGGGGTGGAGGACGTGCGACGCGCCTGCAGCGCGCAGTGGTTAATGTCGCCGCTTGGGCCCGGGACGCCGTCTACACGCTGGTGGGCCAAGTAGCTGGCGCCACCAAGGTGTTAGGGGGTTCGTCTCGGGGTCAAGCCGCGGCCCCGCGCCCGCCTTTAGATTCGGCCCGTTTTGCGAGCCATGCCGAATTTAAAGCAGCCGTCAACAAAGCAGCCTGGGACGAGCGGCGTGGGGCCATTCGCAGATACCGGCGCCTTCGCGAACTAGACGCGGGTGCCGCGGAGCGGTACCTGTCCACTTTCTTCAAAAGACACTCTGCGTTTGAGGTGCGTCTCGCCGAGCCGTCGTCGGGAGCCGCCCTGACGCGCGCTCAGATGCTTGACGCTGTCCGGGACGATATCCTGGCCAGGGACAACAGTGATTTTCCGGTAGGCCCAGCGGCCGAGGAGGCCATGTCAAGGCAGGTGGGCGTTGTTCGCAGGAACGGGGCGTGCGCTGAACAGCAAATGTTTGCCTTTCAGCCGTAGAAAGTACCGTCCGTGGCTG
>CAUYUJ010004257.1:0-42500 GCA_963575745.1 Prorocentrum cordatum
GAGGAGGAGGAGGAGGAGGAGGAGGAGGAGGAGGAGGAGAAAATGGAGGAGGAGAAAATGGAGGAGGAGGAGGACGACGAGGACAAGGGGCGAGGAGGAAAGGGAGGACGAGGCTGGGCCGCTGGCGGGGTGCCAGCGAGGGCACACCAGGGTCAGAGGGGGGAGGGGAAGGCGACTTCCTACCAGACCCCCCCAACCTAACCCGAAGACCCGAATTTCGCTCGAATTTCGGGTTGGGCGGGGGTACGGGCTTCATATGCCTTTTTTCGATAATCCCCGACACCCCCCCCCACCCCACTGGAAATGGAGGGCAAATCGGGGCCTTCGGGTTGGGTTGGGGTGGCTTGGTGGGCGGTGAGAAAGGGAGGCAAGACGACGCCAGGACGAGGATAAACTCGGGTGGGGATAAACCGAGAAGCTCTGATATCTGGCTGCTCTCGAGGATGCTTCGAGCGCCGCCAAAGAAACCTGGGTCCGCGGAGGGAGGGAGGGGCAAGACGAAGCCAGCACGAGAACAAAGTCGGCGGAAGATGAATCGAGAATCTCTGAAATCCGGCGGCTCCAAGGACCCCCGACGTCATGATTTTTTCGCAACGCCGACCCCCAGAGGTCTGGACCCCTTCCCGGGGACCGGTTTCTCGTCCCGAATTCTTTTTTACGGTCCCGAGGCCCAGGAAGGCCGAAAATAATGAAAAAGATGCCGCCGTGATCTTTTCATGACTCGAGGGGGTCTGGGTCTGGAGGATGCCTCCGTCGCCGAGGCCTCCTCGGAGAGCGCTCCAAAGCGCCCCGGGAGCGCTCTGGAACGATCTCTCTGAGACGGATTATGTCTCCTCGCACGCCCCGACCGAAGGGGGGGTTCGGCGCCGCGCACGTGGCCCCCAAAGCCCAGGTCAGCCGGAGTTCGGAAGAAGACAAGTCCAAGACGGGGACCAGGAACCGAAAAGTCCAGCCTTCAGCCCCAAGAGGCCCCCAGGAGGCCCCAAGAGGCCCCAAGGGGCCCCAAAAAGCACCCCAAGAAGCCCCAAACTGCCCCCAAGAGGCCCCAAGAGGCCCCAACACGGCCCCCAAGAGGTCTCAAAACTGCCTCCCAAAAGCCCCCAAGAGGCCCCAAACCGGCCCCCAAGCGGCGAGGTAGGCCGGCGGAACGAGCGAAACGATCATTGTCTATTTATTATGTTTCTTTCTCTTCTTGAACAGTCGCCCCCAGCGATGCTTGGACTACTCTTGAACACTCCTCCTGCAGAGGGACATGCCCGACCTGAAGCTGAGCGGGCCCCATCGGGGCCAACCCCCGTGGCCTGAGCGCTTCGACCTGGGCACGTGGCCCGCCCCATATGGAGCTTCCGGGCGGCCCGCCCTATAGCTCGCGGGCTGCCAGCCTCCCCGAAGGGCTACGCGGGCGGTGCCAGGCTCGTTCGCTGTCGGCGCAGCGTCTGCGCTGCTGCTTCTGGCCAAAGGTCTAGATCAACCTTCACACGATGGACTGCTCAACCGACCACCCCCACCCAACCCGAAGACCCGAATGTCGGGTTGGGGGGGCACGGGCTTCACATGTGTTTTTGTTCCGCGTTCCCTGTTTCCCAACCATCCTGTGGTGTTGGGTCCTCGTTTTGAAGAGACGTCGCCCCGCGTTCCTATCCTCCTCCTCTCCTCCTCCTCCTCCTCCTCCTCCTCCTCCTCCTCCTCCTCCCCCTTCCTCTCTCCTCCCGCCATCAGCATCATCATCGTCATCATTAGCATCATCGTCATCATCAGCGTCATCAGCATCATCATCATCATCATCATCATCATCATCATCATCATCATCATCATCATCACCATCGTCATCATCATCATCATCATCATCAACATCATCATCATCATCATCATCGTCATCATCATCATCATCACCAGCATCATCACCCATGTCGGCACACCCCTCACACGCTTCGTGGCCCCATACGGAGCTCCACTGAAGGCCCCAGTGCCACCGCCCGCATGCGTCCCCCACACCCATTTCGGCACATCCTTCACACGTTTCGTGGCCCCATACGAAGCTCCACCGAAGGCCCCAATGCCACCGCCCGCGTGCGTCCCCCACACCCAGTTCGGCACACCCCTCACACGCTTCGTGGCCTCATAGGGAGTCCCACCGAAGGCCCCAATGCCACCGCCCGCGTGCGCCCCCCATACCCATGTCGGCACACCCCTCACACGTTTCGTGGCCCCGTAGGGAGCTTCACCGAATGCCCCAATGCCACCGCCCGCACGCGTCCCCCACACCCAGTTCGGCACATCCTTCACACGTTTCGTGGCCCCGTAGGGAGCTCCACGAAGGCCCCCGTGCCACCGCCCGCGTGCGTCCCCCACACCCATTTCGGCACACCACTCACACGTTTCGGCACACCCTACAGCCGAACCTACTGGGCGCGAGCGGTCTGCAGCCGGACCATCTCTCGGTCCTGTGGACTCTCGCCCTGGGCCGTCGGCTGTCTGGCCCGCTGCTCCCTCGGCCGACGTCGCCCAGGCGTGATCCTGGACTGCGGTCGCCACGAGGTCGGGAACGGCAAGAAGGAGGGCGACGACTGGCGGCCGGAGCTCCATGCGCTCCCGCGCGCCACGCGCCGCGAGGACCTCCTGCTCATGCGGGCGCCGCTCGTCGACTTTTTCCTGGCAGGGCCGCCGGAGGGCTCGCGGAAGCAGCTGGAGCAGTTTGCGGCGCGCACGAAGCGGCGCAAGAGGAGGCGACGGCCCTCGCCAGGGAGCTCGGCTTCACCGAGCTTATCCGCGAGGCCTGACCTGAGGAGCGCACCCCCCCCCCGAGCTGCGCCTTCTCTCGACTGCCCAACTAATTGTTTGGCCTCGCGCCGCGGACGACACGCGCGCGTCGCTGGGGCCCCCCCGGGGCGACCAGCGCGCGTCGCGGGAACTCCGCGTTGCGTTCTCCCCCGCGCCTCGCTCGCCCGTCGTCGCTCTGCCCAGCGGTCAGAACCTTGCCCGCTATCAGCCAGCCAGCTAGCTAGCTAGCTAGCTCTCTCTGCTCCGCGCAGCGGACGACCCGCGCGCGTCGCTGGGGCCCTTCCGGGGCGACCGGCGCGCGTCGCGGGGACTCCGCGCCGCGCTGCGCCCGCAGCTTTGGATTTTGAAGTGCGCGGGCAAAGAGGGAGGAAAAGAGAAGAAGGAAGCGGGCGCGATCCTCGCGAGGGGCACGCCGACATGGGCGTCGCGGCGCGCGGGCGCCGCCGCCGGGGTTCCCGCGGAAGCTTTCTGCGGCGGCCACGCTCAGCGTCACGAGTGCACTGACAAGCACACCCAAACCATTCACATTCATATACGTGTACCAGAGGCGTAGCCATGATCGCGTTCGCACAAATAACTATATTCGCTCGCACGCAGACTCATTCATACTTAGACTCACTCGCGCTCAGATTCACATGCGCCTAGTCTCTCGTAATTAGACCAAACGTTTCCCTTCGCGTCGTGTACCCCGCCACACGTCGGCGCGCCCCTCATACGGCTCGCGGGCGCCACCGAAGAAGATACTCACAATTGCGGCACTCACAACTGCACATGGTTGGGCCCCTCGCCAGGATAATTTCTCCCCCGACAGACCTTCTGCTATCTGCGCTGACCTGAGTGCACCCACTGGGCGGCGCTAGCGCCCTTTCAGCCTCCCGAAAGGCACTCTGGCAATCGCCGCTCACGCTCGCCCACGCGGGCGCGAGGCAGGAAAAAGAGCGCAACGCTGCCGCGCTGCCGCGTCGGCGCGCGGCGGCGCGCAGCTGGATGCCCATAAGCGCCGCGCAACTGACTGCAAGTCGCCAGCGGGTTCGCCAGCTGCCAGCTCAGCCGAAACAAGCAAGACGGAGAAGCAGGCGGGCCCAGCGCAAACCCGGCACCGCCGACAGAGCGAAGGAAGAGGCACTCAGTCGACGCCTCCTCCAAGACACACGGGCAGGAAGAACGCCGCACCACGTCGGCGGCCCCGAGGCCCTCAGCCTCTGGAGCTGGCGGGACTTGGCCGGCACTCGCGAGGAGAAGGGCTCGGCTCTGAGCCCCACGGACGCGACGCCCTTAGCCTCTGGAGCTGAGGATGCCCTCGCCCTCGCTGATGACGTACGAGTCGCACTCTCCGCAGGCGTCGCCAGTCTCACTCTTGCCCGCCCCTTTGATTTTCGACGCGGCTTGGTTCGTCTCGGCCCCCGTCGGGGCCCGCGCCTTCGCGAGGCGCACCACGTTGACGGACCAGTCGCACTCGGTCGATTCGTGCACGCATGAAGAGTCCGCCACGCACGCAGAGACCACGACCTTCTTAGCCTTGTCGACCTGCAACTCCTTCATAAATTTCGAGGGTGGCTCGAACTCCGCCTTCCGGCCATCCTTCATCAGCTCCTCCACCTGCTCGGCCTTGGAGCCTTTCTTGGTAGCCCCCTTGCGGAACCAAATGTTCTCCAGAATCACTACGTCCTTGTCGACGAACTCGAACTGGCGCATCTCGATCTAGTCATCGAAGTGGCCGTCGATACCGGCGATAGCGGTGTCCTGCGCGCCGTGGGCGCTACGCCGCCACCCCCTCTGCTGCCGCACTGAGGCAGCGCCTCCGCGCCCTCCCCGAAGAGGCCATGCCCCGCGACGTTCCGGAGTGCCGTCGCCCCGCCGTCGATCTCGATCGGCCCGTCACGGACCGCCGCCTCAACCTTCGCGCGCAGGACGGGCTTGATGCGCTCGACCCGCGCCTGGATCTCGTGATCCATTTCCTTGTCCTCGACCTGCAGGTTGCCACCGCCAGCCTAGGCCGCTCGCGAGAGAGCCACAGCTGTGGCCACCACCACCTAGCGAGAGCCGCCCGCGCGCACAACAGCACCGAGAAGAGCCTCCGCCATCGCGTCGGCCATGACCGTAGCCAGCTCGAACCAGGTGCTGGGCGAGCAGGCTGCTTGAGCCAAAACGGATACGGATGTTGCATGTTCCCAGACCGCCCCCCCACTGAAGTGGAGGGTAAATCGGGGCCTTCGGGTTGGGTTGGGGTGGTTTGGTGGTCGGTGAGATATGGCAGCTCAAGGAACTGCATGGGCTTCTCCACCGTAAAGCGCATCTTTGCTGAAGGCTTGTGCTGCAATCAGCGGCGCGGGGTTCGGTGAGGTCGTCTACGCTGACGACTTGAACGTTTATCGTCCCATCCTGTCGTGCGTGGTCAATGTGCAATCACAGGGCTCCCTTCGTGGGTCGGCGATGCCCGCTACTCGCGGAGATTGGCAACAAGTCGCAGTAGCGCAAGTCGAAGAAAGTAGCAGCAACCAGCGGCCCCACTTTTGAAAGCTCCATCACCGTCCCGATCCCCACCCACCCCCTTCCCTGCCCCCTCCCCCTCCCCGCCCGGCACCATCCAGACCCTCCCAAAGCCTGTTTCACGAATGCGTCCCCTGCCGTCCGCCTCCCTCGCCCTCCCCACCCCCTTTCAGAGAAAAGTAATAATAATAATCATAACCACTCAAAAGAAGTCACAGCCTGGACGTCCCTCACTCGTTGAAGAAACTCGAAATGAATAAACGCGTGCAGGATATGTTGGGCACGGGCGTGTCAGGTGATCTTTAAGAGTCCTGTGCTGCAGCTTCCAGACCGCGTTTGCGGCGTCAGCGCAGATAGCCGAAATACCCTAGACCCACCCTAGATCTGATAGAGTCACGAGCCTCGACCTTGGAGCACGTGTGCGCATAAATGAAGCGTGGAAGGAAGGTGGAGATGGGAAGCGCGGGAAGAGCGAAGCAGCAACAGGGAAGAGAACGCAGGAAGACAGGAGCGGAAAGCGCCGTGCCCAAGCCCTACAAAAAAACCATCTGAATATGCCCTCCCCACCGCTGGTTGCCGCCCCACCCTCCTGCAGGATCAGGGCAACGGTGCGGCGCCGAACGCCTCGACGCCGAACGCCTGCGCGACGCCGAACGCCTGCGCGACGCCCAGCGGCTGCTCGACGCCCAGCGGCTGCGCGACGCCCAGCGGCTGCGCGACGCCCAGCGGCTGCGCGACGCCCAGCGGTGGCGCGACGCCCAGCGGCTGCGCGACGCCCAGCGGTGGCGCGACGCCCAGCGGCTGCGCGACGCCCAGCGGCGGCGCGACGCCCAGCGGCTGCGCGACGCCCAGCTGCGGCGCGACGCCCAGCGGCTGCGCGACGCCCAGCTGCGGCGCGACGCCCAGCGGCTGCGCGACGCCGAACGGCTGCGCGACGTCGAGCGGCTGCGGCCCGCGCGCCCGTGGGGGCACGACCTCCCGCCGGGCGTGGCGCGTCGGGCACCGCTGCCGAGAGAGCACCCCCGGAGGCTGAGCTGAAGCGCGTGCAGTCTGCGTGCATGGCGCCTCCCACATTGCATGGTGTCCGAGCAGATGGGGTCGGAGCATCGTGCCGCATCGCCGGGTGCATTGCCGATGCATCGCCGATACATCGGCGATGCACTGGCGACGTCGGCGTGGAGAAAGTCGGGCACCACGTCGATCCGCATCGCCGATGCCTCGGCGATGCGGCGCACGCCTCCGACCCCACCTACTCCGACTCCATCCAGGAAGCCTACAGCGGAGGCCAGTCCACAAGGAACTGTCCACGAGAACCCAACTTGATTTTTGGTGCGAGAACGTCACGCTTTCCATGGCAAAACCATCGAAAACCAGGAAACACAGGGCACCCTGGAGGCAAGCAGGGTCTTTCTTCGCATGGGCCCCCACTGTAGAGCATGGCAAACCAACGCACCGTCGCCGCTCGAGCTGCGCACTCCTGGCGCGGGGGGGAATCGGTCTGCCAGAGGAGCCGCCACAGCACGCCGCGGGCACGTGGTGGAATGTCCACGAGATCCTCCTCGAGTTCGGGGTCTTGGACATACTACTACAGCCAGCCCGGACCTCAGATTTCTGGGCTGTCTCGGGGTGCGTCGCGCTGCTTCCCCCCTCCAAGAGGCACCCAAGAGGCACCCAAGAGACTCCAAAATGCACCCGACTCGCCTCTGACAGGTACGGTGGCAGAATGAGGCGAAGGCCACCAGATCCGACATCCCAGTAGCCTGCCCGGGGGGGCGTGGCGTGCCAATGTTTGTAGCTGTCGAACGAAGACCCCCACGGCGAGTCACCGCCGCCCGTGCATGTCTGGGAACGCCTATGTGGCCAAACATTGGGCCAAAGTTTGGCCAAGCAATTGGACTATGCGTTCTCCCAGCCGTGCTGAAATCCTTTGGGGAAGCAGGGGAAGAAGGGAAGGACTTGAAGTGAGATATGGATTTGCCCTAAGTCTGGCGGTGGAACCAGTGACCTTTTGCACCACCCTGCAATGCCACCTACAGTGGAGGCCCGACCACAAGAAACCTTCCACAAGAAACCCAACCCTGAGACCCCAGGACATCCATCGATTTCTGGCGTGGGAACGTCACGCTTTCCATTGGAAAATCATCGAAACAGAAGGAACCCAGGGCACCTTGGAGGCAAGCAGGATGCTTCTTGGCATGGGCCTCCACTGTAAAACCAGGGCAGCTATTGAACAAAACGAACTAACGGGATTCCGAGAAACACCGCTGGCTTTGTCCAATTACAACGTCGCGCCTCGAGTGCGGCAGCTCAGCTCGAACCCGAGTGCCTACCAGGGCACAGGCAGCCAAAGGGGATGAGAACCGGAGGCCCCTACCTGACTGAAGCCGGACCGCAGGAAAGGCCGAGGATATTCCCCCAGACTTTCGTGCCGCCACTGCGGTTGGACCCCATTGGAGCCATCGCGGAGCTCTCTTAGGGTTGGCTGGGGGCGTCGGTAGAGGCCTGAGCGAGCTGCTGGGCGACTAGACTCGGGCCAGGGCATGGACGGCCTCAGGCAGGCCAGCTTGCTCCAGTGGCCCAGCCGCGGGGAGCAGGGATGGGCCGGTAATTTACACCCCAAATTGAAGTTCTGAGACTCGTCTCAAAATCGGTGGCGCGACAAACGGAGACTTCGAGTCTCGTCTCAGAACCGCTGCTCGACCATCGAGCGAGCCAGCACGCAACTTCGATAGCGGATGAACTGGTACACCCAAAACCATGTTTTGAGACTCGCCCCAAAATCGGTGCTGGCCCTTACGGATGAGACGTCAAATCGCCTTTATACCATATAGGCTGGTACCCCCATTGCGCACACGACACGTGACACCGAGTCTGGGACAATTACCCCTGTGAATTCCTGGTCTTCTTTCTTGACTAGCTATCAGACCACCCCAACCCAGCCCGAAGACCCGAATTTGATCCGAATTTCGGGTTGGGGGGGGGTACGGGCTCCATACGTGGTTTTCCCCCACCCCCCACCCCACTGGAAATGGAGGGCAAATTGAGGCCTTCGGATTGGGTTGGGTTGGTTTGGTGGGTGGTGATTCTCTGAGGAGTACCCCCTGGAATTCCCGTTTCCCTTCCCTCCAAAGCATACCCCCTTGGATTCCCGGTCGCTCTCTCGCTCGTCCCCCTCACCCAGACTTACTCAAGGTGACTGTGCAGCCCCAGAAGTCACGGGGCCGCGAATTACATGCAGCGTATTGCCGCGGCGTGTGGGGGCGCAGTAGGACCGACCCTCTTGGGACGAGACGCGATTTGTTTGCGTGGACCCTGCCAGCATTTTCGGAGTCATTGTCCATCATGTCGGCCACCATGCTATCGGCCACGCGGCCAGGACACGATAGCTTGCATCACTTTGCTTCGAAGAGAACAACAACATACCCATTTGCAACGCGTGTGCGCAGAGGTAGTCGCATACAGCTCCAACTCCAATGCTGCTGGCTAGCACGAGCGCAAGCCCAAAAACACGGTCTCGATGTCACGGAGTCGGTGCGGGGCCACATCCGCTGGCCTTGTGGATGCCATGACAATGGATACTCGAACTGTTCGACCATTGAATTAAGTAACATGTCTTTGTCTTAAGCATGTTCGAAACATGGTTTACACATTTTAACACTGTAGAAACATGCTTTAAACATGCTTTAGACATCTGGAAATTTGGTGGGAATACGCCTCCTCTCCACTCATCGCCTTCCACAACGCTGGCCTAGGACTCGAATCCCCTCCCCTCTCCACCCCACCCCCCCGTAGCGACAAGCGACGGCAGGGTGAGCACCGCCACTCCCTGCAAGCCGCCAATCCTACCTGACAACCCCGCGGAGCCGCCTGTCCCCAGCGGGCAGAGCGCCCAGGAGAGCAGAGCGCCACGGGTACGGAAAAAAAGCGAGTTTTTTCTTTGGTGGGGGGGGGGACGGGGAGGGGGGCCGCAGGAGGGGAGACTGGCTCGTGCGGCGAGCTGGGCATGGGGGTCGGACGCACATGCCTGCCCGGCGACAGGCATGGGCATCCGCGGTGGTGCGCGGCGCCACCCCTGCCCGCCCGCTTGACGAGGTTGGGCACCTGGGCCTCGGACACGAGGACCGGAGGACCCCTGTCCGGTGACAGAGAGGGGCGTCCTGCCCAGACCGGCGCCTATCAAGTGGGCGCCTGTGCCAGCCGCACGAGCTCGACCATCGCGCGCGTGCGCGTCGACGTCGAGCGCGCCAACGCGTCTGCGCAGCCTACGGAAAGCCCAGACACCAAAATGAATTTGAATAATTTGATCTTGTCTTGGGGGTGTCTGGTGATCATGAGGTAGTGATATTTGACACCGCCAGTATCCGGATAAAATGCTGCCTACCTGATACTCAGGCGCGAGGTTCCAACCTGGCGCCGCGTTGACACTGCCAGTGTCCAGCGGCGCGGCGCTTGACGCTGGTGCTTTGCACCTGTTCTTGGATGCCCGGCAAACCCCGAACTGCGAGGACGGGCTAGCTTGAGGCACAAGGAACGAACGCCAATGCCAGTCCATCGACAACGATGGGCATCCAGGCCAACACGGCGTCTGCTTGAAACCGTCAATGGCAAAGACTGCCGCGATCGCAACGGCAGTCTGGCCGTCCCACTGCCAACTTAGCGAGCCGAAACAACAGGTGGAACGCTAGCCAGA
Source organism: Prorocentrum cordatum (assembly GCA_963575745.1). NCBI lineage: Eukaryota > Dinophyceae > Prorocentrales > Prorocentraceae > Prorocentrum > Prorocentrum cordatum. The sequence goes on from CAUYUJ010004257.1 coordinate 9,962, forward strand.
GCTAGCTGGAACGTGGCCACCTGCGTGCCCGAGGTTGTCAATCACCGTGCCACTATCAGGAAGGCGGGCTAAGGAAAGAAGGCATTCCCCCTCGGCCATGACGAGCCTCGGCCACAAAGAGGTCCCCCGACCGAATTAGATCTAAGGGGCGGCCCGAAAACCAGAGGCCCTCCTGACGCCGAAGCGGTCATTGTAGCATCGTCTTGCCTGTACCCTCATACGATCCTGGGCCACTGTCGCCAAGCCATTCGCTGGTTAAGGGGATATTCAAGGGCGTTCTGCGAGATCACAAAGCGTTTCGTGGCGGCCCATGCGTCCCCTGATCGCTTCACCTTGGACAGTATCGAACGGCGTCGTCACGGGGAGAAAGAGGGAGACGAGGAGGACAGGGAGAACGAAAAGGACGAGAAGAAGGAGGCCTCGTGGGGGCCTCGTGGGGTCCCTCTTGAGGCCTCATGGGAACCTATTGAGGGCCTCTTGAGGCCTCTTGGGGGCCTCTTGGGGGCCATCTGGGGCCGTCTTGGAACCCTAATGGGCCGACTTGGGGCCAGCTTGGGCCAGCTCGGCCGTCTGGATGATACCTTGAACCGCAATGGAAGCCATATCGGGCATCCCGACGCCTTTTCCGCCCAAGATGGCTCCACAGTGGCTCCAAGACGGTCCAAAATACCTTCCAAGACGGCCAAGTTGGCCAAGACGGCTCAAGATGGCCCCAAGAGGAGCTCCACAAGAGGACCACAGGGCGAAAATCGCAATCTGCCATTCGGAGTTTAATGAGTTTCGCGATCTAGCGATCTCGGATTCTAGCACGCCCAAGCCGGCCCCAGTGGCCTCAAAGACCATCCCAAGACGGCCCAAGAAGGGACCCCACGGGGGCCCAAAGACGGCCCCAGGATGTCCAAGACAGCCTCGAAGACGGCCCAGGGTCCAAGACTGCCAAGAGGATCCCGAAATCGGACACGATGGCCCTGCATGGGCTCCAAGACGCCCCCAGGTGGCTCCAAGAAGGCCTCAGATAACTTCAAGGCGGCACTGCACCGACCTTGCAGACGTGCTGCAGCGAATTGTTGCGTGGATTTCTGTCAATGCAAAACCCCGAAACGGCGAGGGGATAACGAAATTAATTTCGCGAGTTTTTTAAGTCGCCGTCCCTGGCCAACAAAAATCCGCACGATTTTCACCTCGAAATCCGGAACGAAATTCCTCAGGACACTCCGGGCCCATCCTTTCGTTTTCCGAACGAAATCCGCTCTGCGGTGTTGGCGCCATGACACCAGAGGTCTGCGATACGAGCCAAGAGGGCTCCAAGAAGGCCTCCAGGGTGGGCCCGAAGAGGCGGGAAACCACAAACGCTTGGCCACACGGGCGTTCGCAAAAGCAAGAGCTGGCGGTCGGAAACTACCACAAAGCCCACAGAGCCCAGAGCACTCACCTCCAAGATCGCCGAGATAGCCCAACATGACCTCCGAGCTGGCCTAAGGTGGTCTGGGGGAGACTCCAAGATGGCCCAAGACTGCTCCAAGTTCGCCACATATACCTCCAAGACTGGCCCCAGGGGCCTACAAGACCCCCAAGAGGGCTCCAATAGGACCTTCAGGACCCCCCAGGGTGCATTTCAGACTGCCGAAAGCCGAAGACGGTCCAAGAGGCCCCCAAGATAGTCCCAAGACGGCCCAAGACGGCCCCTAAGAGGGCCCCAAGGCGGCTCAAGGTGGCCCCGATACGGCCGCAAGGCAGCCCACAGACAATCCCAAGACGGTCCAAGAGGGCCCCAAGATGGCCCGAGAGAGTTCCGAGACGGCCCAAAAGACGCGGTCTCAGAAAGCGCCAAACAGTCCGAGAACACCCTAAGACGGCCGAAGAGAGTCTCAAGGAGGTCCAAGAGAGCCCCAAGAGGTGCCCAAGAAAGCCCATAGAGGGATCCTCTCCAATGATTCTACAGTGGTTTTCCCAAGTGCTGAGGGATCACGAAGTCAACAACCATGGCAACAACTTGGGTCGACTGTTCACCACACAGGCGTTTCCAAAGGTATAAAACGGTGGTGATTCGCAATAGGCGTCTTCGATTACATCATCGATATTGTGTGACGGCATGCGCTGGTGATGAATTCCGATGGTACCCAGTTCGGGATCGCAGTACACATCACAAGACTGGAGTGCTTGCGCCAGGAGACAGGGGACTATTATATACGGCCTGCATCCACACACGCACACATAATGTATACATATTAAACATGCACATACCCTGCGCGAAAGAAACGGGCGACGGAACATATTGGCAAGACGTCGCAAGCATAGTGCCCGCCCAAAGGCCCAGTACTTCATAATGATTCATAGCGTACTTGCGCCCGCGCCCCTGCCCCCTGCAGACCGCTCTGCTCCGAAGGATGGCTTGGGCCAAACGACGGCCGCCCAGGCACACCACTATCGCTAAGCGCTGCTGCGGAGAGCGGTCCGGGTCTCACAAGACCACCACAACTGACTACCGCAGACCTGTCCAACTACTGAAGAACCACGAGTGGGAACCCCGCCACCAAATAGCTGTACAGATCCAAGCTTCCACGAAGCTGCGGGCAGAGAGCCCATGACCCAGTCCAGAAACTCAAATCAAAAAAAACTGATATCTCTAACGGGGCCGCAGCTTTTGCTCCCGCTGGCTTCTGCAGGCCTTCCGCCAGCGGAGCCGCCCTCGTTTTGCCTCCGGCAGCTTCCGCCAGCCTTCTGCCTGTCTCAGCCGAGGGCGAGTTGCCAACCCCCCCTCGATCCTTCGAAGGCATATGCGAACCCTTCCTGGAGCGCCCATGCCACTGCAGAAACACGCCTGACTTCTACCCTGGCCCTGCGCGAGTGGGTTCCCTGCCCTCCGGCGCGCCCGCGGCACGTGGGCCGGCGCCACGACGCCGACCACGTGGACCGGCGCCACCGCGCCGACCACGTGGACGCGCAGCGGGCTCCGCGAGCGTGCCGCCGGCGCCACCGGCCGCAGCTGCGGCGCGAGCGGCACCGCCGTGGGCGCCGCGGCCGGGGTCGACCCCGAGCCCGTGGCCCCTCGGCAGGGCGCCGCCGTGCCGCTGCCGCCGCAGAAGAGAAGTTCGCCGCAGTCGCTGTCGCGACGCCGCAGCCGCCGCCTGCGCCGCTGCCGTCGACGGCTTCACACGTCGGTCGGAAGAAGTAGGCAACAGCAGGAAGCAGGAAGGCCGATCCAAAGCTGATGGGATCCAGGCCCTGCCAGAGAATAGGAAACAAAAAAAAAAAACGGCAAGAGCGCCTCGAATCTTGAAGTATGAAAACGCTTCAAGTAGACCGGGACTTGGGCACCCAAAAAAGATCTGCTTCCAACGACCGGCGGGTAGCCTTCACCGCTGGCCATCGGCACGGGTCGCTGCTGTCGCAAAAGGAGGCGGCAGCCCTGCGGCTGCCCGGATCCTGCTTCCGCTCTTAACCCAAGCCTCCCGCTGCCGCCGAGACTGGGCCGCGCAGAGACATCCTAGTACCATATGTTTTCCCAGGAGGCGCGCGTCCGAACCGAACATATAGTATACCCATCTTGTGGTACATCGTTTCCCGAGCGGTGTGGCACGAAAGCGCCCGCCATGACGCATATACTATAAGATTTCTCGGTGCGCGCGTCGCCCCTGGGGGGGGGGGGGGGGGGCGACGCACATATAGTATAAGTATGTTAGAGTGACGCCGAGATACAGCTGCTGCTCTGGGGGTGTGCCTTCCGATTCCGTGCCAATGAACCTCAGGCGCCCTGTCCGAAGCTGCTGCCGCACACGTGCAGTCAGCTGTCCACAAGCACGGCTCTCCAGGGAGATCGAAGCAGCACCCAAGACTGCCCGAACTCCCTCCTACGGCCGCTGCGCGATGTGGGATCGTGCCGTGGCTGGAGCTTGCTAGTCTCAGGAAACCACAGTAGTAGGACCAGCCGCCTTTGGGCAGCGGGATCGGCGTGTCCGCATCCAGGGACTGGCAGAGTCCAACGGGATAAAAGCACACGGCCCCAATTGCGTCGCTCTGCGTCTTCCCACTGCGATGTGTGCACACTGTCGCATGGAACTGGAGGGCCATTTGTAGTCCGCCTTCCATGAGTGAATATATAGGGCCCGAAAGGGCGCGGTACCGTCCCGCACCTAAGTCTTACACAGATGTTCGAGGTTCCGCCCCAAGTCCCTTATAATAAAATGTGAGATTGCTTTTAGCATCTGCCGTTGCGATATTTTAGAAAGCCCGAGCGCACGAGCAGAAAAAGGTTCTAGGCTAGCGCCGCCTCCCTCCTTCTCTTCCTGTTGGGCGCGTGTGTGAGGGAGCGCGTGTGTGCGGGTATCCCCCCAAGCAGTCCTTCTGCACGCCAGCGGGCATGGGCCTCCTGCTTGCCTTTCACCCGCAACTCTGGGTGCAGTGCGCTTGACGCATACCGTGTGATGCTCTCGCGACAGTAGCGTCGCTTGGCAGGCGGAGGAAAGGTGTGCGTCCGCCTCTCGGAGCCAAGGAGCTCGCCCTGTCTTGAGGCAAGCTCCTCAGCAGGAGCCCAGGCGGACAGAGGCTACCCCCGCCGACCGGGGGCCGCATCGGCACGCGTGCCCCTCAGGGTACCCCGAGCTAACGGCCGTGCAGAATCGTAGGAGCATGAGAGACTGATCGTTGGTGCTGCTGTGATGCCGCCGCTTCAGGGGGACTCGCCTCCCATGCCGTAGTTGTTTCGCGCCGCGTGCCTGCGCGCTTCTTTGGGGGGCCGCAGGAACCTGCCGCGAGTGCCCGGGCGAAGCGCCCAGGATCTTACTGGCGGCGCAGCAAGCACCCGCGCCATGCGGCTCCCCCCTCTTACCATCGCACCGAATGCGCCCGGGTGCTTGCTTTGTCGGCCAAAGTATCCACGATGACAAGAAAAGGGTGGGCAGCTGGCGCGATGAAAAACAAGGTGGGACCGCATGGCTCGGTTTCTAGTAGCGCAGCCATCAAAAACCTCGGCGCATCCGGCACAATGGACACCAGCGCGCGGGTATCATCGGCGGGTTCTTATCGCAACTCGACCGAGAGCGCGCAGGCGCGCCATCCTCAAGCCACGCGCGCGGAAGGCTGCGCTTCGGCAGTAGATGTGGCCACATCTCGTCGCAATTGACGGATGATAAGCCATCGTTGAAGGGCCCCTTCAAAGTTGAGAGGCACATTGGGCAATCATTGTTGACCGTCCGTTCAAACTCGACAGGCGCACTGGGCTCATGGCTGAATGCCCCCCCCGACCACGCACCCCGATGCGCTGGCTTCCACGGGCGGGGGCAAGGTTCCTGCTGCGCGACTTCAACTTTGGCTCGCTGGTCATGACAAGACTTATGAGGCCCATGAAAGCGTTGGGTCGCTCAGAGAGTCTTCAGAGGGGGAGCGGTGCATTATGGGAAGCGCGTCGAGGACGGGGGAAGCTTTAAAGGCTTCCAGGACAACTTCTTCCAGACAGCATTTGGCATCCAGGCACGCCCACATCACGCCAGAAAGGTGGCGGTGAGAGAGTGTCTCGTCTATCGAATTGAACAGCATCGAACGTTCAAGTGTCTTGTTCTCGTGGCTTGCTCCCATCGCCGAGCTTGTACATTCCCTGTCTTTGCCATGCTTGGGTACGACTCCGTTCTTTCTGTTTGCTAGTTTGCCTGTCGTCCGGTTCAATGTCCAGGGATGGCCCCAAAGATAGGCGCAAGGGGAACGGTCACCAGGAAAGCGAGCAAGCAGTGGAGGAGTGGGAGGCGCGGAAGCGATGCCACTTCAGAGAGCCACAGTCTGGCCAAGCTACTGGACTATATGTTCAGATGCTCTCTTTGGGGCTTCTCTGGGGCCCATTTGGGGTTTCCTGGGGCTCTCTTGGAGGCTTCATGGGGGCCTCTTGGGGGCCTCTTTGGGGCCTCTGCTGGGCAGCGTGGGGCCTTCTGGGGCCTCCTTAGTGCCTCTTGGGGCATCTCAGGGCCCTTGGGCCTTCTGAGGGCGCCCTTGGCCCGTCGGCCACCTTCGGAAGTAATATTGGGGGCCTGTCTGGGCTGTCTTCTGGCCATCGTGGGGCGCTGTAAGGCTGTCTTGGATGTCTCTTGGGCCGGCCCCCAAGAGCACCCCGGGAGGCCCCCAAGAGGCCCAAAAACTACGCTCCAGACGCTCCCGAGAAGCCTCCCACGAGACCCCATCAGCCATCCGAGTGGCCTCAGACCCACACAACCACGCAGCCCCACGAAGCCTCCCACAAAAGTTTCTTGACAATGACCTTCATCGACTCCAATTGTGCCACGACACGCCATCCAGAGATTCCTCGGTCCCCTCCCCCTCCCCTTCCTCCTCCTCCTTCCCTTCCTCCACCTCCTCCTCCTCCTCCTCCTCCTCCTCATCCTCCTCCTCCTCCTCCTCCTCCTCCTCCTCCTCCTCCTCCTCCTCCTCCTCCTCCTCCTCCTCCTGTTCCTCCTGTTCCATACATGGGCCGGCGGAATGAGCGAAGCGATTACATAAAGATGGTAGCCAGTGCTACTAAGCCCACACAGACACCCGATCGGCCAGATCACGCCGAGCCTGAAGTTCGGGAGGAAGCCGTGGAGGCCCACAAGGGAGGCCAGGACGAACAGGGACAACAAGCGCAGGCAAAAGGAGCGGGCACCCCAAGTCGCGCGGATGGACTGGAAGACGAGCTCGACGAAGACGGCGCAACCGAGGTCGAGGTGGACCACGAAGAAGAAAGTGTCGAGCACGAGCCCGTCGGAGAAGCACGCTCGCGAACCCAGTCCGCACAACCAAGCCTCTCGATGTCCTGCGCTGAGGATTCACTGCGCAAGATCATAGCCCAATGGTCCGCATCTGTGTTGAACGCGAGTTCCGCAGGAAGCTCTTGGCCCCCTGGGCGCCCAGGAAGAAAAAGCTCCTGAACATGAGGAAGAACGGAGGCTTCACAGCGCACCCGATACCAAAGGGCAAGGTGTTGTTCACCACGGACACGAAGAGCACGACGGCGCCAGAGTACCCCCTCTGGCCAGGGTCCCGAAAGATGCCGATGCAGCCGTTGCCGACTGACTGCAGAGCTGCGCCATCCAACGTGAACCATCGCGGAGCTGAGGGCCACTCGCGCGCCTCAATCGAAGAGAGGCCCATGAAAGCTCGACACAAGAAGATGTCAGCAACCATGCCCGTACCCCAGACCATCCAGTCCTCGAGGTCCAGTCGCTATGACGCCGTAAGGAACAGGGACGCCGCCCAGTGGCGTGGCCACGATTCGATCAGTTCACTGAGGATCCACAGCCATTTAAGCAGGACCTGACAAGTGCCAACAGGGGCCTCGATGGCAAAGTGCTGCTCGCCGCCTGCCACTGGATACCGCACGCGATGTGGGAACAGATCATGCAGGACATGATCCCCAAGAGGTAGCTCGCCCAGGAGATGCGGACTTCTGTCAACCCATGAACCTGCCGATGCCTCGGAAGCAGCCGACTGAACCGAAACACGCGGGAGCATGGGTCGCCTAGAAACACGAACTCTCTCTGCGGCAGGGTGGGCCAGCGCCCGCACGCGCATAGCGCCACGCGCAGCATGGAGCAGCGCACCAGGAGCGACTCAATCGAGATGACGCAGGCCGTGGTAACTTATGGCAGCCATCTGGGCGCGCGCGAGACCGTCGTCGAGTGCTCCTCGAAGTCCCCAACGGCCGAGAACACCACCAAGAAGAAGGCGCCTGCCACCCGACTCGGCCATCGCCACGCCCCGGGCCGGGCCGCGACACTCCCAGTAGTGACCAACATAATCTTCGCATCCCTCGCATCCCAAAGAGCCACCGCAGAGCCCCCGCAACGTAGATAAAGCCCGCGCCAGGGGGAACGACCTGAGCTTCTGCTGCAGCGCGGTCCGAGGTAGCCCACGAAGCTCAATGCCCTCCCGTGCGGAAACCACTTGGTCCAGCCCGACCGGCGGGGAGTCGCGGTCGGAGACGCCCGTCAGCAAGGGGCCCACCACGTCACGCAGAAGGGCGCTGTATGCTTCGCGCTGAACCAATCACCGAGCAGCAGGGCGCTCGTGAAGAAGAGCACTGGCTGCCGTCGCACCATGGGGAATAGTCGGCACTGGTCGACTGCGCCAAAAACTCGACACGCGCGGGCAGTTTCCAGAAGTACGGCGGCAAGTTGCCCGCGATGTCCGCGAGGCACCTGCGCGGGGGCCCATCGCTCAGCCGCAGTGCGAAGGCGACGCGGACATCCTGCATGCTCGAGATGAGTGGGCAACCACGACCGAACATGAGCGGGCTTGCACGGGGCGCGAGCTCGCGCAGCTTGGACCACCCCATTGTCCGAGACAAAAGAAGTCGACGCGCCGCGGAGCGCCTCCAGGAAACCGAAGGAGTCGCACCAAGACATGAATATATATAACTGCTGTAGCTGGGCAGGGAGTGGCCGAAATTGATCACACACACACACACCATCGTCGGGGGCGCCCTCGCCACGCTGTCGGTGGAGTTCAGAGAAGCCGGCGCCGAAGATGCTGCAGGCGCCGCCACCCCCGGGCGGCATTTGGCCCGAGGTACTTTCCAGGGAGAGCATCGCAGAGGCGCCAGGCCCAAGCCACATGCCCAAGTATAATAATGTAGCCTCTATTTCGAATGCCTTCCCATCCGCAATGCGCAGCTCCAGATGGCCCAAGACGGCAGCAACCAAGGTGGGCCAATGCGCACTAGCAAGCGGGGCGATCCCTCTTTTCGGTGGCTTGAGCTTCAGATTCGCAAGTTCCTCGGCCACTGCCATGACCGGCCGAGGGAAGCGGAGATCGACGCAATCTCCGAGAATGCCTCGAACATCGTCTGCGCACGCTCGAGATAGTCCCCGGTTGCGCAGCTTCTAATCCGAGCCTGGGATCTTCACGGAATGGCGACGTGGCGAGAAGGCTGTCAGAGAGAGCGCAGCCTTCTATGATGCCACAGAAAATATGGAGGGAAAGAAAAAAAGTCCCGCGCGAGCCTCGCAACGCGGCCGACAGCAATGAGCATCGCGTAGAGCGGTCGAAACGCCGCCAGTAAAGCGCCAAGTAGGCGCAACTGTTCAAGGATCGCAAAGAGGTGTTCCTGGCTAAGGCTGGCCGAAGTTCAGCGCCACCAAGAGTGGGCGCGTGGCCTCAGCCTGCGGCGCCATAAATGCCACTCTTGCCATAACATCGAGCTGCTCGAGGATGTTGGACGTGAACTGGCGGCCAGCGATGAAGCCGTGCCGTGCCATAGGCGTCGTCTGCCGCACAGCTGGGGGAAGGAGGCGTCGAGCGTCGCCGAGATGACCTCCAGATCGGCATTCCGCAGTCCAAGCGCGCGAACAGAATCTGGGGACCGAACAACCACGTTCATCGTCGTCAACCGCCTGACAACCCTCGGGCAGGAAAGCTTGCAAAGTGCCACCCGACGCCGGGAAAAACCTCTGGCCATCCATCATCCAGACACACGCTCGCCACAATACCTCTGCCCCATTCACTGTAAGCGGCCCACGCCGAACATGGGAGACCATCCACGCTTGGCGCCGACCGAGGCGGAGCCAGCCTTCGAAGGGCACAAGCAAGTACTTGCCGCGACGGTGGCGCCATGCTCGAGCAGTCGCAGGCCGCCACAAACTTCTGCGCGCACAGCTTGGCGCGCAGGGGGAACGTTGGCGGCCGCGCCGAAACGGGGGCCCAATAGTCTGCAAGAGCCGTCAGCTTCGCCCCTCGATCAGTGCGGAACGAGTCACCGACACGAACAACACGATGCGTGGGCCGTTTTGCAGACGGAACCCACTATCTCGCCACCCGCTGCACGGCAGAAATCGCCCCGGACGCTGGCTTGGCCCGCCAACATGGTCGACCAACTCAACCCCAGCACCAGACGCAGACATGCTACTGCGGGCCACCTCCGACGAGTTCAGGACCTTGACTGCCATCGCCGCGCCCAGCCTCCAAATGGCCCGTGCAGCACGCCGCACAAAGATCAACTGGGCGCCCAGGCTGTCGGCATCGGCAACCAATACTCGATGCAAAGTATCGCACGCAGCCGCGTCGAGAAGAGTTGTACACCGCCCCAACTGCCGCGGCGGCGATAAAGCCGCGAAGAAAGCTGCTTCCTGCTGCAGAAGACACTCCACTTTCTGCTGAAACTCAGGCCGTTGATAAAAGTGCGCAGGGAATGATTGCTATAGGCGCCATCTTGCTGTCGATGCTGAACTTGAACACGAATACTCTCGTGATATGAGACCTCCTGCGCGTAGAGCTCCTCGGGAGTAGAGCGATGTAGTCGACGAGCCATCCAATTCGGCTCAGAGGGCCAGAATCGATCGATGCGTGCAAGCGCGCAGGAGCCGCTGCAATAATGAGTCTGACCTTCCGAAGCAATCTCGAGCATCTGCTTGCGCACTTGCACCCAGGTCTTCACGCGGGTCCTCGCATTGTTGCGGGCCTGGTGCCCCGCACAAGCTCTGGCCGCGCAAGATGCAGAGCATCGTGGGACGCGAAGTTCAAGTCACCGAAGACCACCAACATGCGCGCCCACGGGTCAGCGCGAGCCCAGACGAGGCCCGCATCGAGCTCCGACGTGACAGCCTGGACCTGCTGCGGCGATGGAAGCCGGCACCACCATGGCAACACCCCATCAGGCGCGTCCTTCCCGATCGAGCTCCAGAGAACAAAACACTGCAGACGACGGCGCAACCCTGGACATGAAGAACTGCAGCTCCTCTAGCGCCTGGCGCACCTCCTGCACCGCGAAGATGGAGTTGGTGATGCCGCTTTGACCATATGGGTCGCCTTACTCATCGCCTGCATGCCTTCGCCAGCGCAGCAAAGCCCTTGCATTTCACGAGACGAAGGAGAGCTCGGCCGACTTCGGGGCCGCGCCAGCCTCCACCAGGCGCACGAAGATGTCGTCAAACTCGCTAAAGAGACCACTTGGGTGCCGCGGTAGGTGCCAGGATCGGGTCGGTGAGCTTGCGGATATCGGATCGTATCCAGCCCCGAGAAAACAAAGCCGCATCATGCCAGCAGCAGCGAGTATCATCCCGAAGTTGAGGTTGAATGCGAAATATTGTGTTCCAGCTTCCGGTGATCCATCCATTCTGCCTGTCGAACTAAAACTTCGAGAACGCGTAGTTCCCCCGAAGGAGCGAGACCACTTTCTTGCCCGATATCTCCCGTTTGATATGGAAAGGGGCTTCTGCCAGGGCCGATATGCAACTGAGCAGTATCGCCAGAAGCAGCTGGAACTGGAAAACGCATCCACTGCCCCTTCCCAGGAAGGCGGAGAGCTGCAAGAGCTTGGACCACCTTTTTCCCCAGCAATACCAACAGCTCCATTGAATTGAATCATGAACAGTTTATCTTGAGCATCTCCGGCCACCGCGTCATTGTCCAGCTTAGCGCCGTGCAACCACTTCTCAACTGACGTTACCACATCTTCCTGTTTGACCAAAGTCGGCGCCACAACCTTGAGAATGGTTCCGTCCACTTCACGTTAAAACCCCGCCGTTGGCTTGGATGGCAGGGGAGCAAGGCTGGCAAGAGCAAGCTCCCGACGCATCTCGTCCATGGCCTGGCGCATTTGGTCCATACCAGCTGCCAAAAATTATGTACGAGTGTCGATGTCTCGCACCTGGGCTTGAAGGGCGTCCGTCTGCTTATGCATGCGTCGTTCCATATAATCAAACTACGACTTGAGATAGGCTTCGACCTGCGCCGTGCACGTGACAGGGACCGACTTGACTGCATTTTCCAGCGACTTGATGGCCGCCATGACTGGATCGACTGCCTTGCCTGCTGCGTCTCTTGCCGATGCTGAAGCAAGCTCGGTGATCTCAGTCTGGAGAGCCTGCAATTCTCCGTGAATGGGGCCATTTGATATGAACGTCCCAGTCTGCACCATCCATGTCATCTTCGTCATCGCTGACGGCACGGCTGGACCGCGACCGATCGTCATCCCGAGGGGCAGCAGCCTCAGGAGGGTCGCCAGGACTTGCAGCCCCGCCACCGCGGCGCAGCTTCAGATTATTACGATGAGCATGAATAGTATTAGTCTTCGTCTTAGTAATATTACTATTGTTGTTATTACTATTATTGCTTCTGGTGTTGCCAGCTCCTTCCGTGCCATCTTGCATTGGCAGGCGCGCGCACACGACAAAGACTGGGTGGCGGGGGCCCAAGTCCCGCAGATAAGGCCGAGAGAGACTGCCAGGCAGAACTGCCTTGGCCGCCTCGGATCAGAGGTCTCCACTCCGATCCACGGGAAACACATCATCTTAAGCCAAAACGGCTACGGAGGGGAGGAGGAGGAGGAGGAGGAGGAGGAGGAGGAGGAGGAGGAGGAGGAGGAGGAGGCGGAGGCGGAGGAGGCGGAGGAGGCGAAGGAGGAGGAGGCGGAGGAGGACCCCGCAGGTCTCTGGAGGCCCTCCGAACCCTGAGGTCCGACGATGCGAGAAACTGCGGCGTCGCGAGAAAAATCACGGCCAGAGCCCCAGACCCCCGGCCGCTGGGGCCTTCGGTGGAGCTCCCCGTGGGGTCACGCGCCGCTCTGCAAGGCCACGAGTTGAGGCAGCTTCGATGGCCAGGCTGCGTCGAGATCGGGCGACGAGATCCGTACGTGTCCACTGCCCCTGGCCAGGCCAGGAAAAGTCCTCCTCCTCATCCTCATCCTCCTCCTCCGCCTCCTCCTCCTCCTCCTCCTCTCCTCCTCCTCCTCCTCCTCTCTCTGCCTTCTCTGCCTCTCCTCCTGCTCCTCCTCTCCGGCTCCTCCTCCTCCTCCGCCTCCTCCTCCTCCGCCTCCTCCTCGTCCTCCTCCCTCCTCCTCCTCCTCCTCCTCCTCCTCCTCCTCGCCCCTCTCCTCCTCTCCCTCCTCTGCCTACTCCTCCTCCTCCTCCTCCTCCGCCTCCTCCTCCTCCTCCTCCGCCTCCTCCGCCTCCTCCACTGCCCCTCCTCTCCTCCTCTCCTCCTCCTCCTCCTCCTCCTGCTCCTCCTCCTCCTCCTTCTCCTCCTCCTCCTTTTCCTACTCCTCCGTCGCCTTGTCAAAAGAAACAGATTCGCGCCCCGCGGCAGCAGTCGGGGCCGACCGATTTGCGAGGCCCCCACAGACCGACGCGGGGCGAACACGCCCGGCGCGCGCCGGGATCTCGAAGGCCCTCCGACAGTGGCCCTCCCACAAGGCCCTCCGAAGGCCCTCCGAAGGGCCCTCCGAAGGGCCCTCCAAAGGGCCCTCCGAAGGGCCCGCCGAAGGGCCCTCCGACAAGGCACTCCGAAGGCCCTCCGAAGGGCCCGCCGACAAGGCCCTCCGAAGGGCCCTCCAAAGGGCCCGCCGAAGGGCCGAAGGGCCCTCCGAGGGGCGCAGCGAAGACGCCCCGCGCCTCTGGCGCTCGGCGGCGCGGCGCCCGCAGCGCCGCCGCCGTCGCCGCCGCCGCGGTCCGCGGCCTTGGCGCCTTGGCGCGCACGGGGGCCGCAGCGGTCTGGGAGGGCAGGCCGCCGACGACGCCGACGACGACGCCGCCGCCAACGACGCCGACGCCGCCGACGCCGACGCCGCCGCCGCCGCCGCCGCCGCCGCCGCCGACGACGACGACGACGACGACGACGACGACGAAGACGCCGACGCCGACACCGACGCCCACGACGACGCCGACGACGACGACGACGACGACGACGACGACGACGACGCCGACGCCGACGCCGACGCGGACGCCGACGCCGACGCCGACGCCGACGCCGACGACGCCGACGCCGACGCCGACGACGGCGCCGACGACGACGCCGACGCCGACGCCGACGCCGACGCCGACGCCGACGCCAACGCCGACGCCGACGCCGACGCCGACGACGCCGACGCCGACGCCGACGCCGACGCCGACGCCGACGCCGACGCCGACGCCGACGCCGACGCCGACGCCGACGCCGACGACGCCGACGATGACTCCGATGACGGCGACGACAACGACTTCGGGATCCTCCGCTCGTCTTCCGAATTAATCCTCATGATACTCGTGTTAGCCAGCGTAGACCCCAAACGGTGTGCTTTCTCGTAGTGTGCAATATGAGTGAAGCAATATGTGTTGTACCATATATGTGGTGTAGTCTATGTTGTGCAATATATTCTATGAATTCGATGCTGTGCAATAGATGTGGTGCCCTCTATGTGGTGCAGTGTATGTTGTGCTGTCTATGTGGTGCCATATGGGTGCAGTCTACGTGATGCACTACGCGCGGTACAATTAATTCGTGCATTCTATGTTGTGCAATATATGTTGAGTTCTCGATGTTGTGTAATAGATGTGGTGCAAACGATGTGGTGCGATAAGTGAAGCCGGTGCAGCATATGTGGTGAAACATATGCGGTGCAATCTACTCTGCGCTAGTTAGGCGGCGACGGGGCGATGGCGACAACATAGCCGCCAGACCGGCAATCAGACCCAGACGACGGGCGGCGACGAGGCGGCGACGGGGCGGCTACGGCGACAACATAGCCGCCAGACCGAAAAACATGCAGGCACTATTTGGGGAACTGTCCTCCCTCCTCCCCTCGTCGTCCTCCCTCCCTGTGTCCCTCTTTCTTATCCAGTGCCCAGGTCCTCTTTCTCTTCCCCTCTTGCTCCTCCCTCGGGGGGGGGGCCAGAGATCCTAGCGTGAGGCGCCGCCAGGGGGGCCCAGCGTAGATCCAAGACGTTTGCGCGGAGCTCCGAAAGTTGAGGTGTGTGCAGGTTCTTCTTCCTAAAAGTTGGAGGCCTGGAAATGGGCACCAACACCAACACAGGGGGCTGCCTCCACAGGGGTAAAATGATCCTGGATTATGGCGTTGGTGATAATCATTCCGCCACTTCCAGAGCCCGAGTATTACCACGATCACCGAGATCGGAAGCATCCGTCCCCAGTGAAGGCACACCGCCGATAGTGGTGTTGATGTCAACCTCTAGGCCTCCGACAATGAAAGCCTCCGAAGGCAAGGCGCCGCGAAGGCGCCCCGCGCCTCTCGCGCTCGCGGGCAGCGGCGCCCGTGGCGCCCGCGGCGCCGCCGCCGTCGTCGCCGCCGCCGCCTTCTGCGGCCACCTTGGAGCCTTTGCGCACAGGGGTCCGTGGCGGTCTGGGAAGGCATTAAGCAGGCACCGACCGTCCCAGCATTCCTATAGCCTACCACGAGATGTTCTCAAAACCCACAAGTGTTCGAAGAACGAAAGCAAGGTTCCTAGGCAGTCTCAGCCAGAGATGTGCTAAGAACATGTCGTGCAGGCCACAGAAGGTTCTTCGAACGTTCTTTGGTGGGCCTCGAGGCGAGCCAGGACGCTTCGCCACTGCTCGAGGGCAGCCCCCCCCAATGACCCACGTCGTCCAGCCTTCTGGTCATAACTCGGATCTCCGGCGGCCCTTCGGGACGAGATGGCCAGCCCCCGAACGACCTCGGCGGAGGCGCAGCCGCTGAAGCGCACCCCGAAGGGCGGAAACCTCCGAGAACACGCGAAAACGCCAAAAGAACCTCCCGCCGCCCCCCCCCCCCACCCCCCCCCCCCCCCCGCCCCACCCGACGCTGCCCCCCGATGGCGGTGGCGCGCGCGGGCGGCGAGGGCGGCGAGCGCCCTCCGCGCCGGCGGGCGCGGCGGCCGCGCCGCCGCTCTCGTCGTCGCCGCGGGCCGCGGCGGCCCTGGAGCCTCGCCCCCCGAGGGGGAGGGGGAGGGGCCCGAGGGGGAGGGGGGGGGGGTGCGAGGCACGGACGCCCGCGGCGGCGGCCCAGAGCCGCAGACCGAAAGCCGAAGCGACAGCGAGGCCAAACCGTCACGCAGCCGTGTCTCTATCCGGGCGGCGAGCGAGGGGGGGGGAAGCGAGAAGGGGCGGGCCTTCTCGGAAGGCTCGGAATTCCCCGGGCCTTCTGAGAAGTCCAAGCCTTCCCCGAAGACACGAAAAAACCTCTCAGAAGGCGCGAGGGCTTCTGAGAAGTCCCGCCGCCTTCCGAGAAGGCCTTCTCACTTCCCCCCCTCGCTCGCCGCCGACTATCACGAGGGTGTAGTGCCAAAACTGTGCCCGAACATCTGCGCGAGGGTGACCGAAACCGGCGCCTACTTTGCCCACCCAGCCAGAATGTGACCGAAATGTCGGGTTCGAAAAGAATCCGAGACTCCAACTTCGGTCACGGCGTCGATCATGCTGCGTTTTCGGTCACAATTTCGGCACGTCTTCGGTCACACATCTTCGTCGGTCGCACACCCTGTTGGCTGACAGGGGCCAGGCGCCGTGAAGAATAGGCCGCAATCGACTGGCCGAAGGCAGCCTACCCTGAGACTCTGGCGCTGCAGTACCCCTCTCGGGAGCGGCCAAGAGGGGGGTGTCCAAGAGGGGGGGGTGCAAATCATGACCGGCGGCATGTGCGCGGCCCAGCGGGGGGGCCAGGGACGTAATGAAATAAGAAGAGGCGCCCTGAAATCTGGGGAAAAATCATGGCCCCCGCCATGATATCCACCCCCCCCTAGTCATCACCCCCCTCTTTTCCGCCCCCGACCCTCTGCGCCAGGCGCTTCTGCGCCCGGTCCTCTGGGAGCCCCGCCCCCGCACGGACCGACCTCTGGCGCGCAGCAGGCCGCAGGAGGGCGGGGCCCCGGAGGGCTCTGGCCGTGACTCCTTCGCGGTGTGAGGGTCCTCTCGCTGCGTCGGAGCTCGGGGCTCGGAGGGCGCAGCGGCGCAGCAGCCGGCGCCAACCGGTCCGGACCCGACTGCGAAGCGGCCGAACCGGCCAGAACGCGGCCGCAGGAAGACGGGGTCTACACCCTGCGAAATGCTTTAGAAATCATGGGTTAAGAAATTCATAGTCTCAGAATTGAATAAAAACCCAGAATTTCTATCAAAATCTTGGGAATGAAGTTGAAACATGAAGAATAATCGAGACTCTGGCCGAAAACTTAAGTTTTCTTGAGCATCGCCTAAGGTGTATAGGGCTCTGGTCGTGATTCTTCGCCATGTTGCGAGGACGCAGGGTCTCGGCTGCGAAGCGGGGCACCTGCCGCCTTGAGGGCGCCGCCGAGCTCGTGAGCGCGAGCGGCAGCTGCGCAGCCGATGGTCCACGTCGGAACGAACAGCGCAAAAATAACATCGCAACGGTTTGAGCGATAAACCCAGACCCCCAACGTCGTGATTTTTTCACAACGTCGACCCCCATAGGTCTGGACCCCTTCCGGGGGACCGGTTTTTCATCCAGAATCGTTTTTTGAGGCCAAGAATAGCGAAGAAAATCCTGTCGTGATTCTTGTCACAGCGCGAGGGGGCCTGGGAATGCAACATCGCGAAGAACGAAGCGTGTCCCCCAAAAGATATTGCCAGGTCGTTGCCCCACTGAGGTTCGGAGGACGCAGCGGAGCAGCAGCCAGGACTGTACGGAGCGGCCGAGCCAGTCGGAGCGCGGACCCCCCCTGGGGAAGGGCGGCACACGGGCCACCGGACTTCGGGCGGGCTGCTCTGGTTCCGCGCAGGCGCCCCAGACATGATCGCGTTGTTCAAAAACAGGACGGGAAGTTTCTCACCAATTTCGGCCTCGGGGGGCCCTCGCTGGGCCTCGGGACCGTCAAGAAACGACTCGCATGAAAAACCGGGCCCTCTGAAAGGGTCTGGACTTCCGGGGATGCCGTCCTGAAAAAAACAAAACATCGCATGTCTGGGGCCGTTTCACTACCTCGGCCTCGGGGGGAGCCGTCTTCGGGCCTGGGAGGCATCAAAAGTGGAGCCGAGAGGAGGACCTGCCTCAGGGGAAAGGGCCTCGAGACGCCTGGGGCGTCGCGGAATGTAAGAAAGGAGCCCGTCAGACGTCTAGGGCGGGGCAGGGGTATATGTTTCCGCGACTGCCAGCCCAGCGCAGCCCATAAACAGGACGGGAAGTTTCTCACCAATTTCGGCCTCGGGGGGCCCTCGCTGGGCCTCGGGACCGTCAAGAAACGACTCGCATGAAAAACCGGGCCCTCTGAAAGGGTCTGGACTTCCGGGGATGCCGTCCTGAAAAAAACAAAACATCGCATGTCTGGGGCCGTTTCACTACCTCGGCCTCGGGGGGAGCCGTCTTCGGGCCTGGGAGGCATCAAAAGTGGAGCCGAGAGGAGGACCTGCCTCAGGGGAAAGGGCCTCGAGACGCCTGGGGCGTCGCGGAATGTAAGAAAGGAGCCCGTCAGACGTCTCGGGCGGGGCAGGGGTATGTTTCCGCGACTGCCAGCCCAGCGCAGCCCATAAACAGGACGGGAAGTTTCTCACCAATTTCGGCCTCGGGGGGCCCTCGCTGGGCCTCGGGACCGTCAAGAAACGACTCGCATGAAAAACGGGCCCTCTGAAAGGGTCTGGACTTCCGGGGATGCCGTCCTGAAAAAAACAAAACATCGCATGTCTGGGGCCGTTTCACTACCTCGGCCTCGGGGGGAGCCGTCTTCGGGCCTGGGAGGCATCAAAAGTGGAGCCGAGAGGAGGACCTGCCTCAGGGGAAAGGGCCTCGAGACGCCTGGGGCGTCGCGGAATGTAAGAAAGGAGCCCGTCAGACGTCTAGGGCGGGGCAGGGGTATGTTTCCGCGACTGCCAGCCCAGCGCAGCCCATAAACAGGACGGGGAGTTTCTCACCAATTTCGGCCTCGGGTGGCCCTCGCTGGGCCTCGGGACCGTCAAGAAACGACTCGCATGAAAAACCGGGCCCTCTGAAAGGGTCTGGACTTCCGGGGATGCAGTCCTGAAAAAAATTAGCCTGGCGAAGGACCCAACCATATGCACTTGAGAGTACCGCAATTGTGAATATCTTCTTCGGTGGCGCTCCCTATGGGGCCACGAGCCGTATGAGGGGTGTGCCGAAATGCGTGGCAGTGTACACAACACGAACGAAGACGATAGGTCCGAATATGAAAGCTTGAGCGCGTGCGAGTCGGATCGCGAGCGAGTCTGATTATGAATGAATCTGCGCGCGATTGATTCTATTCGCATGAATGCGTGCATGGATACGCCCAGTGTAAATGTATGTATACGACTGTGAACAGTTTGGGTCTGCGTGACTCTCGGTACTCGTGACTCTGAGCGTCGCCTCTGCAGGGGGCTTCCCTGGGAACCCCGACGGCAGCGCCCGCGCGCCGCGACGCCCATGTCGGCACGCCACACACCTGGTGTGCGGGACGCATGCGGACGGCAGCACTGGGGCCTTCGGTGGAGCTCCCTGTGGGGCCACGAAACGTGTGAGGGGTGTGCCGAAATGGGTGTGCGGGACGCATGCGGACGGCAGCCATGGGGCCTTCGGTGGAGCTCCCTATGGGGCCACGAAACGTGTGAGGGGTGTGCCGAAATGGGTGTGCGGGACGCATGCGGACGGCAGCACTGGGGCCTTCGGTGGAGCTCCCTGTGGGGCCACGAAACGTGTGAGGGGTGTGCCGAAATGGGTGTGCGGGACGCATGCGGACGGCAGCCATGGGGCCTTCGGTGGAGCTCCCTGTGGGGCCACGAAACGTGTGAGGGGTGTGCCGAAATGGGTGTGCGGGACGCATGCGGACGGCAGCACTGGGGCCTTCGGTGGAGCTCCCTGTGGGGCCACGAAACGTGTGAGGGGTGTGCCGAAATGGGTGTGCGGGACGCATGCGGACGGCAGCCATGGGGCCTTCGGTGGAGCTCCCTATGGGGCCACGAAACGTGTGAGGGGTGTGCCGAAATGGGTGTGCGGGACGCATGCGGACGGCAGCATTGGGGCCTTCGGTGGAGCTCCCTGTGGGGCCACGAAACGTGTGAGGGGTGTGCCGAAATGGGTGTGCGGGACGCATGCGGACGGCAGCCATGGGGCCTTCGGTGGAGCTCCCTATGGGGCCACGAAACGTGTGAGGGGTGTGCCGAAATGGGTGTGCGGGACGCATGCGGACGGCAGCACTGGGGCCTTCGGGAGCTCCCTATCCTGTGAGGGGTGTGAGGGGCCGAAATGGGTGTGCGGGACGCATGCGGACGGCAGCACTGGGGCCTTCGGTGGAGCGGGGCCACGAAACGTGTGAGGGTGTGCCGAAATGGTGCGGTGCCGCAGCCATGGGGCCTTCGGTGGAGCTCCCTATGGGGCCACGAAACGTGTGAGGGGTGTGCCGAAATGGGTGTGCGGGACGCAACGGAAGCTGCGGACGGCTGGGGCCTTCGGTGGAGCTCCCTGTGGGGCCACGAAACGTGTGAGGGGTGTGCCGAAATGGGTGTGCGGGACGCATGCGGACGGCAGCCATGGGGCCTTCGGTGGAGCTCCCTATGGGGCCACGAAACGTGTGAGGGGTGTGCCGAAATGGGTGTGCGGGACGCATGCGGACGGCAGCACTGGGGCCTTCGGTGGAGCTCCCTGTGGGGCCACGAAACGTGTGAGGGGTGTGCCGAAATGGGTGTGCGGGACGCATGCGGACGGCAGCCATGGGGCCTTCGGTGGAGCTCCCTATGGGGCCACGAAACGTGTGAGGGGTGTGCCGAAATGGGTGTGCGGGACGCGTGCGGACGGCAGCACTGGGGCCTTCGGTGGAGCTCCCTATGGGGCCACGAAACGTGTGAGGGGTGTGCCGAAATGGGTGTGCGGGACGCATGCGGACGGCAGAGGAGAGGAGAGAGGAGGAGAGGAGGTGGGACGCGGGGCGCTGTCTCTTCAAAACGAGGACCCAACACCACAGGATGGTTGGGAACAAAACATCGCATGTCTGGGGCCGTTTCACTACCTCGGCCTCGGGGGAAGCCGTCTTCGGGCCTGGGAGGCATCAAAAGTGGAGCCGAGAGGAGGACCTGCCTCAGGGGAAAGGGCCTCGAGACGCCTGGGGCGTCGCGGAATGTAAGAAAGGAGCCCGTCAGACGTCTAGGGCGGGGCAGGGGTATGTTTCCGCGACTGCCAGCCCAGCGCAGCCCATGGGCGACGACAGTGGGCAAGGTGAGCGCGACCCAGGGCGACGTGAGCACAACTGGACCTGCGCCTGCTCGCGGTCACCCACGGCGGACCGGAGAGTTCAGGTTACCTTGTGTTCGTGCCGACGTGGGCGCCAGAAGCGCGCGGCGCCAGCAGAGACGGAGAGGCAGGAACCGATGTGTGCACATATATATATATATATACATACACATGCATGTATGTACACATATTTATCCATACCATATGTTTTGAGTGAGACAGAAAGAGAGTATATGCAAATGTAGAAAGGCAGAGAGAGAGAGAGTAGATGCAAGAGAAGGACACACTAGATATGAAAAAGAAAAGGTGATGTAGTCGTGTATAACTACAAAGAAGAGGATAGGGCGACAGAGAGACAGAGAGAGAGAGAGCAAGAGAAAAAGAGAGAGGGCGAGGGAGACACACACAGACAAAGACACAGACAGACAAAGAGACAGACAGACAGAGCCAAACAGACAGAGCCAAACAGACAGACGGACGGACGGAGGACGGACGGCCGGCCGGATTGCATCGGTGCAGCCGCGGGGAGTTCAGAGGGCTGCGCGTGCCGGCCGCGCACGCACGCGCGCACGCACCGGGCACACGGGGGGGAGGGAGGGAGCGAGGAGGGAGGGGAGGGGAGGAGGGAGGGGGAGGGAGGGGGAGGGCGTGGAGGGGGGGAGGGAGGGAGGAGAAGGGGGAGGGAGGGAGGGGAGGGGGGAGAGAGAGAGAGGGAGGGGGGGGAAGAGGGGGGAGGGGGGAGGACGAGGAAGAGGAGCAGGCCACGGCACAGGCGAGAGAAGGCCAAGAGAACTCCAGAATCCGCGCCAGGCGATGATTGAGAGTAGTATTGGAGATCACTGAGGCGACGACTATCGGATCATGAGGAGGAGGAGGAGGAGGAGGAGGAGGAGGAGGAGGAGGAGGAGGAGGAGGACGGGGACGAGCGGCCGCGCTCCTCCTGCTTGAGGCCTGCTGCCTTGCGGAGCCACTGGGCCGCGAAGGCCTGCGGCCCCGCGCTCAGGACCTGGCAGGCCCGCGCCAGCTCGCGCTGCTCCCGGTCGCCGGACAGCCAGACGGCCAGCCAGCCAGAGAGACAGGCAAACAGAATGGGAGCGCGAGCGTGCGCGAGATGCCGGCGCGGGGCAGCAGTGGGGCCAGCTCGAAAGCTTGATTGCTTCACACCAAGGGGACTCGGGCTGTGAGATTCGTCCGAATTCCTTTCTAAAAAATCGACATCCACCCTCAACCCCGCTCCTCAAGCGCCTCTGGCCAAGGTGCCTCGGAGTGACTTGCGAGGAAGAACGGGAGCCGCTGCCGTCGTAGTTGGGCACCAACTTGGCTGAACTGCAAGAAGGTCTCACAGTAAAGTGTTAGGAGGTGTCGAGCGGGAGCCGTTGTCGTCGAGGTTGGGCCTTCAAGGCCTGGGATTTGGAACGAAACCCGCGCTCGAGAGGAAGCCTCGCTCTCAAAGAAGATGCAGCCAGCGTCGAGTCGAGAGCACCCAGAACCGCCTCGAATTATATATATATATGTATATATATATATCAGCAAGAACGGCTCTCTGGAGCTGAAAGTGTCTACTGCATCGGCCAGTAGGGACAAAGCTGCAACGGGCACATATCTGCCACCGTGCCAGCGGCACGCTGGAAAGTGTTAGAGCGCCATGCTGCCGCCCGGCAAAATTCCTTTCAAGGTCTTCTGGGGCCGACTACCACCCCTCGCCGCACGCGTCGTTTGAAAGTCGCCCCCGTGGGTTCTGCTTTCCGACACCTGTTTGGTCTCCAGAAAGCTCCAGGACGACTCTAAGAGGATCCAAGATTGCTGGAAGACGCCTCCACGCTGGTCCAAGATGTCTCGAAGATAGCCCAGAATGGCCACAAGACGGCCCACTATACAGCCCAAGAGGGCTCAAAGAGGCCCTCGAAGCCCCAAGAAGCCAGACTCATTTCTATTCATGCCAGTTTAATGGTGTTCGCGTTCTCGCCTTTGCGGGCTTCTGACAGCCCAAGACGGCCCCAGAGACATCCAAGATTGGTGGAAAGGGCCCCATGACGGCCAGGACGGCCCAAAAGCGCCCCACGAGGGCCCCAAGACGGCCCAGAGAGGCCCACAAGACGGCCCCCGAACAGACGAGCCAAGAGAGATCTAGCCCAAGAGGCCCCCAGTACAGCACGAGTGAGCTCCAAGAGGCCATCCAGGAGGGCCTGCAGAAGCCACAATCACTCATATTCCAAATGTGTTTTTGCAACGATACGCGAGTTCCTGCCTTATCGGCCTTCCGACAGCACAAGACGGCCCCAGGGGCATTCAAGACGGGCCAAGAGGGCCCCCAGACGGCCCAAAGGGCCCCCAAAGACGGCCGCACCAGGGCCCCATAGACCAACGAAAGGCCCCCAAGACAGCCTCCAAGGGCGTCAGGCAGGCCACTAGAGCCACAAGACGACCCATGAGGCCCCTAGGAGGCCCGACTCTCCCCCTGAGAGGCCCCAGGCGGCCCCCCTGAGTCGAGGGCACGAGATCGAATCGATACCCACTCGAGTCCAGACCGCGCACTGGACTGCTGTCTTGCACTCAAACTTCTTCACGCCGCGCTGCTGCGCTGGCAAGGTGGCGGGCGGGGCTTACCACAGGCAATGGAAACAGCAGCACCGCCACGATGCATGCATGGTGCATTCACCCTCCTGGCCGAAGCCAAGTGGGCCAGTCTCAGAATTGCCCTCGCCCGGAGTGGTGCGGCCAGACCTGGGAGAGAAGAACATCCTTCAAGAGCAGGAGACCCACCGCTGGCCCCTGGCCAAGCTGAAGTATATTCGAGGTTACCCTCCCCCAGGATGCACCAGAAAACGCAACGAACACGAAGAAGACGAGGGCACCCTCCCCGAAACCGACCTCGACCTTATGCCTCGGCCCGACTGCAAGAGGGAATGAAATCCCCTCGGCGAGACGAGCCCTGGGCCTGCCCACCCTCTCGGCCACGGAAGTCGGCGGCGCGCCCTGGGGGGCGCCGTGAGACGGAGCAGGCCCTCTCGGAAGGCGGCGGGGCTCCTCGGGAGTCCCCCGGCCCTCTCCGAGGTGCTCTGCGCCCTCGGAGAGGGCCCAGAGAGCCCTGCCGGAGGCCCGAGGCCGCCCGTGCCTTCCGAGAGGGCCGGCCCCCGCTCGCTCCCCCCCCCCGGCAGTCGCCGCCGAGGGAGGCCACTGGAGGGGCCCCGGGGCACACAAACAGATACACCCAAATGAAAGGATTCTCCATATTTTCCCATCTTTTCTGGGTTTTCGTCTTCCCCCCACTTCCCATATTCTCCCATATTTTCCTGGGAATCGGCGATTCGTTGTGTCTGTGTGTTTTTGTCCCCTCCTCAGCCACCCCTGCGGGGCGAGCCCTGGACCCGGCCGCCCTCTCGGCCACGAGAGGCACTCGGCGGCACGCAGGGAGCGCGCCTGGGCAAGGGTGGCCTCTGGTGCGCGGCGTCTCGGGGGCAGCGGGGAGGCCGAACACACTGAAGGGGCCCTGGGACACACAAATAAATACACACAAATAACATGATTCCGCATATTTCCCAATATTTTCTGGGTTTTTGTCTTCCCCCCCCCACCACTTCCCATATTTTCCTATATTTTCAGGGGAATCGACGATGAATTGTGTCTGTGTGTTTCTTTCCCTCCTGACACACGCGCGCAAGACGCCACTACCTACCGCATCGCGTTCGGCGATGGGGGGGGGGCCCAGTGGGCCCGCACCAAAGGTCATGGGAGGCACAGAGACGCACCAGTGCTATATGTCCTCCTTGGAGGCGCCCGTCCGACCCGAACGTGTCACAGCAGGCCCACCTTACATTACATCGTTTCCCGAGCGGCGTGGCCAGAGAGCGCCCGCCACGACGCATGCACTGCAGGATTTCTCGGTGCGCGCGCCGCCCCTGAGAGGGGGGCGACGCACACACAACAGAAGTGTGCTGGGGTGACGCCGAGGTCGCTCCGGCGAAGGGTCACTCACTCTTCACGCGCAGCCGCAGCACGCCGCACACTCCCGCCCCGCCAGAGCTCCGGCCTCCCTCCTTCTTCTGCTTCAGCTTGGCGCGCCAGTCCGCGGCCGGCGCCTGGGCGGGCAGGGGCGGGGGATCGAGGCGGCTGGCCTGCGTTTGCCAGTGGGCACTCGTCCTCGTCGTCGTCCCTCGCCGTCGTCGTCGCCGACCCTCGCCGTCCTCGTCGTCCTCGTCGTCCTCGTCCCTCGTCGCCCTCGTCGTCGTCGCAAGGAGGATGTGCCTTCGTGGCGGGGCACCAGGGATCAAGGAGGCGACAAGATCGCCGTCGGGAAGCCACTAGGATCAGGATGCCAGGCTGCCCAATCCTTGCGTGTCGATCGCCATCTTCGGAACGGACGCATGCACATACACTTCTGCTCTAAAAGATCTAAGCAACGCATCGGGCATCGGGCATGCATCAATCTGCCCCGGACCCCGACGTCCAGCAGGACGAACCGAAACTGCTGCTTCATCGATACCAGTTGCAGTTGGCAGTCTGAGGCCGTGGCAGTCTTGCGACGCCTTCCGAAGTCATCGTACTCACAATCATCCTCGTCGTCGGCAGACTTGCGTTCGACGATCTGGCGGTCGTTGAACCCGCCGCCCCTGCCCCTCCCTCCACAGCCTTGTGGATACCATGACAGTGGACATCCTAACAATCCTATCGTTGAATTCAAAATGTGCTTGAAATGTAAGAAAATGCTCTACAAGTGTGGAAAACATGTGCTTAACATGGTTTGGACGTGTTGAAAACATGTTTTAGACATCTGGAAATGATTTGGCAACATGCTTCCTCTCCACTGATCGCCGTCCACAACCACGGCCGTTTCGGGACCTGTCCGCTCCACCCGTCTGTCGCCCAGTCTCTGCCTCAGGCATCCTTGTGGGCGTCGCTCTGCGAGAAGCGCGCTGCGCGCATGCTTCGCGCACAGCGAGCCCCGGCACGACGGCAGACAGGAGTGGGGAAGGGAGGCAAAGGAGGATGGGGGATGGGCGAGGTTGGCTCTGAGTCATTTGTTACCCTTTCGGGTAGCGAAGAGAGGATGTGCCACACTGGGACGCGGTGACACCTGAGACCAATACAGCGCGCATACGGCAGGTTCGCGTCGTGTCGACCCCGGCGTCGGTTCCTGACACCGCGGGGATCGTTCAAACTCGAACGATTGGCCGTTTCCGAAAACCTCAGATCGTTCAGCGTCGACCGATTCTGGGTCGCCAGCGGCGTTCAACGTTGAACGCCGCAAGCGGGGTCGC
This sequence comes from Prorocentrum cordatum, assembly GCA_963575745.1. Lineage (NCBI taxonomy): Eukaryota > Dinophyceae > Prorocentrales > Prorocentraceae > Prorocentrum > Prorocentrum cordatum. The sequence continues at coordinate 36,098 of CAUYUJ010004257.1, forward strand.
CGCCAGTCGACACGACGCGAACTTGACGTACTATTATGGTGCTGGCGCGGGCCCCAAACAGTAGCCATGTGCAACCTGTGGGGTGCCACCTGCAGGGCGCAACAGATGGAGCTAGATCTACGGGGCCCCATCGTGCGGGAGCCGATCGCGCGGAGCGGCACCATCGCGTGGGACCCTGCAGTGCGGAAGCACATCATGACGAAAGAACATCACACACCCATCCCCACGGGGGGGTCGTGGAAGAGGAATGGCTATGGGTATGGGTGCGGGTTGTCGGACCCTGGGGAAGGCTCCAGTTCGAGCGGGGACCCCTTATCCGACAGTACGCACCCATAGCCCCATCCGTCCCCCCTATGGGGGTGCGAGTTGCTCGCTCGTCATATCGTGCCGGAAACTTGTGGGGACCACAACGCTTCGCAGCGCGGCGCGCTCAGGGCCAAGACAAGGGGAGCATGACGCCGCGCACGGCCTCGCACCGCCAGAGTGCGCGCCGCACAAGCGCTGCTCGGGGTACACTAATGGAACACACAGAGACATACCAGTAGTATACGTCCTCCTTGGAGGCGCGCGTCCGACCTTGATAGTATACCTATCTTGTAGTACATCATTTCCCGAGCGGTGTGGCCAGAAAACGCCCGCCACGACGCATGTACTACAAGATTTCTCGGTGCGCGCGTCGCCCCTGGGAGGGGCGACGCACACATAGTATCAGTATGCTGGGGTGGCGCCGAACTTAAAAGAGCACTGTGGCGCCACGCACATGGCGTGCCGTGTGGTGCCGCGTGGTCGCCACGAGGGGCCCCGCGGTAGGCAGAACACGACCTCGATGGACGCGTGCCGTGCCGTGCCGTGGTGCCGCGTCATGCCGCGCGGTGCCCGTGCCGCATGAAACCCTGCAGTGGTTGGGCACGTGCCGTGCCATGCCGTGGTGCCGTGCCATGCCGTGCCGTACCGCGTGGTGCCAAGCTGTGCCGTGGGGCCAGGTGGAAAGCAAAGGATGAGACCTGGTCGGACGCGTGCCGACGTGCCAGGCATGTTGCTTGGTCCCGTGCAGTGCAGTGGGGCTTGTGGTAGGCAAAGCGTGAGCATGTTGAATACGTGCCGCGGTGCGGTGCTGTGTCGTGCGGTCCACGTGATGCCGTGTGGTGTCGTGCGGGGCGCCGAGGTTCGCGAAAAGAGGCATGGCAAGGCACGCGCGGTGCCGTTCCGTGCCTTGCAGCGTGGTGCCGTGTGGGGCCCTGGGGTAGACATAACACCCTTGCGGCAGAAGAGCCAAAACAGCTCTACACAAGTATGCTGGGGGCCAGGATGGGGTGTCACGGGGGGGGGGGGGGGCGCGATGGGCGGATCGAGATGGGAAGAGGGATAGGGATAATGGCAAGATCAGAGGCCAAGCTTCCCCAAAACGCAAACCGTGTCGCTCACTTCCACCCGCCATCCCACTACAGAGAAGTAGCACCCGAGACTCAGCACAGGCAGGTACCCGCAGCGACAACCATCTGGAACCAACGCAGACGCCAGCCAGGCGCGCGATGCCCGCGAGGTGCGCCGCACGTGACAGGTGCGCCACGCGCACCAGGTGCCAGATTGGGCAATATGTCGACCGCCCCACCATCCCTGTCACAAGCCACTGCAGAATGACGGCGGGTCTGTGAGCATTGTGTATTGCGTGCGGGTGTGAACCCGCAGACGCTTTACACTCGTTTTGGCAGGGATCGTAAGCCTGCGCACGGCAGGCAGCATGCCCACCCCCCTTGCCGCCCCTGGCAAAGTCAACTTCGCACTCTTGGCTGAGAGGGACGCTGGGCCTGCACACGGCAGGCAAGCTGCAGGCACCCCCGCCGTCCCTGCCAAGGATGCACACCAACTGATCGCGGGGTGCCCGCACACGATCCAGATTATGGTGCAGAGCGCATTTCGCACTGCTTGCTCAAAGGGGATGGTTGGGGAATGCTGGCACTGCACACAGCAGGCAATCTGCAGCCCCCCCCCGTGGCCCCTGTCAAAAACCAATGCAAAGTGGTCACAGGACGTCGGCGCGTGATCGAGATTTGGGTGCAAAGTGTATTTTTGCACTATTGAGTGACATGGATGGCCGGGGGGGCGCATGGTCCTGGGTTTGTCGCTAGTCGGATGGGGCAGGGGGTGCATGCTAATCCGCCGATCCCCACTCGCTGGAGGTGAAGAGGCGTGTGAAACATTTGGCTCTCCCCCAATACCCCTTTTCCCCCGGGAGGGGGGGGAAGGGTGGGGGAGACGAGCTCTCCAACGCTCCCCAAGGGCCTCTGGAACTTCCAAAGCTACACTCCGTGGCCTCCAAGACGCCCAAGATGCCATCTAAACTGGCTCAAACTGGGATCCAACACGCCGAGGAGTCCTCAAAGACGACCAAAATGGCCTCAAGACTGCCCAAGCGGCCTCAAAGACGCCCCAAGAAGGCTCCAAGACCACCCGCGAGAGAACCTCGAGAAGCAAGAACCGCCCAAATCTGGTAAGAAAGCGTATGTGTAGCATATTCTCATGTTTGGTCTTAACAGCATCTAAGACGTCCCAAGAGGCCCCCACGATCGCTCGAAGACGGCCCAAGAAGCCTCAAGAGGGCCCCACAACGGCCGAAGAGGGTCCCAAGACGGCCCAAGAGGCGTCCCAGATGGCCCAAGAGGGCCTCAAAAGGGTCCCAAGAGGAGCCAAAGAGAGGCAACTCGAGCTGACATTCTGACCCTCTGCCCCAAGAGGATCCCAAAGACCGCCAGTAGGCGCCCAAGAAATTCCCAAGGGGCCCAAAGGCCACCAAGAGGCCCAAAAGAGGCCCCTTGAGGGTCCCCAAGAGGCCCCAAATGGCCTGGCCCGCGGACTCCTTCCCTCTTCTGCGGGTCGGTGGAATGGCGTAAGCCTCTTGAATAAAGAGCTTAGAAACAGGGCTCGGGACATAGGGACAGGGATATAGGTATAGGATTAGGATCGGGATGGTGGTGGAGATGGGGATATAAACCACAGGAAATCGATGGAGTGGACGAAAGGGGCAGGGACACGGATGGGGGGATGAAGGGATGGAGGGATGGAGGGATAGGGATAGGGATAGGGATGGAGGGATAGGGACGGAGGGATAGGGATGGAGGGATGGGGATGGAGGGATGGGGATGGGGATGGGGACGAGAACGGGGACGGCAACGGGAGGCCACGGGAGGCGGCCACGGGCGGCCGCGGAGGAGGCCACGACGGAGGCCACGAAGGCGGCCACGACGTGGGCCACGCGAGGCCACGAGAGAGGCCACGGGAGCCAACGCCGCCCACCCCGAGTCCAGCTTTGGGTCGGGCGTGGCGGATTCTGGACAGGGGGGGGGAAAAAAAGCACTCGAGAACGATCAAACATGGGATAAAAAAAATCGCCCCCTGATTGTTTTGCTTACCATTCTTTCTGAACATTCCTCCTGTAGAAGGACATGCCCGATTTGAGTCTAGCTCTGGCCGCGCACCTACCAGCTTTCCCATAGACGACACCGTAGAAGCGCCAGAAGATCCAAAGCAATCCTACACGGTCCCAGTGGGGGCCACGACGAGGAGTCACAACAGGGAGGCATCATGGGAGGCCACGATGGGGGGCCACGAGGGTAGGATCGGGGTACGGACGGGGATGGGGATAGGGCGCAGGGATGTAGCGCCAGGGATACAGGGATAGGGACAAAAGGATCGGGATCGGGATTGGGTTGGGGATGGGGTTCGGAGGTGAAGGGGTGAGGTCGCAATGAAACGGAGAACACCCCACCGGAACATCGGTTTCGGTTTCGTGTTCGTGTCGCACGTGTGGGCGAGCAATGCTACGCGGGCGAGCTGAAAGAATAAACCCTTCTCTGGCCAGGGCGCCGCCGGGCAAAAAGACCGCCCCACCCCAGGTTGTCCGGCGGTGGCTGGGTGTGTCCAGGCGGTGTCCCGCCGGAGTCCCGTCGGTGTCCCGTAGTGAGATCGATGGTGAAACCGACAGTGAGATCGACAGTGAGATCGATCGAGTGAGATCGATAGTGAGCTCGATAGTGAGATCAACAGTGAGATCGATAGTGAGATTAACAGAGAGATCGATAGTGAGGTCTATAGTGAGATCGTTAGTGCAATCGATAGTGAGATCGATAGTGATATCGATAGTGAGACCGATTGAGAGATCGACAGTGAGATCTGTAGTGAGATCGACAGTGAGATCGTGAGTGAGATCGACAGTGCGCTCGATGGTGACATCTATAATAAGATCGTTCTTGAGACCGCTAGTGGGACCGCTAGTGAGACCGTTAGTGAGATCGATAGTGGGATCGTTAGTGAGATCGATGGTGGGGTCGATTGAGTGAGACATTGGTCCGTCCGCCCAGACCTCCTTACCACCCAAAGTGTGGTCGTAGAGGCAAGGATACCAGGCTAGGGATGTAGTACTAGCAGGGATAGGGACATAGGAGATCAACAGAGGGGCACCAAACATAGGGATAGAGGGATATGGATAGAGGGATGGGGATAGGGCCAGGGGTGTAGCGACGGCGACGGGAAGCCAAGGCCTCCTGCCGTCTGCGCAGGCCTCGAAGGCTCCGCCCGGGCGGCCCCGAAGGGCGTCCCGACACTCTGCCACCTGCGCCACCAGCGGAGCTCGCCGGAAGAGCCTCTGCAGCAACGGAAGGTCCACGGGAGGCCCCCGGGAGGCCCCCGGGAGGCCCACGGGAGCCCCCGGGAGGCCACGGGAGGCCCCGAAGGAGGCCACGGGAGGCCACGGGAGGCCACGGGAGGCCACGGGAGGCGCCGGGAGGCAACGCCGCCCGCCCCGATGCTGGATCCGGCAGCGCAGGTACTGGCTCAGTTCGGGAACCTCGGCAGAACCTTTGCAGGCAGGCTGGGCTGGGGAAGCGTATAGAATTCTTACAGACAGGCTGCTCAGGGGAACACGTACATGCGCGTAATACAAAACCTGTGGTGAACGTTTCCTTATGGCGTGGATTCGGCGTTTCGACACTGGGCGGAAGGGGGGGGGAAGGGGTGGTCTGGCTCTGGACCTCTGCTTGATGCGACTGCTTGCTACAGTGCGTCCTATGGGGGAGACTCCACCTGCTTGAAACAGGCGCCGAGACCAGCCAAGATCTACTCCATAGGGGGGGGAGGGGGTGCGAGGGCCCGCTCCGATCGGCATAACAACGAATAAGAGAACGATCACTTGCAGACAAACTGCTCAGAGGAAACAACGAGAGCTGGTTGGACACGTGGTGTGCCGTGCCATGGGATTGAGCCCTGCCGTGCCTTGCCGTGCCGCGCAGTGCCGTGCGACGCCGTGAAATGCTGCGCGCCGGTGCGAGGCCTTGTGATAAGCAAAAAGCGCTAGGATGTGTGTGCCTCGTCGGTGCAGTGCCATGTCCTGCCCAGATTACGTGTGGCGCGGTGAAGTGTCGCGTGGTGCTCTGCGTGCTCTGCGGTAAGCGAAAAGCGGCACGTCGTGCGAGCCATTCCGTCCAACGCAATGCCTCAGCACTCTTTGGGCTGCAGGGCTAGGGGTGAAATCCACATAGGCGCTTGCACGTCGAATGCCCATTCGTCGAGTGGACTGGGGACTCACAAGATGAGCCAGATGTTGTGTATCGGCGTGCGTACGTGCAGCGTTGGGCTTCAACTGCTATGCCAATGTGGCGACCCCTCATGGTGAAATCCAATACGCAAACTCCTTTCATGTGTATGGGGCCCTCACATGGAACGGGAGCGATCGCTCGGGGCCCTCGTGTTTCCCGAGCACGCCCAGCATCTACCTGAACAAGCGGGTATGCGCCGCGGCCCGCAAGAGCACGCGGCTGGCACCTGTAGGAGAATTTACAAGTCTAGGGTCGTTCGCGGTGACACATAACCTCATCATTCGTTATGGCTTTGGCTTCGCCGTTGTGGAACTGATTGCCGGCTCATGAATTTATATCATGCCAAATTCTAGAACTCTGGCGTCCGTTCATGGACAAGGTCTGAGCTTCTAGTACGCGAGCAGTGGTTCTAGAACTTCGTGGAGGGGAAGATAACGGGGACCATGACCAACACTGAACGCGGAATCGCCGAGTCGATCTTGCTCAGCGTCGATGTTGGACAGCGTCAATTCGTGCATCATCCTCGCGGATCGGCAACGGCCGACATGGACCATGACCAAAACTAATATGGACAAAATCCCGCGACATCTTGGTCATGGTCCGTGCATTTCTTCCCCCGACTCGGTTTGCATTATACAATTCGTTTCGCTGTTCTACAACCACTTGTGGCTGTTTGGGAGAAGACGCACGCAAGTGAGTGCAGTCCCAAGCCTCTCTGAGTGCGACGGGAGCCGGCCCCGAGCGGAGCCCGGAAGGGCCCTTCGTTAAATACGGCGATACGCCCGGTCGACTCAAGCATGCCTCGGCACAGA
>CAUYUJ010004257.1:55000-71643 GCA_963575745.1 Prorocentrum cordatum
ATGTTTCCAATCCGTGGCCCAAAAAAAGTCCCGACCCTTTCCCCGAGGGTATGTAATTTCTCGTCCCGGCTCCATTTGTCATCGTCCTGGGCCCGAAAATGGTCCCATGAGGCCGCAATCGAGGAAAGATCGCCGGCTGGGAAAAAACACATCGTCGGAGAGCTGGGTGAGAAGACAGAAGAAGGCAGAGTTCCAATAGCCCCAACAAACGCGGACAATAGTGAGAGGCCCCTCACATTGAAAGACCTACTGGATGAGGTCGGAGTAGACGGGGTCGGAAAATCAGGCCGCATCGGCGATGCATCGGCAACCTCGCTGGTGCATCGGCGACACCAGCGCGGAGAAAATCGAGCCCCACATCGAGCCCCATCGCTGATGCATCGGCGACGTGAGTGGAGAAAGTCGGGCACCACGTCGATCCGCATCGCCGATGCATCGGCAACGTGGCGCAATCCTCAGACCCCATCTACTCCGACCCCATCCGGGAGGCCGAGAGCATGGTAAACCAATGCACCGTCGCCGCTCGAGCCGTGTACTCATGGCGCGGGAGGGATCGCTCTGCCAGACGAACCGCCACAGCGCGCTGCGGACACGGAGCGGAGTGCCCTCCAGCCTCCTCGAGCTCTCAGTCCTGGAAGCACTGCCGCGCCGGGGCCCGACGACATCTCGGTTCAGCTGCCCCGACACGCAACACGCAGCTCGCAGCGCACTGACACGGAGCTCAGCACGCAGACCGAAAGCGTAGGCACGACGCGATGCGTTCGCCAAAACGCGGGCCGGCACGCTGAGAGCCAGCACGGAGGAGGAGGAGGAGGAGGAGGAGGAGGAGGAGGACGAGAAGGAGGAGGAGAGGAGGAGGAGGAGGATGGAGGAGGGGGGAGAGGGAGGAAGAGGGGAAGGAGGTGGCGTAGACGGAGGAGAGGTAGGAGGCGGGGAGGAGGAGAGGAGGAGGAGGAGGAGGAGGAGAAGGAGAGGAAGGAGGGATGAGGATAGGAGGAGGAGGAGAGGATGAGGAGGAGAGAGGAGGAAGGGGAGGAGGAGGAGAGGAAGAGGAGGGCAGAAGTAGGAGAGAGGAGGAGGAGGAGCCAGGAGGAGGAGGAGGAGGGGGAGGAACGAGGCAAGGAGGAAGGAGGAGAGGAGGAGGAGCTGGAGGAAGGAGGAGGAGGAGGAGGAAGGATGAAGGAGAGGAGGAGGACGTCGGGGTCAGGGGGAGCACGGCACCGCATATGCCACCAAGCACCAGGGAGGGCCCAAACACCCAAAAGGCCACTGAGTCGCGCGCACGGGCGGGCGCGGACACACCGAGAAGCACCGTGCGGCCCTCATGCGCAGACCAGCGCCACCGCGCCCCCCACGGCGACGCGCCAGGTAAAGGAAGAATCGGAGGTAGCAGAGGAGGAAGAGAAGGGAGGAGAGGAGAGAGAAGGAGAAGATGGAGATTGAGGAGGAGAGGAGGAGGAGGAGGAGGAGAGGAGGAGGATGAGGAGGAGGAAGAAGAGAGGGAGGAGGCAGGAGGAGGAGGAATCGCACGTCGATGCTGGCACCCGGGAGTGCTCCGCCAACCCCCCCCCATGGGGACCCACGACGCCGCGCCCCCACCCCACCCCCAGGGATCAAGGATCGAGAGGATCGACGATCGACGATCGAGGATCGAGTGGATCGAGGATCGATCGGATCGACAGGACCGAGGGTCCATAATTAGGGTCGAGGGGATCGAGGATCGAGAGGAGCGAGGATCGAGAGGATCGAGGATCGAGGGGATCGGGAGGATCGAGGATCAAGAAAATCGAAAGGATGGACAGGATCGGGGATCGAGCACTGCAGGAACAAGGGAAAAGCGGCACCACCACCACCAGCACGGGGAGCCAGGGAGGGTACTCCTGGCGGTGTGGTCCCCCCCTCCCCGCTCGAGAACATCCCCCTACAACCCGGGCTGTATCCCCGGCACGAGGAGGCAGTGTTGACCTCCTCACTGGAAGCCGTACTCCCCGCGGTGCCCCTATCCATGGACACATCTCGCGATGAAGCCCGCGTAGGACCCGGGCACCCCACGGAGGGGCCGCCAGCGAGGGGGGCCCTTGCCCGCTCGCGCTCAGATCGCAGACAGGCAGGGAGAGGCCGCGCGAGGAAGATCGAGGGCGCACGAGGAAGACAAACAACAGGGCGCACGAGCGGGAGATGGACACACACAGTCCCGGGCTGCTGAGAGAAGGAACGCTACACGAGGAACGAAGCCCCCTCTCTGGCACCCAATGAGCCTGGGTGCACGAGGAGGGCTAGAGTTGTGGATGCCATGACAATGGACACCTTAACAATCCGATCATTGAATTAAAGATGTGCTGGACATGTCAGAAAATGTTCTAAAAACGGTTCAAACATGTTTCTTTACGTATCTGGGACATATTTGAAACGTGTTTTAGACACCTGGAAATCATCTGGCAGCACGCTTCCCCTCCATCGATCCACCTCCACAAACCTAAGAAGCAGCGAGCCCCTTTCCGAACACCAAGCGGTCGTTAGCTCAGCGTCTTAGGGCTGTGGGGCGCGCAGTGGGCCCTCCTCCTCCTCCTCCCCTCCTCCTCCTCCCCCTCCTCGCTGCTCCCCCTCCTCCTCCACCTCCCCCAATCCTCCTCCTCCCCTCCTCCTCCTCCACCTCCACCTCCTCCTCCACCTCTCCTCCACCTCCTCCTCCCCTCCTCCACCTCCTCCACCACCTCCTCCTCCTCCTCCTCCTCCTCCTCTCCTCCTCCCTTCTCCACCTCCATCCTCCTCCTCCTCCCTCCTCCTCCTCCTCCCCTCCTCCTCCTCCTCCCTCCCCCTCCCCTCCCCCTCCTCCCCTCCTCCTCCCTCCCGCCCCTCCTCCCCTCTCCTCCTCCTCCTCCACGTCGGGCACGGAGAATACGGCCGCAAACCGAGGGGGGGTGGGGGAGGCGCACCAGCCAGGGAACGCAGACAGGCAGACGGACAGAGGGCGCACGAGGAAGAAAGCCGAGGGCGGGTAGGTGGAGGGGAGCCGAGGGGAGGGCGCAACGAGCCCGGGAGCGGCGAGGGGAGGGCGACGGAGAGAGTCGAGAGAGAGAGAGAAAAAATAAAAAAAAAAAAAGGGAGAGAGAGAGAGAGAGAGAGAGCGGGCGAGGGGGGCGGCAGACGGTCAGAAGGACGATCGAAGGACGCCCGTGGCCGTCCTGCGAGGAGACGTGCTGATCGTGAGGCTGAGGAGGAGCAGGCAAGAAGAAGCGAGATGGTCTACGAAGCCTCCCGGTTGCGGTGCTCCTGACCGCTACGATCGATGAGACCCCCGTTGGGAGGCCCGCGACAGATATCCAAACTGCGCAAACGAGACACGGGCGAACACGTGCATCTGAGAAGGGAACCAAATAAGCATACCAGACGTAATTTCTTCCATAGCCAATAACAAAAGACGTTCGAATGCTTTCGCGGGAAAACGACCCGTTTCGGGCGACAGCGTGCTCCAGTGCCTTGAGATCGACTCGGTTGCAGGGCCTTGCATTGGAAATGGATCAGCAGCGCTGATTGTGCTGCCTGGTTAAATTTTTCAGTGCGCTACGATGCAGGACACACAAACGGAGGGAGTGTGAGAGAATGAGGGGGAGAGAGAAAGGGGAGAGAGAGAGAGAGAGCGAGAGAGAGAGAGAGAGAAAAAAAATAACAAAAATAAAAAAAAAAAAAAAAAAAAAAATCGAAGAGAGATAAAAAAATAATGATAAAGATAAAAAAAAAAACAAAAAAAAAGACAAAACACAAAAAATAAAAATAAAAATTATAAAAAAAATAAAAAAAATGAACAAAATAAATAAAAAATAAAAATGCTATAAAAAAAGAAATAAAAAATAGACGAATAAAAAATAAAAAAAAAAAAAAGAATAAAAAAGAAATAGAAACAACAACAAAAAGATATCCTCAACCCCCCTCACGCTATGTCGCCCGCGCACGCGCGCGGCTAGTGCGAACGTGCCGGCACCGGAAAAACCGGCCCCGCGTATCCCAATCCAGCGCCAGCGCCCGCGAGAAACCAATACAGACAAATGTATGTATATGATAACCAGGGGAGGTACAGGAGAGGGAGAGAGAGAGAAGGAGAGGGAGAGGAAACAACGAACGGAGCGGGATGAACAACACGTAAGTACATGCAACGTTGGTGCACCAACGGACGTCTAATCATATGGGCGATGTCCTGTCTGCCAGGTGTGGCCGCTGTCGAAAGCAGCGCGCATCGTGCCGCAGCATACCCGTCGGCCAGAGAAGGTCAACGAGAAGGTCAACAAGGAATACGAGTGTATCCGAAATCAAATTAGGAATGCCGCGCTTCCCCTCGCAGCGCGAAGTGGGTGAGCAGAGCCCAATATCTGGCACCCGCTGAGCCTGGAACCTTGTACTTATTGTAGTCGTTCGCGATAGCTGCAGAGATGTTGCTCATGCTCGAACAGAGCAGTTGTGAGCAGGGCGATCCACAGCCAACCTGCAAATATGCCCCACGCATAGCCATCACCGAAGAACCCGAAGCACCAGCAAAAGATCGAAATGTGTCCACTGCAACGCACGCCTGCGTCGTTCTCGCCGCCACCGCCACAATCCCTCATGGCCAATTGCTGACACATCAAACATGTCCTCGTTGATTTCTGCCTGCTTCTTGTGTCGCTTCCCCTTGCCACCTCGATATCGCATTTCCTCTTGTTCGCTCTCTCCCTTTCTGTCGTTCTCTCTCTCCCTCTCTCTCTCTCTCTCTCTCTGATTTCGTTTATTGCTTTCTCTCTCCCTCCCTCTCTCTCATCATCGCCCTCACTCTCCCTCTCACTTACTCATCTCTCTCTCTCATCAGCTCTCTCTCATCTTGACACATGGAGACAACAATTGCAGAATCAAGCTCTCTCTCTCTCTCTCTCTCCCTCTCTCTCGCTCTCTCTATATCTCTCTCTCTCTCTCTCGCTCTTTCTATCTCTCTCTCTCTCTCTCTCGCTTTCTCTCTCCTTCTCTCTCTCTCTCTCTCTCTCTCTGTATATATACATACATATCGATATAAATGTATGTATCCTGTGTATATACATGTACATACCAACCTATGAGTGTCTGTCTGTCTGCATATGTAGATCGTTTTCTCTCTATTCCCCTTGTACATGTGTGTACATTGCAAGATGTATATGCGTGGGCGTATGTATACGTACACGTACGCACAAATGCATATACATGTGCGCCAAGCCTAGATACACGTGTATATATATATACATATATGAATATGACTCTGTTTCCACACACACACACACACACACACACACACACACACACGCACGCACGCACGCACGCACGCACGCGCACACACACACACACACACACACACACACACACACCGCACACACACACACACACACCCACACACACACACACAAACACACAAACACACGCACACACCTGTGATCCACCAGATCGCTCTTTTAGCGCCCCCATCCACGATGTACTGTCCTGTCTATGATTCCCCACTAAGCCCAACGCGATTTGCAGCGCCTGCAAATACCTACGCGGTTAAACATCGACAAAAATGCCCTTCGTACCCCACCCGCGCGCACCCACAGGTCTTGGCCTTTTCTCTCGGTACGACCACTGAGCAGAACGAACACGTCTCCCCATTGACCTGTTGCTGGCTTTGTGCGCGCGCTTGCCCAGATGCGGCCTCAAGCGGGACCAAAAGCGATCGATGATCTGCGTGCCTAATTTGACGAAGGGGCGCTGCCCATCAGGAAGAATGTGCTTCTTTGGCTCAGGCATTTCGTTATTTAGTGCCGATCCCTTAATGAATGTCTTTCCCTTGCAATGGCGCCACGCTAATCGCGATTGACCCTGGGTATGCGGCCGTATGCATGTGCGGACCCCGACGTATGCAACACCACGCTGGCATTCACAAAATGTTCCTGGCTGGGGCGGCTGAAATCGCATGCCAACTGGCCCGGCCCGGCAGGACACAAACCCACAAAACAACAAAAACCAATAAACCCTATATAATAGCTACATATATATGAAAATACACACGCACTAAAGAGAACTGCTTCACCACAAAGAAAAAAAAAAAAAAAAAAAAAAAAAAAAAAAAAAAAAACACGACAACTATGTTCCGTGAGTTGTTCTATTCCAAACAACCAGATTTCTTACGCGGCTGGTTACGCAAATATGCATTTTTTGCCGGCAGCCTTCCACAAGGTTTCATGCTGTGGCGGATTATACATGGAGTTATGTTCTATTGCGCGTTGCGAAGGTAATATTTTTTATGGCGACCTGACAAGAGGATCCCCTTGCGTGGCAGAAAGAGCATGGAAAACCAACGCGGGAAAAAAGAACGACACCCTACGAACGTCCAACAAAACCCCCTTGGCCACAAAAGAACCAACGAAACCTAGATTCCGTTCGCCTTTCCATTCCAAACAAAAGGATTCCTGCTGTGGCGGATTATAACAGGAATCCTGTTTCCCTACAACGTCCCACATGTGTCCTCCCTGGCGGGTTACAAAGGGACCCCTTTCGAAGCAATCTCGCAGAAGCACCCCTTCCTTGTGCAGCCATTTGCAGAAAGACCCCTTCGTGGCGGATTGCAGAAGTATTCCTTTCGTGGCGGTCTGACCAGAAAGACTCCATGTGTGGCGGGAACGGCATGGAAAACAAACCAGGGCAGCAAAATCAACAAAACCCAAGGAGCCCCAAACAAAATCTGGTTGCCCTCCCCCCCACACACCCCACACGCACACAAAAACCAAACAAAACCTATGTTTCGTTAGCTGCGACCTTCCAAACAACAGGATCATGCACGTGGCGGTTTGCAAACAGATCCCTTGCGTGGTGCCCTTACACAAGGTTCCCTTTTATGACGGATTACAAAAAGACCCCCCCTACGGCGGATTACAAAAAAAATGCGTTCGCGGCGGGTGGGGGCACGGAAAAACAACAAAAAAATACAAGCCAACACACCGCACGGAAAACCCAACAAACCAACCCTGGCCACCGAAAGACAAACCAACGAAGCCTAAGAGTCGCCCGTTGTTCCCCGTCCAAACGAAAAGACGCCTTTTTGGAGCAATGATCCCTTACGTGGCAACCTTACAAAGAACTCCGTCTGCGGCGGGTTACAAAAGGATTGCGTGCGCGGCGGGTTGCAAATACATTCCTATAGTGGACGCTTGGTAAAAAGGATTACACGCGTTGCGGGCACGGCATGCACAACCAACAAAAAAAACAATGAAAAAAACAACAACACCTCCCTTGACAACAGAAAATATTCAACGACTGATACGGTTGGTGTGTGCTTCCATCCAAGCACAAAGGGCCCCTAGCGCGGCGCGTTACAAGCAGATTATGTTTTTTTGTTGTGGCAGTCTTACATAAGGACGCCTGCCGCAGCGGATCATGAAGAAACTAATCCGTTAGTGGCGCCCCACACATGGACGCATGTTGTGACGGCCTGACAACATTATCACTGATGCAGCAGAAACGGCAGCGAAACCAGCAAAGGCAACAAAACCAACACAACACGCGGGAAACCAAGCAACACCCCCCTAGCCATACAAGAAATAAACAAAACCTAAAGTTCGCGCGTGCGCTTCCATTACATAAAACATCACTGCGCGGCGGAATGCAAATCGTTTCCTTTTGTGACCGAATGACAGAAGGATTCCTTCAGTGGCAAGCTACAAAAAATACTGGTTCAAAAAGGAACACGTTTCCATTGTAGCAGAACCTAAGAAAGACCTCCGTGTGTTTATTATTATAGGTGATCAGGGAAGTGGTGCTGGTTCGTCCTTAAGCGTCGTTGGTTGCGCTGCGTCTGTTGGTTGCACATGCCGCCATACAAAGAAGTCGTCGACCAGGCGTCCACGACAGAACCCCTCTACAAACCGCCGCAAAATAATAATTGATCGTTTCCCGCCACAACAGAAATCATCGGTTTGCACGGCTGTCACTAAAGACTTTTTTCAATCCCCCACAGCAGGAACCCATTTGTTGGGAATTGAGAAACTAAAGGAACCTAGGTTCCGTTTAGTGTTTTGTTGCCAGGGTGGCATTGTTAGATTGTCATTCGGTTGTGTTGGTTGTGTCGCTGTTGTTGGCGTTCCATGCCCTTCCCGCCACCGGGGGGCATTTTTTGTCAGAATGCTACAAAAAAAATCCCTGTGTAATTCGCCACCACAGAAATCCGCGTGCAACCCGTCATAGAATCGAATGCGCATGTAAGGCTGCCACAAAACGAACCCTGTTGCAATCCGCCGCAATGGGAATTCGCGTGTAAACCTGCATTTCTAACCCGCCACAAAAAAAATATTTTTGCGTGGGATGGAAAACTATCGCAACCTAGGTTTTGTTTTTGTTTTGCTGCCAGGGAGGCATCGCTCGATGTTACGCGGGTTCTGATGGGTTCGTTGCGTTGGTTAGTTGCCCGCGCCCTTTCCGCCTAATTAATCCTCGGATCCGACCTCACATTTCTCTTCTTGTCCTTCTTCTGCGATGCTTACCAGGATCAGGGTGGGTCAGGCCTGGGACAGTGGATACCCTGAGATCCGACGTCGCGAAACACTCGCAACCTTGTGAAAAAAACGACCAGAGCCCTAGACCCCATCTTCCTGCGGCATTCACTATTCGAGCTGGATCGACCTGTGAGGGTCCTGGGGCCCGAAATTGAAGGAACACGCCCTTTACGAAAGAATTGCAACGCCAGGATCCCAGGGCATGTCTAAATTTCGCTGCCTTACCCTGGCGCATTGCCCACCGTGCTCTATGCTGCTCTTCGGGGCGGAGCGCGCCGAAGGGAAGGCGGCACCTCCGGGAAAGGGGTTCGCGGTGGCGGGGGGCGCGGCGGGAGCGCGTCAGCGGGACGAGCCCACGCATGGGCTGCGGCCGCGCGCCCTGCGAGGCGGGGATGGTCAGCAAGAGAAGGACCCCTAGCCCATTGGGGAGGCGAACTAAGTTAGGAGAGCCACGATGAGGGGAACGAACAATGACATGAACATAATAACTTGGAGGTCCGCGCGGATTTCTCGGATCCGCGCTGGAGACCGCTGGCGGCGCCTCCGGCGCCGCCACTGGCGCGCTCTGCGCGCCAAGGATGGGGTCCAGCGCTGATCCGAGAAATCCGCGCCGACCTCAGAGTTCTTATGTTTCTGCCATGTTTCGTTCCCCTCAAGAACACTCGGGATAAGGGGGCCTTTCCTGCAGATGTATCAGACCAAACCGCCCAGATGCATTGTCCCTGCAGTCAACCCGCAGAAGAAGGATGGGCAACCTTCCCAAGGGTACCGTTGCTTCCTTCCTTGCCTCCTCGGTCCATCCTTGGCCACCTCCGTTGGCCGCGCCCCGTTCGAAAAGCTTCGAAATGGGCGTCCAAGGCCCATGCATCTTTATCGAGCATCCTTATGATAAGGGCCGACTGTAATGAAAAGACGGGGACCTAAGTGAGACCACGCCCTAACTGTGTTATTACGGTTAGGGGTTCTTTTGCTCTCGATGAGGGGATATTTCCACATCCACCGCCTGTGGAACCCAAAGCCTGGGACCTCAGCTGGGCGACGACCAAAACCGGGTCTTACGCGAGGTGGCACAGCGACCTTACGCGGCGGCTTACGCGGGCCGCCAGCGCGGCACGATACACTAGAGACGAGCGTGCTGACGCGCGACCTTACGAGGGCAGCTCACGCGACAATGTCGGCGCAGACGACCCCGTCTCTTTGCGTCGCCCAGCTGGCGGTGGATGTGGATACATGTTGGCCCCAACTGGGCCCACCCACCGTCTGCCGAGGTCCCCGAGGATCAATCCCCCAGGCGGCGCTCATGCATCAGTTCCCGCCTCGGACATGGCAGCCCCGTGACTGTTAGGAGACGAGACCGAGGAAGGAGGGGAGGAAGAACTGGAGGAGGAAGGGGAGAAGGAGTAGAAGGAGGAGGAGGGGGAGGAGAGGCGGAGTGCGCCGCGCGTGTTCCCAACCCCTCCTCAACTGCGCAGCCAGGCGCACGCCCGCATGGCGGCCCCAGGGCAGGCACGAGGGGGGCCGCCCTCTCAGCCACAGCGAGGCGGCGAACGGAGATCCTGGTGGGCACTCCGTCCTCAGCACCTGCAGCTGCTGCCAGTTCCCCTCCCCGCCGACTGCGCCTCCACCTCCTCCTCCTTCTCCTCCTCCTCCTCCTCCTCCTCCTCCTCCTCCTGCTCCTCCTCCTCCATCCTCAACTCCTCCCCCCTCCTCCCTCCTCCTCCTCATCATCATCATCCTCCTCCTCCTCCTCCTCCTAAGCCGTTTCGGCTCGAGTTGAATTGAGTGAAGAATCTCGAGCTTGTGTCCCACGTCTTCGAAACGGCGCGTGGACACGGGCCAATCTGTGCAACGACGAGTGCGGCCAGAACGCCATCCTCTTCCGAGGGCCTCCCGCTTTCATGGCACCGCCGAATGGCAACTCGCAGAAGCGCCAGGAGCTGGCGCAACAGTGGCTGTGCAAGTGGTGCACCCAGCCGTCCACAGGACAGCGCTGGTGGAACCATGCAGACAAGAAGGAGTGCGGGTCCTGCGCGCAGCCCAAGGGCCTGGTCTTCTTCGGCCCGAGGCCTCCGCCTGGAGGCAGCGGGTCGCCTTCGGTCTCGGGCAAGCAGAAGGCCAACATGGAGCGCAAGGCCGCTGCCGAGGCAGAGCGCTCCAAGTCCGCCTTGCAGGAGAAGAACCGTGAGATCGCCAGGCTCAAAGAGCAGCTGGCAGCCATGCACGGACAGCCAGACGCCATGGACGTCGACGCGGGGCCCACCGAGCCAGATGCCCAGGCGGCGCTGGCCGAGCTGGCCGCGGCGATCCAGGCGATCGGGAGCCCTTCTGATCCCATCCTGGTCAAGGCGAAGCAGGACATGGTCCAGCAGCAAGCCACCCTTCGGGCGAAGGTGCTGGCCGACAAGCCGATCGGGACCAAGCTGCACCTCCTCACCAACAGGTGCTCCACGCTCGAGAAGAAGCGGGGGCGCCAGCAGAATGCAGTCGGCAAGCTCAAGGAGGAGCTGGCCGCTATCCAGAAGCAGATCGCCGAGGCGGAGGCAGCCGTGGAGGCTACCAGCCGCGAGCACGCGGAGGTGGAGGCCGCGCGGGCTGCAGCGGCCTCGCAGGCGCCCCTGCCCAAGCCAGGGGTCCATTCTCTCCGCGCTGCGATCCCGTGCCTCGACATGGACGTCGGCGCGCTCGGCCAGCTCCTCCAGGGGCTCGGCGCCGACGGCAGCCTTGCCGAGAGCGTCTCGAAGAATTTCGATGAGCTGCGCAAGTTGGAGCGCGCGGCCGCCGAGCGTGCAGCCGTCGAGCGCACCGCGGCCGCTGCCGCTGCTGCCAGCACAGGGGGAGCACCGCAGCCTCAGCAGCAGCCGCCGGAGGCCCCCGCAGATGACGCTCCTAGCGGCCCATGCGCTCCTGATGACGATGATGACCTGCCGAACCTTCAGACCTTCTGGCGGGAGGCCTTCGGAGGCGAGCCTCCTGGAGACGAGACCCAGCTCCGCGCAGCCATCAAGAGGCTCGGGGGCGCGCTCGGCTCGCACCAGAAGAAGGCCAGGACCGAGTAGTCTATTCAGATGGGTGCTAGCGGCCTGGCTGTGCCCAGCCTCAGCGAGCCATTTCCCCGTCAGACTGCCCGACTACACATCACCTTGGACGGGACCTGGGCTGACGCCTGCAGGGCCTGCTGATGACGACGCAGGCTCCTCGTCCAAGCCCTTTGCCCGACGAGCCCGAGAATTACCACGTGCGGTGGGTGCTGGAGGCGTGTCGGAGGTGGGACGAGCACCACCTGCGCGACGTTCGCGCCCTCCCCATCGTAGCGGAGTGTCAGAACGTTCTAATGACGAAGCTGATGCCTCGAGGTCGACTGCAGATAAGGTCAAAGGATATGTGGTCACTGCGAACACGTCGTCCCACGGCCCTCTCATCGACCTGCTTGGCACCAATCAGTATGATAAATCGATTTCGTTAATTCAGGGGCACCATGCGCTGGGGGACAAGCTGGCCGACATCCAGGCCCAGGCTGCTGGCAAAGGGTTCAGAGGTGCATGGGCCCCTGCGACGCCGACCGAGCGAGGCGGCACGTCAGGCGGGGTAGCCATCCTGAGCCCGAGCAACGTGCTGGTCGCCGCCCCTCGTGCTGGACTCCCTCATGAAGTGCACCCTGGCAGAGCTGCAGCGGCCAAGGCGCACTGGGGGCAGCCCTACGGCATCGTGATGCTGTCCGCATATCTGGTGGTCGACGCTGGCGCTCAGGGGGGGAACACTTGTATCCTCGACGCCGTGGCGAAGTACCTGCACCAGCTCAACACCCTGAACGAGCACTGGATCATCGGAGGGGACTGGAACACCGACTGCGACGACCTGGACGTGTGGTTCCACGCCGTCAACGGGATCAGGATCGCCGCCGATCTGCCAACGCGCATCCTGGCCATGCCAAGTACAACCAGGGACTTCTTCTACGTGTCGGAAAGCCTGGTGCCACTGCTCTTGGAAGTCGACGTCCATGTGGGCACCGACCTGTTCCCGCACCGCCCTGTCGAGCTGGGCATTGCCACCCAGCCAAGGAGCATGTGCTGCAGGGTTCCAGTCGAGGCTCGAGCACTTCCTGTCACGCCCAAGGTTGGGTGCGGTCGCTTCCCTCCAGTTGCTGAATGGCGCATGATCAATAATGTGTGAAAATGCCCAGTCTCCTGATGATATTGCAGCGTGCTGGGATTATGTTCTCACTGGTCTGGAAGCAGAAGCAATGGGTCGCAATGATACATTGGAGAGTTCTGCTCGAAAGGTTTATCTTGGAAGAGCTGGCCCACCTCAGCACGTTTGGAAGGAGGCCGAGGCGCCGAAGCCAAACGAGCCGTCCGACCTCAATGCTTGGAAGGCCTTGGCGAGATGGCTTCGACACCTGCGATCGGCTCGAGTCAACTTGCTGTCGCAAGTGGCCAGCCGCCACGACGGCGGCTTCGAGTGCAACCTCATGGCCATGCCCAAGCAGTTGTACTTCCTGCACGGCTTCGCGCGCAGAGTGGCCAAGACCCAGTGGGTGCCCGAGCGCGTGACACCTGAAGCCAAGGCTTTCATGTCCGACGTGCCGCCTAGCTTCGTCGACCCCAACTTCGACCAGGCGGTTCAACCCTTGATCGACCTCGCTGGGGCCAAGATTCAGGAGTGGCTGACCGTCTCTAGCGAGGAGTGGTCGGCCTGGGCGGAGAGGTCTTTCACTAGTGGGGCAGGAGCAGCGCATAGGTTTTCCAGGCCCAAGGAGACCCAGGAACTTGCAGCTGCCGACACCAGGCCTCAGCCCTTCCAGCGAGCAGATGATTGCATTGGCGAATGGGACAAGATCTGGAGCATGCACGAGCGCACCGCAGTCCCGCTACCCCAAAGCGCTGACACGCGGGACAGCTTACCGCCAATCACTGTCGCCAACATCCGCCTTACTGCAGCGTCGTTCCCGACGCGCACGGCGCTGGGCCAGCTTGCGTTCAACCCGAAGGCGCTGAACCAGGTGTCCGACGACGGCCTGGAGGTCCTCGCGCCCCTCTTCATGGCATGTGAGAAGCTGAGCCCCTGGCCTGTAGATCGCATCCACACTCGCCTGATTCGGCTCGGCAAGCCGACAGGCGGACACCGCCTCATTGCTCTGCTCAATTCGTTGCTGTGTCTGCGGGGCAAGATTAGGAAGCCAATCTCGCAAGCGTCGCCCCCACCGACACCCATATGTCTGGGGCCACGGTCCAAGAGCCAGCTCTACGGACGCGGCCTTCGATCATAACGTGAAGGCGGGGGTGGCTACGGCGGTGGGGGAGTACTCGGTAAGCGTGTTCCTTGATATCTTGAAATGCTATGGATGCAGCATTGTCCCCCGGCTTTTAACCGAGGCTTGTGAGCTAGCGTATCCCTTGAGAATGATGTGGGTGCTCCTCTCGCTGCATCGGTGCCCTCGTCTCGCGCAGGCGTTCGGTTCCGTGTCGCGCTGTGTCGTCACGCATCAAGGGATACTAGCTGGCTGCAGCCACGCTAACACGATGATGCATCTGCTCCTCCACCGCGTGGTCAGCAAGATGTGCAGACTCTATTTAAATGTGCAGCCGCGAATCCTCATGGATGACTCTAGCTTCCAGTGGGTAGGTAGGCGGCTGTGCGAGTGCGACGTGCTACTCGCCGCGGCGCGGTGGCATTGCCATCAAGTTTTTCTTTGGTCCTGATCCTGCAGGTTCTCAAGAGTGGGTTTGTAGCCACCGCAGCTAAAGCGTCGTCCAGAGTGTCGTCGTCGGCTCGCATCCTCAAACTGCGGAGCTACACCCACATGCGCAACCTGGGCCATGAAGTGTTCTCTGGAAGGCCTCAAAGGGCCCAAGAGAGAGCTCGGCTCAAGAAAGTATTTCGTCGCCGCCCCAAGCTTGCTGCGTTGCGTCGCGGAGCTCCAGGGAAGGCACAGATGCTCTGGAGGACTGGCTTGATGCCAGCAGCAGGCCACGGCGCAGGAGTTAGCGGACTCACCGACCCATCTTTGATGGCGCTGCGCACACTGGCTGGCTCTCTCGTAGGTGCCAAACGCTCTGGGTCTCTCACAGCTTGGCTGGCCACGCAGGTCGATCCGTTCTACGACCCTGTATTCGATGCGACGGTGCCTCTGATACAGCGATACGCCGGCATGATATGGGACGCTAGATTCTCGTTTGGTCGTCTGCAGAGAGCGCGGATGCGCCTACGTGACCAGATTTTTGACAGGACCACTTGGAATTCGTGTCGTGGCCCAGTCAGCGCGGCGCCCCTCTCGCTTCAGCGCGTCGGCTGGTCCATGTCGGCAGCGCACGTTATTACTTCAGACGAAGGCGCGGCCTTCAACCTGTTGCGTCGTTCGCCTCGCGACCAGAGACTCGGGCTCCAGGCAGGCATCCAGCGCCGGCAAGCCAGGTGCATTTTGAAGCACCTGCCCGAAGCCTCGGGCGGAGAGAAGCTCTGGCTCCGCTCGTTGCGCATCGGAGTCCTCGGCGTCCGAGACGCCGCGCGCAGAGGAGCCCTCCGATGCCTGATAGGGCACGCGATGTGGCCTCCTCAGCGCAAATTCGAAGCTGGCTATGCTAGCAGCAATGCGCGCACCTTCTGCGACAAACAGGTTGTGGGTTCTCTCGGCCATCAGATATATGATCGCGATCCTGTCCTAGATTTCCCAGGCAAGCAAGATCAAGCAATTCCAAGCGACGTCCTGGAGCGCAGGTCTGAGCCTCGGGGCAAAGGGGAGTTTAGAGAGGGGGTGCAGTACTGGGATTCCCTCGAGATCCTCTATGGGCTCTCTTGGGTCGCCTTCCCCCTCAGCCCCGTCCCCGACGTGCCCCCTGTGTGCTCCTGGGGGGCAAACGAAGCGCCGTGGGGGAAGATCATCTACACCGATGGTTCAGGACTGGCCAGCGCCAGTCCCGAACTGCGACGGTGCGGTTGGTCCGCGGTTGAGTTGGGGCCCAGTGGGCTTCCGCTTCGCGCCGTCTACGGCGGTCTCCCTGGGCGCCACCAGTCGGTGCCCAGGGCCGAGCGGTTTGCGTTATACCAGGCGCTTCGGGCTGGCCCCATTGGACGCCCATGTTGTTTCCGACCACTTGAGTGCTGTGCGCGAAGGTTCTTCGTGGGACGTGGAGCTGGCCTCGAGTGGCGCGAAGCACGCGAATGTGTGGAGATTGACCTTCGGCTTGTATGGCGACAACGACTTGACCCCAAGTTTTGAGTGGACCCCCGCCCACCGTGAATGGGACGATGTCGCTAGCGTCGCCACGCCGAACAATGTAATGAATTTCCTCGGTAATCTCTGGGCTGATTACTTTGCTAGGTTAGGCTCGGAGTCCCATGTAGTCTCGGACACCCTTGTGAAGTGGCAGGCCGCGAATATAAAGGACACCAAGCTCACATTTGATTTTCTGGCTAGAATGTCGCAGGCGATCGCGGGGCTGGCCCAGGAGCTCTCGGCCCCGTCTGCGTCTGTGCCCGTGCGCCCGACCCCAAGCAGGAGAAGTAAGGACTCCCTGGCTCTGTCGGAGCACACGCTGTTCCACTTTCCTGTGTTCGGTGAATGGCGTTGTGGTGCGTGCAACCTGTATGCTAAAACGCCCGCCTCCCTAGCCCAGCTCCAGACAGGTAGCAGGCGTGTCTGTGGGCCCTCCACCTTCCAGCGTTGGAAAGCGACGGCGGTCTTCGCCGATCGATCGGAGGAGCGGTTCCCCCTCTCGTCGAAGGCGGTGCCCGTGGCCCTGGAGGCTGCTGATGAGGTCCTGGGGCCCGGGTCGGAGGTTGGCCAGGCTCCGCCTTCGACGGTGCTGCAGGAGCGTTTCGGGGCCCTTGGCCATGAAATGGAGCAGGTCGGGAGGGTGTTTTTCTGTTCCCTGTGCTCTGCTTTCACGATTTTGTCAAACGGGAACCTGCGGGGCCTGGGCAATAGGTGTATGGGCCGCTCGGACCACCCGTCGACCCGTAGCTCACAAGCCACCAAAATTAAATATGCGGCTCGTGGGCGTCATCCGAAGTCGGGCAAGGTTCTTGACCCGATATGACTTTGTTTGGGGGGGCATGTCGTGTTCGGCGGTGCTCGAGGCTGTACTCGTGCTGCTGAACGGAAAAATGTGATTGGCCCCCCTC
>CAUYUJ010004258.1:2500-121370 GCA_963575745.1 Prorocentrum cordatum
GGAGCCTCGTGGACGCAGATGGGAAGAGTTAGGGTGATGCGGGCGGACTCGGGAGGACTCGTAGATTCCAGCGGCGCTCCGTTGTCCATAATGAGTATGTTCTCTTGATGTTTGTGGAATACACAAACGCTCCGTTTTGTCAGAAGAATTCGTTAGAACATTATATATGCAACAGTGGTGCTGTGTTGCACACGGTTGCTGTGGTGCACACAGGCGCCGTGGTGCACACACGCACTGCAATGCACGCAGGCATTGTGGTATACACTGGTGCTGTGTTGCACACGGCTGATGTGGTGTACGCAAGCGCTGTGGTGTGCACAACAGCTGTAGTGCCCGCAGGCACGGTGGCAGCTGGCACAAACTGACGCTGTGTTGCACGCGGCTGCTGTGGTGCACATAGGCGGCGTGGTGCACACAGGCGCTATGGTGCACGCAGGCACTGTGGTGCACACGGGCGTTATGGTGCAAATCGCCACGTACATGCTGGCGCTGCCCGTCCTCCGTCATTCCTAAGCATTCCCAAACGCCGCCGGCGCGAAACGTGACGACATCGACCGCCTCCACCCCCCCACTAGATGATTGCCGTTATCGGCCCGGAATAAAATACAGGCTTCAGCCGCGTCCGCGCGCACAACGACAATGAGCGACGAGCGACAAGCCACGAGCGACGACGACGACGACGACGGCGACGACTGCGGACCAGACTCCTACGCGGATTCCTACGCGGACACCTACGCGGATCCCAAAACGCACGGCGGCAGTGCCCGGAGCGCACTGGGGGGGGGGAGCGTTACGTCATAGGGGGGGGGAGCGGGGGCCATGATGCCCGTCATGCCCCAAGCAATAAAAGAACGGGCTCTAAGGAGATGGAGAAAGACAGATCGAGGACGAGAGAGGCAGGGCGAGGCAGCGAGGGAGAGGAGAGAAAGGGGAGGCAGAGAGGGAGAGTGTCAGGAGAGCGGGGGGGGAGGAAGGGTGGAGGAGCAGGAGGAGAGTGGGGAGCAGAACTGGACGACTGGACCGGACTCGTGGCGCACAGGTGCCGCACGGCGCGCACGGCAAGATCATGTCGTGACGGATGCGGCGTTGGGCTCCGACACCGCGCGGGCCATTCGACCTCGAAGGATCGCGGCGCCCCGACAGTGCAGACCCCTGCGGACGAATCCAATAGGCCACCGGAGGCGCTCAACCTCGAGCGCCCGCGCCGAGGCCGCCGCCGCATCGACGCCCAACGCGACACAGCTGTCCACTTGTCCATCTCCTCGGACGTCGACTTGTTCCATGCCGCCCGCTGGGAATCTCCTCCTCCTCCTCCTCCTCTTCCTCCTCCTCCTCCTCTTCCTTCTCCTCCTCCTCCTCCTCCTCCTTCTCTTCCTTCTCCTCCTCCTCCTCCTCCTCCTCCTCCTCCTCCTCCACCCTCTCACCTCGGCGTAGGTCGGGCATCGGGCATGTCCTCCTACAGGCAAGCTTTGCGGGAAAAACACGAATCGCCAAAAAAATACGCAACAATCGAAAAAATGGTTTGAAGATCGTCTCTAGTTGCGTATTTTTGGCGATTTGTGTTTTTCCCGAGATTGAGGTTTGACCATTCCTCCTGTAGAAAGACAGGCCCGACTTCAATCTCGGCCCGTCTGCGGCTCCTGGAACATTTTGCGGACGGCCTGGCGGCGCACCCGGAGAGAAAGGCTGCCCCCCGGAGGCCGGGAGCATCTCGGAAGACCCAACGCTGCGCACTCTCGGGGCTTCCTGGAACGGGGACTTGTTGAGAAGGAGGAGTAGGAGGAGGAGTAGGAGGAGGAGGAGGAGGAGGAGGAGGAGGAGGAGAAAGGGTTCCGGTTTCGGGCTTCCCGGGTTCCTGGATTTCCGGGCCGATTTCGGTGGGTTCCGTGTTCCCGGGTTCCCGGTCGATCCCCTTTCATCGAAAAACTATCCACTGATTGGCTTTTTTCCTGGTGTAATCTTGCCCCAGGGAGTCCGCAGTGCCCTGGTGTGCCAGGGGCCCTGAAACTCACGGCCTGCTCTTGGGCGGGTGGCAGTGGGGGGGGGGGCCTAAATGGCGGGGAGGAGAGAAGGGCCATGCACGGGCCCTTTGGGGGCCCCTTTTGGACCCCGGTGGGCCCCAGATCGGGAGCGGCCAAGAGGGGGGTGTCCAAGAGGGGGGGCGCAAATCATGACCGGCGGCATGTGCGCGGCCCAGCGGGGGGGCCAGGGACGTAATGAAACAAGAAGAGGCGCCATGAAATCTGGGGAGATATCATGGCCCCCGCCATGATATCCACCCCCCCCTAGTCATCACCCCCCTCTTTTCCGCTCCCGACCAGAAGCGGCCCTGCAGGGCCCCTGCAAGGCCCTTGCCTCCACCCCCCACGCACGGCTGGATCGTGTCGTGACGACCCTGGCGTGGGGCCGCTTCTGGGCCACCGGCGGCGCGTTCAGCCTCGACCGCCCGCGGCGGGGCCGCGGCGAGTCGGCACGACGCGAACCTGCCGCAGGTCGCCCCCCTTGGCGGCGCGCAGAAGGGGGTAGGGGGAGGGGGGAAGGCTTCGTAGAAGGAGCCTGCTTCTTAGAAGGCGCGGGCCTTACACAATGAAGAGGGACTCCAGGGCGGCGAGATCTGTACATACAGTGGAGGCCCGTCCACAAGAAACCCTCCACCAGAAACCCAACCCTGAGACCCGAGGACGTCCACGGGATTGTTGGTGAGGGAACGCCACGCGTTCCACGGCAAACCCATCGAATGCCAAGAAACCCAGGGCACCCTGGAGGCAAGCAGGGTGCTTCTTGGCACGGGCCTCCACTGTACCCAGTCCCAACGGCCTTGCCAATCCTGGGCCTACGAGCGGTGCATACGCATTCCTAGCTTGGCCGAGGAGTCCTATGCACTGCTCGTGGGCCCGGGGCGGTACAGGCCCGCAGCAAGCGCTATGTGCAGATCTCGCTGCCCTGCTCAGAGGCCCCGGCGGAGGTCGAACACGCAACGCAGCCGGCCGTCGCGTCTCTGTTGCGACGCTTGACCCCGGGGGGGCCCCCCGAACGCTACAGCGCGAGGCTCGGCCGGGGGGCGCCTTCACGACGCACTCCACGAACGCGCGGGGGCCGAAGATGCGCGACAGGTCCCGCACGGCCTCGGGAAGACCCTCTCTTATGCACCCCGCCTGGTCCTCATCCACCTTCCCCTCCTCCTCCTCCTCCTCCTCCTCCCCCCCTCCCCCCTCCTCCTCCTCCTCCTCCTCCTCCTCCTCCTCCTCTCCTCCTCCTCCTCCTCCTCCTCCCCTCCTCCTCCTCCTCCTCCTCCTCCTCCTCCTCCTCCTCCTCCTCCTCCTCCTCCTCCTCCCACGCACCTCATCCTCCTCCTGCTCCTCCTCCGTTCCTCCTCTCCCCCTCATCACCCGCCTCCCCCAAGCCCTTCACCCCCAACCAGAGGTGTCGTTAGGGCCACACCCTCGCACTTTGCGACCTCGAACCTTGGAGTCCCCCAGGAAAACGTACGCTTGTAGTAGCAACTCCTCGTGCCTGACCAATTGGCTGGGACATAGCAAGCGCCAATGACGTGACACGTCCGCGATGGCGCCGTCACACCGGTGATTGCGTCACCACCGCCATCATGGGCAAACTTGTGGGGTCCAAGACACGGATAGCAGGGCACCAGAAGGACGTGGAAAACCCTGCGGGGGAACTCTGGGAAAACCTGAAGAGAGCTTCCGTAAGACCTTCTGGGGAGCTTCTGGGCACGCGTCTTAAGAAACACTTCGAACACAGGCCTCTCGGGAGCGGCTGGAGGTTCGGACAAGGCGCTCCGGGAATTTTCACGGAAGCCGGAACGACCTCCGGGGCTACCCTGCGGCTCCGGCTCCTTTATCTGAAACCCACTTAGCTCTCTCAGAGATATCCGGAAGTCTGCAATTTCTAGGCCGCGATGGGTTCAGCAGGTCCAGTTTCTAAGCCGTGAACTGCTTTTGGGAGACGCTTGGAGGACTCTGAGCTGCGAGAGCAGTGAACAGCTTCAGGGAGACGCCTGCCAGGGCGCCCGAAAGCATGCCTGGGGTGCTTGCAAGCTTTGAAGAGACGCTTGCGGGGACACTGGAAAGCATGCTTGGAGAACCTGCAGGCTTCGAAAAGCGAGCTTCGAAGGAGCTTCGAGGGAGCTGCGAAGGACTAACCGACCACGAGCGATAATCATCACCGGGGGACAATCAAGTTCGGGGGTCTGGCGGGAATAATAAAAAAGGATATTCCCAGGGAAGGTAAGTTATGACGATGATGATGACGACGATGATAATGTTGATGGTGATCCTCGGCGCTCGGCACAAGACTGACTCGAGAGATCTCGATGCTCGTGGCTATGCAACTTGCTGTTGCTGTTGCTACTCGACATGAGATGATAGCAACTTCGATTCGTAACTTCCCCCGTGGATTGTAAAATTCGGCCTCCGCGCCCCTCTCCACAATTAAATCATGTTGAACGGGGGTAATACAAAACAGAGGGGGTCAAGGGGGGTATGTTTTATCATCGCCCGTGGTCGGATACGGAAAGGCTTGAGGCACGCGTATTTGGAACGAGTAGGAATACACTGGCTGTAACACGCTGCGAATTCAAGCCAAGGGGCTGCGGGGATGCCTGACTGGAAGCCTTGGAGAGGGACTGGCCTACCCTGTGCTGCCGGCTTCAAATTTGAAACCATCCTATCTCTCAGAGAGCTTATCCGGGAATAGATGCCACCTCCATTGCCAAACGTGGAATTCATTTGCCAGTGACCCCTGCGGCGCGCCATATGGTCGAAGGCATTGTCGCGCAATGACGGGCGAACTTGAGCTAGACTGGTTTGCAGTGGTGATGGTGGCGATGCGGACGATGATGATGATGGTGAGTGCGATATCCCCCATGTGCATCATCTTGAGAAGCGCAGCAAGCGGCTCTTTGCTTCTGGCGCCAACACGCACCAACTCGCGAGCGCGCGCGCGCATCCCAAAATCACCGTCCGTATCCGCCAGCGACAGCTAGCAGCTAGGACAGGCGCTGTCAGCGCGGGCAGAGCCTGGCGATCGCTGAGTCGCACATGCCAGTGGTACTCGTTCATTCGCCTCGGCGACGCACTCACGCGCCCCGCATTCGCACGAATGCGGAGGTACGTGCGCACGGCGGAGAGCAGTATCGATTGGAAGGTAGGCGCCGGCAGAGCCTGGCACACTTCCAAAAGCTACTGATGCGACGTGCTCAATTGCTGCCGCCGACGACGACCCCGAAAACGGATCTGCCAGCAGCGCCCGCGGGTCACTCGTTGGAAAGGTTCGCAGACGCCGCAGCGGGCGCGTGTCCTCACCTGCGCGGCAGCCCTGTCGGCGGCGACGTCCTGTCGGCGGCTGCGTCTTGGCCCTGGCACCGCGGCTCGGTTCGGTGGGCCCGGCCCGCGGGCCCGCGCGCCGCGGGTAGCCAGGCCAAGCGCACATCGCGCGAGGGGCGGCGGTGACGAACGCCGCGCGGCCACCCCCCCCGCCCCGGGCGAGCGGATTCGCCAGCCCCCCGAGCGCGTGGCGCCTCAGATCATCGCCCCCGCCCCTGCCTTCCGTCGAAGAGCGCCTCGGCGACGCTCCGTCTGCGGCAGCGAGGGCGGCGGCAACGGCTCGCCGGACGGAGCCGCGGCGGCCCGGCCAGTCGCCCCTGCCGCCCCCGGTGGCAGCTCAGCCAGGAAAGGCTCCGCCGCGTGCTGCTGGCCACCCGATCCTTTCCCGCCCAACCCCGTTCCCACGCACGCTGCCAGCTCTGCCACTCCCACCGCCCCGCGTTCGCCCAACGCCACTTCCCTGCGGAAGGGGCGGCCGTGGCCCCGAGAAGCCGGCGGCGCCCGACGCACTGGCAACCCTTGGTGCCTCCAGCGCGACGTCCGCGCGCGCCCCCCGCGCGACCTTACCCTCCTCCCATGCGATGGTTATTCTTCCCGCAAAACTCGGGGCGGTTCAGGACGAATGTCTGCAGACCCCTGGGCGGCAGGAGCTTATTGAACATGCGCACGCGCGCATCGCTTGGTCGGGGCCCCATCTTCTAACGGTTGGTCCACGTGGGGGCAGACCCCTGCCGTGCGCGCGCAGACACTCGCGCAAAAGGCAAACCTGGCACGCGTCAGCGTCTGGCGTCGCAGCCTCCGCGCCTGCACCCTGCAGGCACGCCAGGGCGAGCACTGGCAGAGGCTGGTGCCCTGGGTCGGCACCGGGTAGATTGGCCAACAGCTGGGCCGAAATGACTGCCCAGCGCGCTAGGCGAATCAAGAACTCTGACGGGGACGCACGGATGAGAGCGTCAACCGCGTGGAAGCATGCGAGCTCGGACGATCATTGTTTCATTGCGCCCTCCCCGTGCATAACGAAACGGCGGCCATCTCCGTTGGCGAAGCCGCGCGACCACTTAATAGTGCACTGCCAGCAAGCACTGGCAGAGCATGGTGCTGGAAAGGCCTTGCGCGCCGTGGTAGCCTCCATTATCTTGTCACCGACAGTTTGGGCGCGTGGATGCATGATTGCCAAGCAGGGCGTGCCACGAGATGCTGTTGGCGCGGTGCTCCAGGAGGTACGCTTCAATTGCCATGGCGCCCGCTCGCCCAGCCGAGCGAGTGGAGATCAAAAAGCATCGGGGCAGCATCAGGAACCAACTGATGATAACTGCGCTGTTTGAGACGGTGGCGAGGCTGGTGATGCGCTGAAAAGGTGGCGATCGACCGCTCATGTGACGTGAAGACGGATTACCGCGGGGGCAACTCAATAACACCATCGTGAGCCACTATCAAGTTACCAGACTCAGTATCAATCAGCCCCATTTTCCATCTCACAGTCGAACCCACTATCTGTTCATCGATCGCACCATCGATGTTCTTATCGACATCACTATCGATATCATTACCGATGTCTTTCGAGTTATCGATGTTACATTCACCCGATCCCACCGTCCATTCCATTATCCAAATCAATGTCGATGAATCCACCGAGAACCTTATGCATCTCGCTCTCGATCTACGGATCTCACTAGCAATCTCTGCGTCGATCTCCCTCTACAGATCCACCTCACTATCTATCAATCTCACCATGGATCTCACAATCGACGTCACTATCGATCAAAATAGAAATCTCACGGGGCACCAGGGGACACCACGGGAACGAGTCGGGGCATACCGCGGGAATCATCGGGGTACCCAGCAGAACTAGGTGGCATGTATTTGCCCGAGCGCTCTGTCATGTAGAATAAGAACAGTCAAGCCACAGGGAACCACCAGATACCACGGAATACCACAGGCAAACACTATAGATCTCACTCTCGCTCTCGCTACCACTACCGATCTCACTACAGGTATCCCTCTTTCTCTGGATATAGCCATCGATATCACTTTCGATCTGCATATCAACCAATCTAGCAATACCTCTATCGACTTGGCTCTCGATCTACTTATCGATCTCACTATCAATCTCACTGGCCATCTCGCTATCGAACCCCCCATCGACATTGTTATCGATATTTGTATATATATATATACAAATCGATCGCACGATCGATCGATCTCACCATCGTTTTGATAATCGACATCACGATCGAGCTCACGATCGATCTCACAATCGATCTCACGATCGAGCTCACTATCGATCGCACTATCGATCGCACGACCGATCTCACCACCGACGACATGGCATAGCATAGCATGGCACGGGGCACGCCTGCGCCACGGGACACCACGGGACACCACGGGTCACCCCCACGCCATCAGACACCATAGCATCGCACAGCATCGCACAGCACAGCATCGCATAGCATCGCACAGCATCGCAGATCATCGCTACAGCAGAGCATCAGCACAGCAGAGCAGAAAAGACACCACAAAACACTCACGAGACACCAGCGGGACACCCGCGAGCCACCGCGAGACACCCACGGGACACCACAGGAAACTACGGTTAGGTCGGGCATGTCCCCCTACAGGCGGATTTTGGAATTCTCCTCCTGTAGAGGGACAGACCCGACTTCACACTAGGGGAAACCGGCGAGACACCCCCGGGCCACCGCCGGCCAACCAGGGGTAGAGTCATTGGACCCAGTCTCTCCCTAGCAACGGCTAATTCAATTCTCTCTCCTCGGGGGCGCGCAAACATGGATTAGCGATCCATGGATTTGGCGCGCGGTCGCCTAATCCATGGATCGGCGGAGGTGCCCTCCCCCAAGTGCGGCCGGTGCCGCCTCGCTCAGCGACGGAAATCCGCGATTCCCAGGGAAACGGGACCCGTCGCTAATCCACGCCCCCTTGATCCATGTTTGTGATCGCCTGATCTCCCGCCTACGCAACTTCGCCGCGCCCGCACGCATGACACGAAGACGAAACTGGAGCTGATTTCCCGGTGGGGGGTCTCCGTTTCACTTCGAGGTCTCACCCCCCAACCTCCGAGGAAGAGGGGGCGTGGGACGGGATTGCTCGTTGAAGCATGATTGATGCTTCTTGGGTTTTCTCTGGCGCTACTCCCTCCGCCTCCTCCTCCTCCTCCTCCTCCTCCTCCTCCTCCTCCTCCTCCTCCTCCTCCTCCTATGCTTCCTCCTCCTCCTCCTCCTCCTCCTCCTCCTCCTCCTCCTATGCCTCCTCCTCCTCATGCACATCCTCCTTCTGCCACCGTCCTCCTCCACACTCTACACAGTCTCAGAGAGACTGCGTCTCGCCCTCCGCTTGCAGTCAGCCCGTCTGGTAGGGATGCTCGGCAAGGATGCTTATGCCTTAGAAGGCCATGTCGACACTCTGCGAGCGGGGCGCGGCCACCGAAAGCGGCCAAGGCTGGGCCGAAGGGGGAGGATAGAAGGGTAACCTTGGAAAGCCGTTCATCCTTACTGTGCGGTTTGTCTGTACCCCGACCACGCGCCCGACCGCGGCGAAGAGGCCAGAGCCTCACCGCATGATGTGCCTTGTTTGTTCCCAGAAAACGCCCTTTACCCAACCACGTGGGGCGCATATCAGCCCACGCTGCCGTCTCCCACCATGTCAAATGATAAATTCGCCTGCTCCCCAAACCCAACATGATGCACATACCACATGCCAAAACAGCACGCGTTGCGAGGCGATCCACACTCCGCAAATACCAGACCAACATGAACAGCGGATATCCCTGCGGGGGATACAACGAAAACCATGTATTGACAACCAGCCGAGATGCATCTGCATAGCCGCTGGAAGAGTTTAAATCAGATACATGCGGCGGTATTCGGAGAGCCACACCGACCAAACACGCACCAATGTTTGAAATCCCCGATCGCAGTCCTGATGTTCCTCCGCCTCCTCCGTATCCTCCCCCTCCTGATGGCCCTCCTCCGCCGCGGCATCATCATCATCATCAGCATCAGCATCATCATCAACAACAACATCAACATCATCATCGTCAGCACGATGGACATCATCATAGTCGTCATCATCAGCATCACAAACATCAGTATCATCATCATCACAATCAGCATCATCATCAGCAGCAGCAACATCGCCATTATAAGCAGACCCATCAGCATCGTCATGTTCGGCAGCGTCGCCATCATAGTCATCATCAGAATCGACAACATCATCGACATCATCATGGTCAACATCGTCATAATGACCCTCCGTAACCATTCACCCTCATAGAACACATCATCACCCTCACCGTCATAACCCGCATCATCACCGTTACCCTTATAATCATCATCCTCAGCATCCTCATCAGTCTCATCATCAACCTCGTGGTCATCAGCATCATCACCAGCAGAAACAGCATCATGATCACCTTCATCATCAGCAACATCATCATGAGCATCATCAGCATCATCATCAGCCGCATCATTATCATCAGCGCCACCGCCCTCAGCATCAGCATCAGTTACAGCAGCATCAGCACCAGCATCAGCTTAGGCATCCTCATCAGCAATAGTATCACCAGCATCATCATCATCGTCGTCATCATCATCACCACCACCGCCATCAGCATCATCGTTATCATCAATCACCATCATCATCAGCATCGTTACCAACATCCGTATCACCAGCAGCAGCACCACCACCACCATCGTCATCATCATCATCATCATTATCATCAGCGTCATCATCCCCATCAACATCATCATCCTCAACATGACCGTCATCATCAGAAGCAGCAGCGTCAGCATCCGCATCATCATCAACCTCAGCATCAGCATCAGCATCATCATCATCATCATCACCATCATCATCAACAATCATCATCAACGTCGCCGTCGCCCGCGTCGCCGTCGTCGTCTTCATCGCCATCTCCATCATCACCCTCACCACCATCACCGTCATCATCATCGCCATCATTTATCCGACTCACATCCCATCCTTCTCCCCCGCCACCGCGGTGCCACGGCACGGGCGCGGGCGCGGGCTTGCGGGGCGCGGCGGCACACCGAGCGCGTCGCCTCGGCCTCGTATCCTCGTAACCCCTCCTGGACCCCGATGCTCCATCCCCCCCCCAGCCCTCCTCCTCCTTCCCCATGCCCCCCCCCCCTGCCTCGCACCTCCCCCGTCTATAATCCGTTCTTTCCCTGCCACCGCCCTTCCTCCTCCTCCTCCTCCTCTTCCTCCTCCTCCTCCTCCTCGTCCTCATCTGCCTCCTCCTCCACTCCTCCAACTCCTCCCTCCTCCTCCTCCTCCTCCTCCTCCTCCTCTCCTCCTCCTCATCCTCCTCCTCATCATCCTCCTCATTCTCAGCTTCCCCTCATTCCCTCCTCCCCTCCCCATCCTCCTCCTCCCCCCTCCTGCTCCTTCTCCTTCTCCCCCTCCTCCCCCTCCTCCGCCTCCTCGTCCTCCTCCTTCTCCTCCTCCCGCATTCCCTTCCTCCTCCCTCCTCCTCCTCCTCCTCCTCCTCCTCCCCCTCCCCCTCCTCCTCCTCCTCCTCTTCCTCCTCCTTCTTTTCCTCCTCAAACCCCCCTCCCCATTCGTATCCCCCGCCCCCCACACAGCTCTTCACTCCTCCCCCCCCGCCGCAAAAAGATATGACTCCGCCAGTCGCCGGCTCGCGCGGATGCGCGCGAGGAGACGGCGGGGGGCGCGCCGGCTTGGTGCTCTGCGACAACAGGATGGGGTGCTTGTCCTGGCGGCAAGGCCAGGAAGAGGAGCACGAGAAGGCGAACTACGAGGAGGAGGGCACGAGGAGGAGCAGCTAAGTATCCCTCTCGCTCCCCCTCCCCATCGCCCTCCCCCTCCTCCACCTCCTCATCCTTCTCATCCTCCACATCCTACTCCTCCTGCTCCTCATCCCACTCCTCCTCTTCCTCGCCATCCCTCCTCCTGATCCTCCTAATCCTACTCCTCCTCCCTCCTACTTCTCCTTTTCCTCTTCATCCTCCTCCTCCTCCTCATCTGTCTGCCCTATACGTCTCCCTCCTCGTCCTCTGCCTCACCTTCCTCCTCCTCCTCCTCCTCCTTCTCCTCATCCTCTTCTTCCTGCTGCTTCTGCTCCTCCTGCTCCTCCTCCTCCTCCGCCTCCTCCCCCTCCTCATCCTCCACATCCTTCCCCTTCTCCTCCTGCAAGGACCCCATCCATCCATTGTCGCACCCCGAGACGTGTTGTAGGGCGGGCCAGGCGTTTCGCCCGAGACGCTTTCACCATGTATGACGATGAAGCTTCGCGGGCCGAGGCTCTCGCGGTAGCGCCGCGCACATTCGCCTTGATGGTTGGCCAGGGCTTCGCGGATGCAGGCGAG
Organism: Prorocentrum cordatum; assembly: GCA_963575745.1. Taxonomy (NCBI): domain Eukaryota; class Dinophyceae; order Prorocentrales; family Prorocentraceae; genus Prorocentrum; species Prorocentrum cordatum. Next base: position 14,208 of record CAUYUJ010004258.1, read on the forward strand.
TGATTTTTAAACTGTGGCTCTCGCAGCAGTGCCGCGTACACGTGTCTTAAGAACTGGCCAGGCCTTCACGAATGGAGGCCGGGTGGTTTTCAACATGTGGCTCTCGCCTTTGCGCAGGCGCATTCGACTTAAGAGATGGCCATGGCTTCACGAATGGAGGGCGGTCGTTTATCACCTGTGGCTCTCGCATTCGCGCCGCGCGCATTCGCCTCAAAAACAGTTTGCCAAGGATTCACGGAGGTAGGCGGCTCATTTGCCAAATATGGCTCTCGCCTCAACGCCGTGCACACTCGTCCTAAACGCGTGCAAGGGCTTCACGGATGGAAGGCGGATGGTTTTCAAAATGTGGCTCTTGTCTTGGCGCCGCGCACATTCGGTTCAAAAGTGTTCAGCAGCTTCGGATAATCAAATGGAATACTGGGGACCGTGCGCACGATTCGTGATCGTCAGGACGCAACTGAAACGTCGATTCGCGGCACTGAATGGTGTCGTGGTGCGATTAGCGATAATCAGGCTGTTCTTCTAATCTTGCTGGCACCTCTGAAGAGGGAAAGGAATTTGGAGGGAGGGTGTAATGCAACATCCCCGGTGCGTCTCGGCTTTGCACTGATCGTCCTCCTCTTCCTCCACCTCCTCCTCAGCATCAGCAGCAGCATCATCACCAGCATCGTCAGCATCAGCATCATCAGCAGCACCATCAGCATCAGCATCATCAGCAGCATCATCACAGTCAGCAACCTCATCATCAGTATCATCATCAACATAATCAGCATCATCAGCATCATCATCAGCATCAGCATCAGCCTCATCATCATCATCATCATCATCATCATCAGCACCAGCGTTAGCCATTATCATCACCATCACCATCACCATCACCATCACCAGCAGCAGCATGATCCGCATCATCATCAGCATGATCAGCATCAGCAACATCATCAGTAGCAGCATCGGCAACAACAACATCAGCATCATCATCAGCAGCATGATCATAAGCATCACCATCGTCGTCGTCATCAGCATCATAATCATCATCAGCAGCAACACCATCATCCCCACCAACACCACCATCATCAGCATCATGAACATCATCATGAGCTTCGTGATCCTCTTCCTCCGTCCTTCTCCCTCGTCCTCCGCTGCCTCACCCTCCTCCTCCTCCTCCTCCTCCTCACCTCCTCCTCCTCCTCCTCCTCCTCCGCCTTCTTCTCCTCCTCCTCCTCATACTCCTCCTCCTTCTTCCTCCTTCTTCTCCTCCTGTTCCTCCTCCTCCTCCTCCTCCTCCTCACGTTCCCTCTGCCTCCTCCTCCTCCTCCTCCTCCTCCTCCTCCTCCTCCTTTCCTCCTCATACGTCTCCTCCTCCTCCCTCTCCCCTTTCTCCCTCCTCCCTCCTCCTCCTCCTCCTCCTCCTCCTCCTCCTCCTCCTCCTCCTCCTCCTCCATGCCTCCTCCTCCTCCCCTCCTCCTCCTGGGCGCACGCGCACTAGGAGGAGGAGGAGGAGGAGGAGGAGGAGGAGGGAGGAGGAGAAGGGTGCATGCCTAGTCGACCTCCCCCCCGCCTGAGCACGATCGGGCATGCCCCGCCGATAATGGGGCATGCCCTCCTGTCTCCCCCCCCCGCCCGAGCGCGATCGGGAATGCCCTTTCAGGAACGGCGCATGCCTGGTCGCCCCTCTCCCCGCCCGAGCCCAATCGGGCATGCCCCATCGGGAACGATGCATGATCGGTTTTCTTAGTCTTCTTCTCCCCCAGCCCGAGCGCGACCGCGCATGCGCCACCAGGAACGGTGCATTTCCGTCGTGCCCAAGCGCGATCGGGCATGTCCCATCGGTAATGGCGCATGCCCTGTCGCCCCCCCCGCGCCCGAACGCGGTCGGGCAATGCGCCATCAGGAGCGGTGCATGCCCGCTCGTCCTCCCCCCCCCGCCCGAGCGCGATCCGGCATACCCCATGGGGAACAGCGCATGCCAGGTCGCCCCACCCGCCGCCGAGCGCCATCAGACGTGCCCCGTCGGGAATGGTGCACTCCCTGGCGCCGCCACCCCAGGCCCGAGCGCAATCGGGCATGCCTTATCAGGAACGGTGCATACCCGATCGCGCCCCCCCTGCCCCCCCGCCTGAGCGCGATGCGGCATGCCACGCCGGAAATGGTGCATGCCCTGTCGCCCCTCCCGCCCCCGCCCGAGCGCGATCGGGAATGCCCCATCGGGAATGCCGCATGCCCTGTCGCCCCTCTCCCCGCCCGAGCGCGATCGGGCATGCGCCATCAAGAACTGTGCATGCCTGGTCGCCCCCCCCCCCCACCTGCTCGAGCGCAATCCGGCATGCGCATCAAGAACGGTGCATGGGGAGACGCGCACGAAGGGGGGGAAACGTGGCGAGGAGGATGTAAGGGGGGCAAGAGGAGGAGAGAGCTATGCTGTGGTGCAGGGAAGGAGAAAGGGGGGCAGAGGGAACTCCCCATCCTCCTCCTCCGTAATCGATTTCCTCGGCTGCTGCTCCCGCTCAAGGTCCTCCTCATCCTGCTTTCCAACCCCTCTTCCTCCTCCTCGTCCTCGCCCTCCTCGTCCTCGTCCACGTCCTCGTCCACGTCCTCGTCCTCCTCCTCCTCCTCCTCCTCCTCCTCCTCCTCCTCCTCCTCCTCATCATCATCATCAGCATCAGCAGCATCATCATCGGCATCATCAACATCACCATCATCACCATCAGCATCATCATTATCATCATTATCATCATTATCATCATCATCATCATCATCATCATCATCATCATCATCATCATCATCATCATCATCATCATCATCATCATCATCATCATCGTCATCGTCATCGTCATCATCATCATCATCATACTCCTCCTCCTCCTCCTCATCCTCCTCCTCCTCCTCCTCCTCCTACTCGAGGCGGGGACGGGACGGGGAAGGGAAAAAACATAGAACAACCAAAGACGGCAATGCAAGAAGCTTTCGGAGGTTCGCGCGAGTTTCGTGGGTCGGGACTGGACCCCCGTGGCGCGCTTCGAGCGCCAGGGAAGCGAGCAGAGCGCTGACCATGAAAGCCCGCGCGGACCACCAAAACATTATGTTCACGCGTTTTTCGCTGTTCGAGAGAGGGGGCAAGGGCTGGGACGTGGATGACAAGAAGGAGTGCGCTCTAACCCAGGACTTCGACGAACATCCAGCTGTGGCGGCGAGGGAAGGATGGTAGCAGCATCGGCGGACTTTCCTCACCCGAGGGCGAGGAAGGAGGACCAGGGCGGCCCGGTCGCCTACCTGAAGTGCGCGGAGCCACGCGGGCACACCCGTGCTCCACACACCTCCTCGTCCAGGTCAAGAGCCCTCAGCTCCGCCTCGAAGCGCTCAACCACTGCCGCGTGGAGCGCTCCGTCCGCCTCGTCCTTCCAGCCCCCCAGCGCCGCAATATCGTGGTCGACGTAAGCTAGAAGGAGAAAGAGAAGCAGTGGGTATAAACTGTCAAAGCTCCGCCCAGATTTCGTGAATCGGCGCTGGACCCTCCATGCGGCGCCTCTGTCGCCGCCCCTGGCGCGCCACGTAGCTGGGTCCAACGCCGATCCAAGAAATCCGCGCGGGGCTCCGAACGTGTATGCCTATGCCGTTGTTTCTTCTTCTACATGTGTATCCTCGCTTCTCTCGCCCTTTGCCGTGCGCCCGGGAGTTGGTGAACTCGTCCGCGCCACACTCGCCGCCAAACGTGGCGTGCCACAGGCACACAGACATGGCGTAGCGCTCTGTGAGGCCGACCCAAACGAAGTCCTCCCGGACCCGCCTGACGGCCTCGCGGACCTCCGCTTCCGTCACGGGCACGGGGTCGCCGCACGGTCCCGTCATCGGCTGGTACGCGTTGCCCCCACCACGCATGATCATCTTCACCTGACACCCCTTCACGATGTCTGAAGGGCAAAGAAGCGAGGCCCACGACCAAAACAGGACGCGGAACGTCGGTGTCGATCTTGGCCGTCCTCCGTCTTGGTCGTGTCGCTCCGTGGATCACCCTCGCGGATCGGCAAACGGCCGGCATGGACCATGGCCAAGATCGTCGACAAGATCCCACGACATCCTGGTCGTGGCCATCGTGTCCGCCCTGGAGATGTCCCTATACTCGGCGAGGCTTTGCGCCTGCACCGCGGAGTGCGCGCCGAAGTTCCAGCCGGAGAGCAGCCGCTGCTCCGGCTGCCGGAACATGGCGACGGTGTGCCCCCTGCAGTCCTCCCACACGTCGCCCAGGCCGACGTGTCCTGGCGGCGAGCTGTACGCGCTGTGGAAATCTGCGGCGCACTTGTTCTTGAAGTCGCTGCTCCTCACGGCGCCCAGAACGCTCTGCTTGACGATCGGCTGGCCCTCGGCAAACGTTCCGTGCGGGCAGCCAGCACGCATGATCGTGTTCCCAATGGAGCTGCTCGTCTTCGGGGCGTGCATCCAGCAGAGAGGCTTGGCCCGCGACAGCCGCTCCTGAACGCCGGGGTCAGGGGCCCAGGGGCCTCCAGGGGTCCGCACGGGCCCCGCAGGAGGCCCCGATGGGCTGCAGGAGGCCCCGGGGGCCAACGCCAGCTACACGCAAGGCGCGCGGCCCTCGGCAAGAGTTGCCTCTGGTGCGCGGCTTGGCGGAACCGCGTGCGATGCGGCGGTAGCGGCGCCTGCGTGCTCGGGCGTGGCGCCGCCCCCCCCCCCGCACCCCCGAAAGCCGCGCACCAAAGGCCACCACGGCCAAGGGCCACTTTCTTTGTGCGTGCAACCAGACCATCGGCGGAGGCGAGTTGAGACAACGGCAGCTCCAAATCGGTCTTTGGACCCCATCCTCGGGTCCAAACGCATGAGTGTTCCGAGCTGTGCCCAGCCGTGGCGACGAGGGCCACCCCCCAAATGCTACCTATCGTTGTCTCATACGGCCTACGGACGCAAATGTGGAAACGAGAATATACCCATACTGATACTCAACGGACCTCTACCCGGGTGCGTTCTGACCAAATGTCGACGCGAATCCAGCCGTGGCGACAAATGCCTCCGCGGAGGCCCCAAAGGGCGAAGACGAGGCAAGGGCATCGAGGATCGACAGAGCACACCCCTGGTCTCAAAAAGGGCCTGTGGCCAAAGACTTTTGAGTTACCTACCAGACCACCCCAATCCAGCCAGAAGACCCGAAGTTTGCCCGAATTTCGGGATGGAGGGGGTACGAGTTTCACATGCTTCTTTCAGCGTTCCCCGGCCCCACCCCCCCTGGAGATGGAGGGCAAGTCGGGGCCCCTTCGGGCTGGGTTGGGCCGACTTGGTGGGCGGTGACCTTTGGGCCTCCCGGGCGGTCCGCGGTGCCGACGCCCTGGTCCCAGCGCACCGCGGTCTCCCCCACGTCGGCGGCATCCTGCTGCGCGCCGAGCAGCGCGAGCAGCAGCCCCGCGAGCAGCAGCGCCGCCAGCCGCACGGCCCGCGCCGCCGCGCCGCTGCAGGGCGGCATCTCTCGGAGGGGCGGCCTCCCCGGCGGCGGGCGCATGCAGGACCCCTCCTACAGCCGGATGTTGGACGAACATTGGAAAGTGAAACCATTACAACAACAACAACAACAACAACAACAACAACAACAACAACAACAACAGCACCACCAACAACAACAACAACAACAACATAAACAGCAACAACAACAACAACCACAACAACATAAACAAACAACCGCAACAACAGCAACAACAACAGCAACAACAACAACAGCAACAGCAACAGCTACAGCAACAACAACAACAACAACAGCAACAACAGCAGCATAAGCAACCACCGCAACAACAACCGCAACAACAACAACAACAACACCACCAACAACAACAACAACAACAACATAAACGGCAGCAACAACAACAACAACAACCACAACAACAACAACAACAACAGTAACAACAACATAAACAACAACAACAACAACAACAACATAAACAGCAACAACAACAACAACCACAACAACAACAACAACAGCAACAACAACATAAACAAAAAACGCAACAACAGCAACAACAACAGCAACAACAACAACAGCAACAGCAACAGCTACAGCAACAACAACAACAACAGCACCACCAACAACAACAACAACAACATAAACAGCAGCAACAACAACAACAACAACCACAACAACAACAACAGCAACAACAACATAAACAAAAAACCGCAACAACAGCAACAACAGCAACAACAACAACAGCAACAGCAACAGCTACAGCAACAACAACAACAACAACACAACAACAACAGCATAAGCAACAACCGCAACAACAACCGCAACAACAGCAACAGTAACAGCAACAGCAACAGCAACAGCAACAGCAACCACAACAACAACAGCAACAGCAACAACAACAACAACAAACACAACGTAGTAGCCCCGGCAATGTTTTTACTATGTTTGAACGTTCCTCCTGTAGAGAGACGTGCCCAACTAAACACGAGGTCGAGGGCGCCGGGGGGGGAACCTGATCGGCGGCTCCGGGGGTCCACTGAAGGAAAATGGCTCCGGCAGTGGGACCTCGCAGGATCATCTATTCCAGCCTGCCCGGGGATTGCCTCCTGCTCCCACCTCCTGCGTTCCCCATTTGTCCTCCTGCCTCGTCCTTGTCCTCCTGCCTCCTGCCTCGTGCCCATCCTGCTTCATCCTCCTGGCTCCTCCTCCCCATCCCTGCTCCTCCTGCTGCCCCCTCCCCGTGTCTCATCAGCCTCCTCCTACTCGTCATCATCATCCTCATCATCATCACCACCACCAGCATCATCCACAACAGCAGCACCATCGTAATCACCATCGGCATGATCATCATCATCATCAGCAGCAGCAGCACCATCATCATCGACAACATCAACAGTATCATCATCAGCATCAGCATCATCATCATCAGCATCATCATCATCATCATTATCATCATGCGCTTCCTCACCCTCATCCCCATCCTCCTCCTCTTCCTCATCATGTTCCTGCCTCTCATCCTGGCTCCCTCTCCTCCCGCCCCCTCCTCCTCCTCCCCCTCCCCCTCCTCCCCCTCCTCCTACCTTCTCCCGCTGCCTCTTCCTCTTCGTGCCTCCTCCCCCCATCATCCACTTCAGATTCACCACAACAACCACAACAACCGATTCATCAAACATAACATCAACACCATGACCATCGTTATCATGATCACCCAAATCAGCATCAGCATCAGCATCAGCATCAGCATCATCATCATCATCATCATCATCATCATCATCATCATCATCATCATCATCATCATCATCATCATCATTATCAGCATCATCATCATCATCATCGTCATCATCATCATCAGCATCATCATCATCAGCATCATCATCAGCATCATAATTAACATCGCCTCATCATCATCGGCAGCATCAACAATTCATTCACCTCATCATCCTCAGTCCAATAGTCATTATCACCATCACCATCAGAAGCATCATCATCAGAAGCATCATCATCAGCAGCATCACCATTATGTTCACCATTCTTATAAGTGTCGTCATCATCGACGCTATCATCCTCATCATCACCACCACCATCGTCGTCATCGCCATCTGTATCAACACTAGCACGTGCATCGGCAGCAATATCAGCATCACCATAACCAACAAAATCATCACCCTACCACGATTTTGAACATCGATACCAACATTACCCCCATCACCCTCATCATCCTGAGCCCCATCAGCATCGCCACCACAATCATCAGCATCCTCCTCCCCACCATCACCATCAGTAACCTGATCAACATCGAAATCACAATCAACATCATCATCCCCAACATCATCGTCGTCGTCCTCATCCTCATCCCCACCCTCATCGTCCTTGTCCTCATCCTTCTATACTCTCTTCCTCTTCTTCCCCCTGCCCCGCCCACCCCATCCCACCCCGAATCCGACCGAGGACGACAACGACGACCGGCGATCCCGGGAGGCCCCAGAGACAAACGAGTCGAAGCTGGTGCAGGCGCCGGCCGGTCTACGGGCGGGACGCGGCAGGAACTAGGGAATCGTGCCTCCGGGGCCCAAAGCCCCAGAGACACAAGAAAGGCAAAAGCGCCTTTCGACTCGACACCCCCAGCCACACAAGAAAATGCAAAAGCGCCTTTCGATTCGAAACCTCTACGCAAAAGCGCCTTTCGACTCAAAACCTCTACGCACCCTCCAGCCACGATCCTCGTCCCGAGCCCCTCGGCCCTCCCAGCGGCCGACGCCCCGCCGCGCGCCCACCGCGGCTGCACTGCCGCCGCCGGCTGGCGACGGCACCGCGCGGCAACGGCACCGCGCCGCCACCGCCGCCGCCGCCACAGCCGTCGTCGTCGGCAGCGTCGTCGTCGTCAGCGTCGTTCTCGTTGTCAGCGTCGTGTCGTCGTCGTCGTCGTCGTCGTCGTCGTCGTCGTCGTCGTCAGCGTCGTCGTCGTCAGCGGCGTCGTCGGCGTCGTCGGCGTCGTCGGCGCCGGCGTCGGCGCCACGCTGGCGACGCTACGCTGGCGGCGGCCCGCGGACGGGCGGGGGGCCCGGGTCCTTGTCGGCAATCATGCGGAGCTCGGCCGCCTCCCTGACCTGCGGGCGCTGGCGACGGGCGCCAGCGGCAGGTGCTCTCACAGCACTTCTCGTCATCGTCGTCGTCGGCGTCCTCCTCCTCCTCCTCCTCCTCCTCCTCCTCCTCCTCCTCCTCCTCCTCCTCTTCCTCCGCCTCCTCCTCTTCATTCTCCTCCTCTTCCTCCTCTTCCTCCACCTCCTCCTCCTCTTCCTCCACCTCCTCCTCCTCCTCCTCCTCCTCCTAGTCCTCCTGTTGCACCCCGAGGCCAGTTCTTAGGGAGGGCCAGGCGTTTCGCATGAGACTTCCGCACCACTGATGACTCTGAAGATAAAAATTGACAACAGCTCCGCAGATGGTGGGCGGGTCGTTTTCAGAATGTCGATTTCGCCTTAGCGCCGAGCACATTCGTTCTAAACAATTGCACGAATTTCACGGAGTGAGGATCATCCGTTTTCAAAATGTGGATTTCGCCTTAGCGCCGCGCACAATTCGTTAACAAAAAGAGAAACAAATCACGGATTACCCGTTTCCGATTTGTTGCTCTCGCCTTAACGCCGCGCACATTCGTACAAACAAATTGCAAGAGCTTCACGGATTGAAGGCGGTTCCTTTTCAAACTGTAGCTGTCGCCTTAGCGCCGCGCGCATTCATAACATGTGCAAGGGTTTCACGGATTTCCACGATCAACGTACCAGAACTGGCGTTCTGGAAGGATTCAGGAGCTTGCGGGTGCGACAGTTACGTTGATTCGCGGCGTTGAAATCCAAAGAAAAGCGTTCTGCCACGATCCAGGATCGTCAAGACGCAACAGGTCTGGTTGATCCGTGGCGTTGGAATTCCGAGAACAATGTTTTGGCATGCTTCAGGGTCTTCAAACGGTTGTCTCCCAACGAGGCAGATCCCTCAATGCAAATGAACCGTTGTAGGGGCCTGTGAAGAGGGAGCTTGGAGGGAGGGTGCCTTCCAACATCGTTGAGCGCCCTAGGGTTTACACTGGTCCTCCTCCTCCTCCTCCTCCTCCTCCTCCTACTCCTCCTTCTCCTCCTCCTCCCTCCTCCTCCTCCTCCTCCTCCCTCCTCCCTCCTGCCGTCCTCCTCCCTCCTCCTCCCTCCTCCCTCCTCCCCCCCCTCCTCCCTCCTCCCTCCTCCTCCCTCCTGCCTCCCTCCTCCTCCCTCCTGCCCTCCTGTCTTCGCTCCTGCCCGAGCGCGCGCCAGAGCCCACGTCTGGCCCGCGCGTGGCTCCGGGCTGCCAGGATGCCCGCGCGCCCAACGGGCGCGCGCAGCTCTGGCCGGAGCATCGCACGGATGATACTACGAATGGTAATGGCAATAATTTCTCCAAGTAGGCCTGCCCCATAGGAGTTCTAACTCAAACCCTACTAGGTGGTCCGTTGCCCCCCCTAATTCCTATGCCCCCCCCCCTTAGTTTCTGTGGCTATGGCTATGCCCATGCCCCCCCCCAAAAAAACTCCAATGCCTACGCCTATGCCTATGCCTATGCCTTTGAATATGCCTATGCTCGCTTGCGCTTGCTTGCCTGCGCTTGCTTGTTTAGTTCCTCCAGTCCTCCTCCCGTCCTCCGTTCGGCCTCCTCCCATTCTCCTCTCGCCCTCCTCCTGTCCTCATATCTAGTTGGAATCAACGCTGACCGATGATACTAACGATACAAAAACGAAGTAACAACAAAATGATTGCAATATGATAAACGCAGTTAAAGTACTATCGTAGTTGTAATAGCAGTAACAGTAGCAGTGGTAGTACTAGTAGTAGTAGTAGTAGTAGTAGTAGTAGTAGTAGTAGTAGTAGTAGTAGTAGTAGTAGTAGCAGTAGCAGTAGCAGTAGCAGTAGCAGTAGCAGTAGTAGTAGTAGTAGTAGTAGTAGCAGTAGTAGTAGTAGTAGTAGTAGTATTCAAAATCATACGCACAATAAGATTAGCTGTAGTTATAATTCAATGAACGCCGGTTGTACTACGAGAAACAAATAGTACTGCTAGTAGTATCGAACATAGGGCTACTAAGAACACACATCAAACTTATAACACACACGACTATACTAACCATAATCATAAACATACGACTCACAAGAAGACGGCTACTATGAAAACGAAAAATGCATACGTTGAAAACTAATCGTAAGAGTGATCAGAGGAAGACCACGCATTCTAAGACTACTAAGAATAATCTGCATAAGACAGAACTGGATGCGACAATTATTAAGAACAATAAAACAAATAGTAGGCACACGCAACACATACGATCAACAAGCATACACCACACTGCCAAAACATAGCATAATATGAAGCAGCATAAACAGAAGAAGCGGGTGAGTATGAACAAGTGGCACGCGTGCCCTGGCTCTTGCACAAAGGAGCTGCGAAGGACTGGGGAGCATGGACGGAGGAAGGCCGGACGGAGGAAGGCTCCCAAGGGTGGGTGGCTGAGGGGAGCTGGGGCTCAGGCTCAGGGGAGGGCCGAGGGGGACGAACCACCACGAGCCACGAACCACAACGAAAGTAAAGGGTTCCGTGGCCCAGATAAGGATGTCCGCGGCCCAGGGGGGCTGGCCTGGGAAGCCTGGACGGAGCAAGCCTCCGAAGGGTGGGTGGCCCAGGGGAGCTGGGGCTCAGGCTCAGGGGAGGGGCCGAGGGGGACGAACCACCACGAGCCACGAACCACGACGAAGATAAAGATGTTCGAACTCTAGAGCACATCTGTGCAAAAGGATAATACTATATAATACCCAGAGAAGGTAGGTGACGGCTGAGAATCAGAAGAAGAGGAGGGGGAGAAGGAGGACAAGGCGGAAGAGGAAGGGGAGGAGGAGGAGGAGGAGGAGGAGGAGGAGGAGGAGGAGGAGGAGGAGGGAGGAGAAGGAGGAAGAGGAGGAGGAGGAATTTGAGGAGGAGGAGGAGGAGGAGCAGGAGCGGCCGCAGGAAGAGGGAGAGGAGGAAGAGGAGAGGAGGAGGAGGAGAGGAGGAGGAGGAAGGAGCAGCCAGCAGCAGCAACAGCAGCAGCAGCAGGGAGAGGGAGAGGAGGAATGGAGGAGGAGGGGCAGGAGGATGACGAGCACACGGAGGAGGAGGAGGAGGAGAGCACGAGGAGGAGGAGAAGGATGGAAGGAAGCGGGGGGGGGAGAAAGATGAGGAGGAAGAGGAAGAAGAGGAGGCGGAGGAGGAAGAGGAGGAGGAGGAGGCGGAGGAGGACGAGGAGGAGGAGGAGGAGGAGGAGGAGGAGGAGGGAGGAGAGGAGGAGGAGGAGGAGGAGGAGGAGGAGGAGGAGGAGGAGGAGGAGGAGGAGGGGGGGGGGAGGAGAGGGGGAGGGGGAGGAGGAGGAGGAAGGAGGAGGAGGAGGAGGAGGAGGAGGAGGAGGCGGAGGGGGACAGGAGGAAGGCGGGAGGACGGAGGTGGAAGGTGGGATCCTCGCAGGGATGGCACGAGCTTCTGGGGAGACTTGGCGCATTCTGAAAGAAGGGACCTCCTCCTCCTCCTCCTTTTCCTCCTTCTCCTGGCCCTTCTCATCCTACTCCTGCTCTCTCCTCATCCCCCATCCTCGTCCTCGCCCGTCTCATCCAACAATTAATGTTAGTATTATTCACATCCTCATCCCCCGCCGCTCTGCTTCCTTCCCCCTCCTCACCCCGCCCCTCTCTACCCGCCCCCCTTCTTCCTTCTCCACGTTCGCCCCCTCCCTCCTGAACGTTTTTGCACCCCCCGCCCCTTGAAACGCTACACTACCCAGATGTTGAGCCACACCAGAAATGGCAACGTGGTGCGAATGACCCGGTGAGACAAATAACAAGTGCGGCGTCCACAATACAATCAGATTGAACCACCGTTCGAACGAGTGCTCAACGGAATGTCCACACCCTGGTACGCAACAAGTGCCGCGCGCTCGAGTGCCCGTGTGTTCGCCTGGCTGCGAGGCCTCGCAGAGCAGCGGCAGCCTGAGTCCAACATCTCGGAACAGAGTCACAGAGCGAGTTGAGACATCGGGAGCGGCCTAGAGGGGGGTATCCAAGAGGGGGGGTGCAAATCATGACCGGCGGCATGTGCGCGGCCCAGCGGGGGGGCTAGGGCCAAACTGAAATAAGAAGAGGCGCCATGAAATATGAGGAAAAATCATGGCCCCCGCCATGACATCCACCCCCCCTAGTCATCACCCCCCTTTTTTTCCGCCCCCGAAGACAGCGGCAGCTCAAAGCCGGTCCGCGGACCCCTCCCAGATTCCGAACGTACCACGCTGCCGAGCTGCCTCCAACCGTGGCGACGAAGGGGCCTCCCGAAGGCCCACCACCGCTGCCTCAGCTGGCCCTCCTCTCAGAAGCCCCGCCTGCACTCGGGGGCGCGCAAGCATGGATTGGCGATCCATGGATTTGGCGCGCGGTCGCCAAATCCATGGATCGGGGGAGGTGCCCTTCCCAAGGTGCGGCCGGCGCCGCCTCGCTCGGCGGCAGGAATTCGCGACCTCCCAGGGAGACGGGACCCGTCGCTAGTCCACGCCCTCTTGATCCATGTTTGCGATCGCCTGAACCACCGCTGTCTCAGCTGGCCCTCGTCTCAGAAGCCCCGCCTGCACGCCCAAGCCTTCTGTCGGGCGTGTCCCCATACAGGGGGATGTTCGACGACAAATGAAAAAGACTTCAAACATGCAACAGAAAGGTCAACAAAGATAGTCCCCCGATTATTTTTTGACTATTTGGGGGGCACTTTTGGGGGGTATTCTTTTATCTTTCGTCGAAAGTCCCCCTGTAGGGGGACAGGCCCGACTCAACCCCCAGCTCGCGGGCGTGCGAACGGCGGGCGCCTGGCGGCAGTACAGGCAGAACTGCTCGCACGTGATCCCTGGGGGGCCGCCGGCGGGGCGAGCGGCCGCCCGATCCCCCCCACAGGCGGGCGGCGCGCGCGAGCAAAGGGGGGCGCCGGCGCCGACGACCACCGAGAGGTGCCGTGCGGTGGCCTCTGCGAGGAGTGGAAGCCAAAGAATCCACACTTCGGAGGTGGACAGACCTCCTACCCTGGCACGTCGATGAAGGAATTGGCCGTTTTCGGTTCGCGAGGGGGCGTCGCGGCCGTCCTTTTTGCGGGTCCAGGTCCGTCGGTTTCGGTCCCATGCCAATTTCGCTAAGGGGAGGTTTACTAAAAGGAGGTTTGTCCAACGCCGAATACGAACCACCCCGACACGCGAAGTCGTTCAGTAAACGCGCCCGAAGAAGGAATCAAACAAGGCAGGGCTGTTTAGTAAACGCCCAAGACCGTTTAGTAAACGCTGATTGTCCGGTCCGGGTGGTTGTTGCTCCCTTGAAGGAAAAACCGCAGTGCCTGGCTCCCCCCATGGCATCCATAGCCGCTCAAGGACAGCCCAAGATGCACCAACGTGAAAACCATGACCGACAACATGTCTCGAAGAGACCCCACGACCACCCCAAGACGGCTCCAAAGGCCCAGAAGGTGAGGGGCCCAGCTCAGGGGGGAGAACATTCAGCTTGAGTCGGCGATGCATCGCTGGTAGATTAGCGACAGGGCCCCCGATAGCAGAACAGCACGTTCCTGGGCGGGGCGGGCCATCCGGCACCTATCGGCGATGAAAGGGCGTTTAGGGGATCGATGCCCTGCCCCCCGGAGGCTACGAGACTCCCCTCCTGCTCCTCCTCCTCCTCCTTCCCCCTCCTCCTCATCCCCCCTCCTCCTCCTCCCCCTCCTGCTCCTCCTCCTCCTCCTCCTCCTCCTTCTTCCTCCTCCTCCTCGCAAGGAGCCCTACTGATACCACTACTCCCTGGACCTATCACGGGGTGCGTTCTGACCAGAATGTCGAGGCGGATTTAGCCGTGGCGCCCAGGGCCTCCCGCGAGTATCAAAAAGGGGGCGAAGCTGGGGAAGGGTAGCGGTACGGGTAAATTTGAAGGGGCATAGGGGCACAAAGGAGACAGACACAAAGATCCCAGGATTCCCCAAATGTTCCATATTTTTCCTGGATGTTCGTCTTCCCCTCACCTTCCCATATATTCCATCTATTGTGGGGCATCGACAATTATGTCCGTGCGTTTTCCCTTCTGACCTTAGCTGCCCCGATACGCAAAACGCGACACGTAGCGCATTGGCACGGAGCTCAACACATAGACTGAACACATAGGTCTGACGCGATACGCTCTCCCAAACGCGGGCCAGTACGCTGAGCAGACACGCAGCCTCTTCAAGTGGACGTTTTGAGCACGGCACGTGCTGCGTCTCAAGACGGGCGTCTCAGGGCAGCCAAGCTCCTGAACACTTTCCTCCTCTGAAGGAGGAGGAGGAGGAGGAGGAGGAGGAGGAGGAGGAGGAGGAGGAGGAGTGCGGGTACCCTGGGGGACGCGGGTCTGTTCCGATGCGCGCCACCGAGCACCAGGACGGGCCGCGGCGAGAGAATCCCTCCAAGCCCATCAGGAGGAGGAAGAAGGAGAGTGAGGAGGAGGAGGAGGAGGAGGAGGAGGAGGAGGAAGGAGGAAGGAGGAGGAGGAGGAGGAGGAGGAGGAGGAGGAGGAGGAGTGGCAGGGCCGAGAAGGACGCCCCTCAGGCTGGGAGCCTCTGCCCGGCCCCAGGGCAGGCTTCTCCGGGCGGGGCTCCCGGAAAAGAGAGGCCACGGGCAAGTCCCACGGAGGCCCCGGGCGGAGGTGCGAAGACGAAGCCAGGGCGAAGACCGATCGGGGTGGGGATGCAGCTCCAGCTCCTTCCGATTACCTACCACCAACCCCCCCCAACCCGACCCGAAGACACGGCTTTCGGGTGGGGGGTGGGGTACGGGTTCCATAGGTGTTTTTTCAATGTTTCCCGACCCCCCCTCTGAAAATGGAGGGAAAGTTGAAGCCTTCGGGTTGGATTGGGGTGGTTTGGTGGATGGTGACCTTCGATCCTCGAAGGCGGAGCCCTTTCTGGAACGCCCCCATGGACAGCAGTTTTGGGCGCACACACACACACACACACACACTCCTCCCCGAAGCGGGGCGAAAAGCGCCTTCGGCAACGCTCGGCGCTTCCAGTGCTCCTGCAGGGCCACTGCAGGTAAGACGAAGCCAGGGCGAGGACAAATTCGGACAGTGGTAGATCGAGAATCTCGGAGATCTCGAGGCCCTGGAGGATGCATCGGGCGCCGCGGCCTTTCCAGAGCGCCCCAGAAGGCTCTGGAACGGATTTGTTGCGCATCCTCGTCCTAATTTAGTGCGACGATGGCCAGATCAGTAGAGAAACAACACGTGATGGGCCTGTTTTCCACCACCACCACCAACACCATAAATTGGAGAGGGATGGGATCCTCCTCCTCCCCCTCCTCCTCCTCCTCCTCGTCCTCCTCCTCCTCCTCCTCCTCCTCCTCCTCCTCCTCCTCGTCCTCCACCTCCTTGCCCCCTTCGACTTATGATGGTGGTGGTGGAACACAGGCCCATGGACACGGCATAATCGACATAGACTGTCGGAGGCTCCTGCGGATTGCTCGGGTCGGCGCCGATAAATAGCGGCGCCTCGTGCGCCGCCCCTGGAGCGAGGCGAACCCGCGCGGACCGACGGCCTCTGTGGATGGAGCCGCGCGAGGCCACATCAAAGCCACAGCTGAAAGGATCCGCCGGCTTCCTAAGAAGCCTTGAACTCGCCATCGCTCGGACGTCCATTCCCTGTGTTTTTTTCGGTTTCGTGCGTGGTTTTTCGCCAAATGGTCGAGGATGCTCCTCGAAGGCCCTCGCCGAGACAAAAAATGCACACGTCCGAGCGATGCCAAGTGGAGCCACTTTGACATGCTGATCAGGCCGGGCTGGTCGAGAGTGGGCCAGACTAGGCGGGATCGGCCCAGACCTTGCAGGATCCCGACCGCGGATATTTAGGGGATCAGACATCGCACAAACACACAAACTCGGAGGTCCGTGCGGATATCTCGGATCGGCGCTGGACCCCCTCCCTGGCGTGCTCCGCGCGCCAGGGGCGGCGCAAGAGGCGCCGCCGGGGGGCCCCAGCGCCGATCCGAGGAATCCGCCGAGTTGGTATGTTTATGCCACTTCTTGTTCCTCTAGATATACCAGAGCCGATGCCGAATTCGACCTCCACCCGTGATCGGCACAGCGGGAGCCCTCACCCCAGCTTCCCAACCGTTCTTGCCCTCGCCGCCCCCCCCAACAAAAGGGCCCCCCTGCCAGCCGTCAGGTCACGGCTCCAGTTTCCGCAGGGACTCGCCACGAGGGGCATGCATCGGGAGCGGCCAAGAGGGGTGTCCAAGAGGGGGGGGTGGCGCAAATCATGACTGGCGGCATGTGCGCGGCCCAGCGGGGGGGCCCGGGGCGTAACGAAACAAGACGAGGCACCTTGAAATCTGGGGAGATATCATGGCCCACGCCATGATATCCACCCCCCCCCCTAGTCATCACCCCCCTCTCTTCCGCCCCCGAATGCATGAGGCTCCCGGAACTGCGGGGCGGTCCCCGGGATCGGCGCTTCACCCCGAGGCACTGCCGGACGGTCCACGGGCCCAGGACGGGCCCGGGGGGCGGGAGGTGGCCGAGCACGTCGGGGCCCCCATTCCTTCAGGACCACGCTGAAGACCTGAGGCCAACCATGAGGACACAGCTTTGGTTGGCCCAAGAAGGGGGCGGTGCGCTGGATTTGGGGCAACTGTGTTGCATATGGACTGCGCCAGAGAGTTGTACTGCCTCGTCTTGCAACGACTGCGCTGCTCGCGAAAGCCCAGCAACACATGTGCGCACTGGGACGTACTGCACGCCCCAAATCTATTGCAACCCCACAAATCGATTGCAGAATCTATTGCACAGCCCTCTTTTCGCTGGACCCCCTCCTGGATCAACCAGAAGAACAGATCGTCGGAGCGCATCCTCTACTGCCGCCAGCTTCTGCTCGTGGGGTCGCCCTCGTTACCCGCTCGCCAGCCTCCCACCACCACCCGACGAAGAAAAGAAGGCAACGCCTCGATGTTCCTGACAGCGAGGCCCCTCTCTGGAACGCCGCTGCACGGCGAGGCGGAGATGTATTCATATCCACCGCCTGGGGAACCGACGTCCTTGGACCCCAGCGGGCGGTGGATGTGAATCACGTATCTATACATGCACATACATTCATGCGTGTGTTGGTACCTACACACATGCCTATACACATGTAAACATACATACATGTATGCATACATACATACATTCGTACGTGCATACGCACATGCACACATACACATATACATGCATACATGTATACATACATGCATGCATGTATGCATGCATGCATGTATGCAGACATACATACATACATACATACGTACATGCATACCTGCATGCATGCATACATCCATAGACACATGCATACATACATGCATACATACCAATTCGTGAACGCATGAATGTACACACATGCATGAATACATACATGAATACCTACATGCATCCATCCATCCATACATACATGCATACAGTTCTACATACATATATGCATACATACATACAGACAACCAGACAGACAGACAAACAGACAGACAGACAGACAGACATACAGACAGAAAGACAGACATGCATACATAGATGCATGCGTTCACGCATACACACATGCATGCATACATACATAAAGTCCTACCTATAGACATGCATACATACATGCATGCGTGCATCCATACATACCTACATACATACACATACACATACACATACACATACACACACATACCCAGACACAGACACAGACACAGACACAGACACAGACATATACACATACACATATATATATAGACTTAACACGTATACCTTCACAAACGTAGGTGTGTAAATGTATATCAAAATATGTCGGCCCCAGGGGGGGGTCGAATCTATCCATACCCTCCGCCTGCCACGGGCCCCGAAGATGCCTCCCCGGGGCGGTGGTCATGGATGAGTGCCCACCCGCTCCCGGACCCATGGCGAGGCGGAGCAGCGGAGGGGGGAGGGGGCGGTGCCCTGGCAGCCGGCGGCGGGCCCGGAGGCGCAGAAGCACCCCCTGCAGCGGCAGCGATCCCCCGCGGAGGGAGCCCCACCGCCCAGGGGACAGGCGGGCGCGGCTGCCCGCCGAGGACGACGGGCGGGGGGAGGGGGGGAGACGGAGGCGCGCAGAGGCCTGGAGGCGCTCACAAGAGTTCTCTCGGGCGCGTCCCCCTACAATGGGAATTTTCAACGAAAAATCAAAAATACCCCCAAAATACCCCCAAAAGGTTAAAAAATACCCTAAAAATAGTGCCCGCACTATTGTTGGACTATTTTTGCGGTATTGTTTTATTTTTGCGGTGTCCCCCTACAATGGGACTTTTCAGCGAAAAATCAAAAATACCCCCAAAATACCGCCAAAAGGTCAAACAAATACCCCAACAGTAGTGCCTGGACTATTTCTGGACTATTTGTTTTTGGTTTTTTTTTATTGTTCGTCGAGAATCCCCCTGTAGGGGGACAAGCCCGACTTAACACAAGAGGAGTGGTGCGACGGGGTTGGGCTTCGAAGGCGCCGGGGCTGCTGAGAGGGCGGGGGTCTGCTCAGAAGGCCATGGGCCACGGAGGTTCCGTCGATGCCGCCAGGCCCGTCCAAGGAGGCCCCTGCCTTCGGAGAAGCCCCCCCGCCTCCCTAGGAGCCCACCGCCCTCGCGCCACCCTGTGCTGGGGCCAGCACTCGCAGGATGCAACCATGCACTGCCACCGTCCTGAGCCAAGGCCATCCTGGGCTGTGGCATTGTGTATGCGCCCTCCCGTGGCCTGTGCATCAGGCCAAGGCCGTAAAGACTGGCAGGCCCCAGCTGGATCGAATCGCAAAGTCGGACCGGATACGGATCAGATCGCCAACGAACGCCCCAGACTCAAACCGAAATCGGATCGCAGCGCCTGGCTCCGGCTGGACCCAGCCGATACCATTAGAAAGTCCAGGGTTCGCTAGGGACAGGTTTCCTTCCTAAACAGCCGAAGCCCTCCGGAAAACTTCCGAAAACCCTCCATGGAAGGGTTCTGGGAGGCTTTCCGGAGGCTTTTCGGGAAGGTTTTGGAAGGCTTGTCTTAGTTTTTGGGGGAAACCAGTCACTAGCGAACCAAGGCTCTCTAACGATACCAGCGAATCGAGCCGAACCGAACCGAATCGAAATCGCAGCCCGAGCCGGCGAATCGGATGACACCGAAAATCGGATCGCAGGCGGCCCTGACCGTGCCCAGACACAGCGGCTGCTGCGCGGCGCAGCTGGCGCCGGGCACTCCTTTGCCCGTCGGGTCGAGGAGCTCCAGCGGGTTCTCGACGGACTGGGGAGGACGGGCCAAGGCTCCGGAAAGGTGCGGCCTGCTGCTTGCATGTGTCGGTGATCCTTGCGTCTGTAACGTTCGAGCAGGTCGCTCGCGAGGCTGATACACCTGTAGCGTGGTCGATATCGACATGGGTTCATGGAGGAGGATGAGTCGCACCAAAAGGACCCCTAACCCTTTGGAAGGGGTCCCAAGGTGGGAGGACCAAACACATTAGGGATAGGGGGTCTTTTCTGTGGATGTACCAAACCAAACCGCCAATCTGTATTGTCCCTAATGAGACGGGGACCTAAGTGAGGCTACGTCTTCACTGCGCTATTAGGGTTAAAGATCTTTCAACCCTCGGTGACAACACCACATTCGGCAGGGTAAGGTGCACAACGTAGATTGCATTACAGAGGTGGCACAACGAAGATCGCATGACACATCTTGCACAACATAGATTGTACAGCACAGGTCGCACCACACAGATTGAACCACATGCACTACGACGAGTGGCCTCCTGCCATCCCGGCTAGCTCGCCCCTCTACCTCAACTACCCGTCTTACCTATCCTTGTCGCTCGCCGCTGCTCCGCAGGTCCCCGCTCGACGCGCCTCCTCGTTGGAGCATGGACGGCGCGCCATCCTCACACCGCTGGCGCCCCCAGCCAGATTGACACCCGCAGCACGTTCGGTCCATCGTGGACAAAACGGGAAGTGTGTGTGTGTGTGTGTGTTTGTGTGTGGGTGTGTGGGTGGGTGGTGGGTGGGTGGGTGGAGGGTGGGAGGGTGGGAGGGTGGGAGGGTGGGTGGGTGGGTGGGTGGGGTGATTCTTCCTTTCGTAGCCTCCTCTGAATGCGACTGCACTCATTCAGTCCACCCACCTGCTACGCCAGGTGTGAATTCCGCCTAAGCGTGTCCCAGCTTACGTAACTCTTCGCGACGGTGTCGGTCGCCACCTCGCTGGAGGAACATCTACACACATAGTTACATGCTTATGTATACTCGCCAGCGTGGAAACCTAACAGTGTGATTCTATAGCGCGTAAATCGGAGTCGCGCCAGACCCGACCGCCGCATGGCCTCTACAACGAAAGGGGAAGCAGCGACGGCGGCACGGAGAGAAGGCTGGGCAGTCGGGGTGGCCAGGGCGATGATGATGATGATGATGCTGATGATGATGATGCTGCTGATGATGATGATGATGTTAATGATGATGGTGATGGTGATGCTGATGATGATGATGCCGTCGCGACACGTAGGTCGGAGTCGCGAGGCGGCCACCGTGGGCGTGGACTTCAAGCAAGCATCGGACGCGCCGGTGGGGGGGGGAGAGCCCCGCGCTCCGTCGAGGTCGATCTGCAGGCGTCGTGGACCCGCGGCACGATACATGGAAGAGCTTGCCGCACGGAGACTGCACCCACACTTGAACTTTTGTGGAAGCCTCTGCCGCCTGCAATCGGAGATAGATGTGCCCATCTAGAGGGCAAACAAACCTACCTCGCTTTTGACCACCCTCGCTTCCAAGAGATACCAAGCGATGCCAAACTACGGCCTGTACTGGTCAGACCACTTGACGAGGAGGCGCGTGGTATGACTTGGTTTTGCCTGGAAGCGAAAGCGGGGTAGGTAATTCACACTCTGACCATCGACGCATGGTGGTCGTCGTTGGCTTGCCCGGTGCCCCCCTTAGTGATTCCATGGTCCGCCTGCGCCCAAAACGCCTGGGTACTGGATCACATGTTCGATCTATGTATCACCACCTCGTCGACGCGCTTCCTTGGTGGCGCAGGCTCTTTCTTGGAGCACTATGCAAACATGTGCTAACAATTATTCTGTTGACGCTTTCCTTGACCACGTCGGCGATTGCCGATTGGACAAATACTCAAGATGAGCATTGATTTTGCCACCTGCGCCTCGGCGACGACGTTGTGAGAAGAGTGTGATTTCCCACTCCTTCAACCCCCCGCCCCTGACCCAGCTAGGGAGAATCGCGCGGTGGGATAGATAAGGAAGGTCAGCGGGAAAGAAGGAGGTGGAGGAGGCGAGAGGGAAGAACAACAGGAGGGGGGGACAGGGGAGAGGTCGGATGGCAGGAGAGCTTCCGAAGCAGTGTGTCATGCAAGATGGGAAAACCCGCGCAAAATGAAGAAGACAAACACCAAATCAAGGCCCCGTAAACCCGGACACGCTAGACCCGGACACTCAACATCGCTTGAAACCAATTTTTCCAGACGGCGGCACGAGCAAAATACTGCACTGCAACATCTCCAGAATAAACCCAGGCACAGGTCCTAAAAGCCTGCAAGACCCCCCTAAACCTGGACACAAACCCAAACCCTGCAGTGCAGCGAACAAAAAATGCACTGGTGCTGAAAAACGTGACTTTGCAAGAAAGGGCGTCGGTTCCTTGGTTCTCCGTGTCCCAGATTATCCGTGCCCTCGTCTCCAGGGGCCTGACCAAGACATAAGCGCAACCTTCCCGGAAGTCCGCTCGTGGATCGGCGCTGCACCCCCCTCTCCCCGGCGCGCGGAGTGCCCAGTGGGGAGGCGCCAGAGGCGCCCAGCGAGGATCCCAGAAGTCTGCGGGCATCAAAGGAACTTTGTATGTGTGGATGCAGCGCCTTCCTACACGGATTACCCGTAAGGGAGGAGGGACGCATGGTACCGTCGCCCCCCCAATCGTTGCCCCAAATCGTGACCCCTCAGCGCTGCCGCGCATCTAGACGAGCGCGTTCCACTACTCGCAGAGTAAAAATGCTCGCAGATGGCCTGGGTCCGCCGCGGGGGATCTACGACTCACGACATGCAGGAGGTAATATCGTGTTCGAGCGCTTGCGAGCAGGCACTCTGCGAGCAGCGGAACGCGCTCGGTGAGCACAGTTGCCTCCCATCGATGCCCCCCCTCGGTGCCCCCAGCCTGGCGAGGGGTGCCGGGCCCGGTGGCCCACCGTTGCCCCCCGGCGTTGCCCTCCCATGGTTGCCTCCCGTCGCTGCCCCCCGCCGTTGAGCCCCCCCCAGGTTTGCACCCTGTCGGCGTCCCACATCGTGGCCACTCCATGGTGCTCTCTATTGTGTGTCTGCTCGTTTACTCTGACGAGCTGATTAGGGTCAGGTCGGACATGTCCTCCAACAAGCGGGTGTTTTAAGGGAAATGAAACATCCAAACCAACAAAAGAGCATGGAAAACCGTCACCCGACTATTTTATTATTATTGTACATTCCTCCTGTAGAGAGACATGCCCGACTTAAAATTAGGGGATTGTGCTGCCAGGGTGTCAGTTCATTCGGTCCAGCGGTGCTCCTCGAACCTCGCGCGGACGTTGTAGAGTCTACGCGTATGCCGTGCTCCCTTCTTCGCGTAAGCCATCCAGATAAGCTAGGGATGCAGGGGCCCAGTGCACTCCACTTTACGTCAGGTGGTCCCGGACACATACACACACACAGACATACACACAGACACAGACAGACACACACACACACACACACGCACACGCACACGCACACCTCCGTGCCAGCGGGAAACCAAGTCACACGCTGTGAAACGTACGGCACGCACTCGGGACAAAACAGGCGATTCCCTCGATTGTGTGGCAACGCTGACGCGCGCTTGTCGAACGAAGCCCTCCCAAGGTGATCACTGGAGACCCAAGAGGTGCGCCGTATACCTCCACTGGGCTATAATAGACACATACGATGTCACAGAACTAAGGGCACATCCTTCGGCGATCTTGTGCTCCGCTGGGTGCCCAAGAGCCACCGGGCCCATCGGAATAAGAAACAATCGCGGGGCTCCCGCTGGCTGGCAGGCTGGCTTCTTACTTGACGCGCCGGCCTGGAGGGAAGGGGGAGCACTGGGCATCGCTCGGACGTCCATTCCCTGTGTTTTTTTCGGTTTCGTGCGTGTTTTTGTTCGCCGAATGGTCAAGGATGCACCTCGATGGCCCTCGCCGAAGGAAAAATGCACAAGTCCGAGCGATGCCAAGGGCATCACAAACATCAGCTCCCGGAGGTCCGCGCAGATGCCTGGGATCGGCGCTGGACGTTCCTCCTTTTGGCGCGCGGAGCGCGTCGGGGGCGGCGCTGGGGGCGCCACCAAGGGGGGGGGTCCAACGCTGGCCCCAGAGGTCCGTGGGGGCCTTTGAACCTGCAGGTTGGCTGGCCATCGCTCGGGCGTCCACTCCCTGTGTTTTTGTCGGTTTCGTGCGTGGTTTTTTCGCCAAATGATCAAGGATGCTCCTCGATGTTCCTCGCCGAGGGAAAAATGCACACGTCCGAGCGATGCCAGGTTGATGCTGATGCTTCGTTTCCGAACACTGCGTCTTACAGTCGTCGGGCTGCCGACGGGAACGGTTGAGAGGGAACGAAGAGAGACGGTTCTGGCCTCGGCCACTGGCCTCGGCCACGAGAAGGTTCCCCGACCTCGATCTGAAAAGCGGCATGGAAGCCAGCGCCCCCCCTGAGCCCGAGGCGGTTCTTATTTCAGCGTCTAGACTGTTGGGCCTCGCTCAACCGTTCCTTCTCCCCACTGTCGCGGCCTTGGCCCCACTTGGCCGATCCGACTGGGTGGGGATAGATGCCTGTCGCTTCGGGCTTCGCAGGGCCTATCCCCACCTCGGGTGGGCTGGTGGGCCCGAGACACCGTGGCTCCGTGGGGACGGGGATACTAACCAGCCTCGAACCTATCCCTGTCCCTAAGACGGGCGAGCAAAAAGCGAGGACAATCTTAGGGAGAGGCCCTCAGAAACTGAGCGAATCCTTCAGATCGGCACCGAGGCGAGGTGATGCCAAACCTAGGGGTAGGGATATGCTTCAGACTGGTAAGATACACTCGACGATGCTGACCCGCACGCGCTCCGAGGACAAACGCGATACACTCGACGATGCTGACCCGCACGCGCTGCGAGGACAAACACCGAGAAAGAGGAGGAGGAGGAGGAGGAGGAGGAGGAGGAGGAGGAGGACCCGCCCGCTCCCCGGGAGGGCGGCGCGGCTCGCCAGCGCCGGGCTCGGGAAGGGCAGCATCTTCAGCAGGTGCAGCGCCTCTGCGGGCGCGGCCCGCCCGGCCCCTGCCCGTGGCGAGCCCCTGCCCGTGGCGACCCCCTCGCCCTCGAGGCTCCCCTCTCGGGAGCGGCCAAGAGGGGGGCGTCCAAGAGGGGGGGGTGCAAATCATGGCCGGCGGCATGTGCGCGGCCCAGCGGGGGGGCCAGGAACGCAATGAAACAAGACGAGGCGCCTCAAAATCTGGGGAAATATCATGGCCCCCGCCATGATATCCACCCCCCCCTAGTCATCACCCCCCTCTCTTCCGCCCCCGACCCTCTGCCCGCATGCCCAGGTCAAAAGAAAGAGCTGCAGGAGCAGAAAATGTCGGAGGGCCACGCGGATCTCTTGGATCTGCGCTGGAGCCCCCCCGGCGGTCTCCGGCGCCGCCCATGGCGCGCTCCACGCCGGTCCAAGAACTCCGCGCGGACCTCCGAAAATGCAAGCTTCTGCTGCCTGGAACCCTGGAAACCTGTCCCAACCTTCGGGAAATACTCCAACCTTGGAGCGGGGCGAGGGGGGTCGTCACGGAAGGGGTCGCCTACCCAGTGGGCCGGCCAGTCGGGTCGCCGCCGACGCCTGCTTGGACAGGTCCGCGCTGGAGATGGCCCCCGAGGGAGAGGCCGGGCGCTCCGCCGCGAACTCCCGGAAGACCTCCTCGCAAGAGGGGCGCGGGGCCGGCCGGAAGGAGAGGTGGCGCGCGGTGGGTGCGGGGCGGGCGGAGGCGGGGGTCTCGCAAGGGTGGCAAGGGAGATGATTCCGCACTGCGATACATAAATAGAAAGATAGATAGATAGATAGATAGATAGATAGATCGATAGATAGATAGATAGATAGATAGATAGATAGATAGATATATAGATATATAGATATATAGATAGATATATAGATAGATAGATAGATAGATAGATAGATTGATAGATAGATAGATATAGATAGATAGATAGATAGATAGATATATAGATAGATAGATAGATATATAGATATATATAGATAGATAGATAGATAGTCATATATATATATGTATGAATGGATAGATAGATAGATAGATATATATATATAAATAGATAGGTACATAGATATATATATATATAGGTAGTTATATATATATACATATATGTATGTGTATAGCTAGATAGATATATGGATAGATCGATATATATATAGATAGATAGATAGATATATATATATATATATATAGATATATAGATAGAAAGATATATAGACATATATATAGATATATAGATATATATATATAGATAGATAGATAGGTGGGTATGTATGTAGGTAGGTAGGTAGGTAGGTAGGTATATATATAGATATGTAGATAGATAGATATGTATATACATAGATAGGTATATATATATAGATATACAGATATATACATATATCTCTTTATATATATACACACATACATCCGCCCTTCGGGTGAGAAAGAGGTTGGGACGGGGAGGGACCAACTGCTGGCAAGTGCGATGGGCGTGATGATGACGATGCTGGCAACACGCCCCCTATACGACCAGCCTCCAGGTGAGAAAGAGGTTGGGGGGTGGGGGGGAAAGAACCAACTGCTGGCAAGTGCGATGGGTGTGATGATGACGATGCTGGCGACGAGCCCTCAAGTTAGCGACGACGCTTGATGACGACGTTGTGCTGCGATGTAATGTCATTGTCGTCCCCGCTGTCGATCTCACTCGATCGATCCCACTATCGACATCATGGCCAGTCTTAGTACCAACACATTCAGCGATTGATCCCATTGTTCTCGCCCCAGGGGAGATCGCCTGTCCCCGCGAGATCTGCACGACCCCGGGGACGTCGCCTCTCTGCGCATCCGACAGCGCGAGCACAGAGGAGGAGGTGGAGGAGGACGAGGAAGGCCAATGTCACAATCAACATCACTGCCGATCCCGCTTTTGATTCATCCCATTCTGGCGATCCCATTGTCGACCTCACTTGCGACTTCACTATCCATACCCGGGCGGGACATCCCGGGCCACCGCCCGCCCACCGCCGACGGAACACCGACAGGGCCCCCAACGGGGCACCAACGGGACACCACAGGACACCACGGCGGGACACCCTGGGTCAGCGCGCGCCCGCCGGGGGCGGAGGGGCGGCCCACCGCATCCGAATCGCCCCAGCGACGGCGGGGATGTTCCTCTCGCGAGCCCACGCAACCTCGCCCCGCCCGCACGCACGACACAAACACGGCACGGACACGGACCCGATCGCGCCAACCGCCTTCCCAGCGGGGGGCTCTCCGCTCCACTGCGATCTCTCCCCCCGAACCTCCGATATACATATATATCTATATATATATATGTATATATATACATATATATAGAGAGAGAATACACAGATGTGTAGATCGAGATCTCATGCAAGGCTGGGAGTCTGAAGAACCCCATTCGAAGAGTGACGCGCCTCCGCCCGGAGGTCGACCAGCGGCCGCGCGGCCCTGGCGTGGGTCTGCCGAGCGGTGCGCCCAAAGCTGCAGAGCCGCCGCGGTGCCCCGCGGGGAGCACGGCCCCGGGTGGTGGCGACGGCCCGCCTTGAAGGGGCCCAAGGACACACAAATAAATACACACAAATAAACAGATTCCCCACATTTTCCCATATTTTCTGTGGGTTCTGTCTTCCCCCCCCACTTCCCATATTTTCCAATATTTTCTTGGGAGTCGACGATTAATTGTGTCTGTGTGTTCCTTTCTCTCCTGACGCCTGCGGTGACAGGCGGCGGAGCACTCGCTCCTCTTGCTCAAGCCCCGCCACGCGTGCAGCAGGGAGTGGACGCCAGTGCTGCACGATCCACGCCGTTGTTTGTTCGGCAGGGGTTGTGCGAAGCGTCTCAAGAGCGGAGCTTCCAAACAGGCCCTTCTTTCCTCCTGTTGAGGGGAATGCCCGACTTGACACTCTAGTACCTTGCAGCATCGCCCCGACGACCTACCGAGGGGCTTCGCTGTGCCACCGTGCCGGTAGGAACACTGCACTGGGCTGTCTGCGGCGCCCCGCACCGCCGACTCCGCACCGAAGGCGACCGAGAGAAGGCGGGATGAGAGCTGCCGTGAATTGGCAGCGCGCGCAAGGGTGTGGTGGGAGGGGGGAGGGCTTCTCAGAAGGAAAGCCTCTTAGAAGGCGCCGGCCTTACATCTACAGATAAGACCCGCGCCTTCTAAGAAGCAGGGGTGCTTCTAAGGAGCCCTCCCCCCTCCCCCCGCCCCCCTCTGCGCGTGGCTGAATGGAAGCCGCCGGGTTTCGGAGCAGATCAATGCACCGACCTTGCAGACGTGCTGCAGCGGATTGTCGCGTGGTTTTCTGCCGATGCCAAACCCCGAAACACCTTGCGTACAACGACGTGCATTTCACGTGGATTCGTTGCAGTCTTCATTCCAAAGGTAAGTCCGCACGAGATTCACTTCGAAATCCGGAACGATATTCTCCTGGACACCGGGCCCACACCATGGCTTCACGAACGGAATTCGCTCTGCGATGTGGGCGCCCTGAGAGCAGGGCGAGTTTTTTGGGAGCGGCCAAGAGGGGGGGGTCCAAGAAGGGGGGGTGCAAATCATGACCGGCGGCATGTGCGCGGCTCAGCGGGGGGGCCAGGGACGTAATGAAATAAGAAGAGGCGCCATGAAACCTGGGAAATATCATGGCCCCGCCATGATATCCCCCCCCCCGTAGTCATCACCCCCCTCTTTTCCGCCCTCGAATTTTGAGACAACGGCAGCTCAAAATTCGACCCCGAGCCCCTCCCGGGACCCAGCGCACCAGCTTTTTCCGACCTGCCTCCAGCCGTGGCGACGACCCCCCCTCCCCGCGAAGGCCGCCCGCCGCTGTCGCCGCGCGCCCGCCCTCCTCTGAGGGCTTTTGCCGATCGGTGTCGCGGGGTGCGTCGGCACGACAGTGAGCGCAGAGCCGGCAGAGCAGAGAGGACTAGATTTATGTCGGGCCTGTCCCCCTACAGGGGGATTTTCGACTGAAAATGTCAAATACCCCGAAAATGCCCCAAAAAGGTCAAAACATACTCAGAAAATAGTCCCCGGACTATCTTTAGATTATTTTTTTATTACTTTTGGGGTATGTTTTCTTTTCATCGGAAATCCCCCTGTAGGGGGACAGGCCCGACCTGAGACTAGATGAACAAAAAAACAGTATCAATGAGTATCGTTTAACCGATCTCCATCCCCAGCGGCGTGGCCTGGGCCCCGCTGGCCGATGTGCCCCCCGAGATGGGGATACGGGTCGTCCTCTCCGGGTCTCGAGGCGTGTATCCCCAACTGGGGTGGTGATTTGGTGGGGGTCTCGAAGGGGATGGAGATGGGGATGGGGATCGGCCAAGCGATACCGAATCAACCTAAACTTTTGGAGGTCCGCGCAGATCTCTTGGATCCGCGCTGGACCCCCAAAAAAACTGGCGCGCGAAGCGCGCCGGGGGCGGCGCCGGAGGCGCCGCCGGGGGAGGCCAGCGCAGATCCAAGACATCTGCGCGGAGCTCCAGAAGGTTCTGCTTCTACTTTTCTCTGTGGGCGGCGAGCGAGGGGGGCAAGTGAGAAGGACAAGGCCTTCTCGGGAGGTTCGGAGGCCCCCCGGCCTGCTGAGAGGTTTCCTCGGCCTCTCCCGAAGACAAACATTTACCTGCGACGTGCCCAACCCTTTTTATACACGTGGTGTTTCTATTCAGGACCACTCAATGCTGACTGGCATTCTGAAGGACCGGCAGTGCGCAAGAAGAGCACTCAGGAGTGGAATCAGAAGCGAGCATCAAGAAGAGGAACAGCAAACGTACAAAATGGAAGCACAGGGGCGTTGAAAGAACCACAAAAGTGGGGGGCGGCGAGGGCTAAACCAGAACATCGGTTCAACTCAGCAACGCGCTGCGCTGAAAGAGGCAAATGCATGAGGAACATAACGGGAGCGGAGACTCACCCAAAAGTGGAGACAAAAGGGCGCGACAGCGAACCCAAAGAAAAGAACCCAAAAGTGGAAGCAAAAGGTCGCGGGCTCAAGGATAAGCAGGAGCACCTAGTCACCGCGTGGGACTTACCTTCCCTGGGCCTCCCAGGAGCCCACGAAAGTGGCGACAATTGCGCAGATCGCAAACCACACAGGGGGCGGCAAGGTACCGAAGTGATCCGCGTGAGATGTACCTCCGCTGGGCCTCCCAGGAGCCCACGAAAGCGGCGACAATTGCGCAGATCGCAAACCACCCAGGGGGCGGCGAGGTACCGAGGTGATCCGCGTGAGACGTACCTCCGCTGGGCCTCCCAGGAGCCCGCGAAAGTGGCGACAGTTGCGCAGATCGCAAGCCCCCCGGGGGGCGGCGAGGTACCGAGGTGATCCGCGTGAGACGTACCTCCGCTGGGCCTCCCAGCAGCCCACGAAAGTGGCGACAGTTGCGCAGATCGCAAACCCCCCAGGGGGCGGCGAGGTACCGAGGTGATCCGCGTATGACGTACCTCCGCTGGGCCTCCCAGGAGCCCACGAAAGTGGCCCTCCAGGGCGCGGCGAGGTACCGAAGTGATCCGCGTATGACGCACCTCCGCAGGGCCTCCCAGGAGCCCACGAAAGTGGCGACAATTGCGCAGATCGCAAGCCCCCCAAGGGGCGGCGAGGTACCGAGGTGATCCGCGTATGACGTACCTCCGCTGGGCCTCCCAGGAGCCCACGAAAGTGGCAGTTGCGCAGTCGCAGCCCCCCCCAAGTGATCGCAACCCCTAGGCAAGGCCACCCGGCAGACAAGACGGCGAGACAGGAATCAGGCACCAGACAGCAGGAAAGCACAGAAGGCAGGAGCGAGGGGGCGGGAGAAGGAGGGTGGATACCACACTGCTCTATTGAATTCGAGAACGCAGCACAGGAGGGTTGGGACAAAAAAAACTTCCCAGAAGGCGCGAGGGCTTCTGAGCAGTCCCGCCGCCATCTGAGAAGGCCTCCTCGTTCGCATTTCCCCCTCCCCCTCGCTCGCCGCCGACGCTGTTCTTGGAGGGACAGCGCGACGCCTTGCCATCGCTCGGACGTCCATTCCTCGTGTGTTTGTCGATTTCGTGCGTGCATGTTTCACGAAGTCATCCAGGATGCTCCTCCATGGCCCTCGCCGAAGAACAAGTGCACACGTCCGAGCGATGCCAGGACGCCGACCCCCGGCGCGCGCGGGGCGGCGGGGCTCCTCGGGCGACTTCTTGAAGAAGCGGAACGCCTGCCTCGCGGGAGCGGCAAGGGCGGCACGGCGGGCCGTCCCCTCGAGGGCGGGGCGCTCCTCTTCTCGGGAGCCGCCCCCCCCCGCCATGCCGCGGCCGCTCGGGCGACGCTCTGGAAGCTCGAGGCCGACAGGGGGTGGGGAAACCGAGATACCTCTGCACAGATGCACATATAATAGAGACAGTCACACCTACACATATCTACACACGTATAACTATATGCATAGGTGTGGTATGTGTGGTTTCATACGTACCTCTCCGACGGAGTCTGGTTCAGAAGCGATTGCTTGAAGCCATCCCATCCGCGAGTTGTGTGTGTGTGTGTGTTGGCAGTTTCGCGCGGGACATCCTAGTCACTCAGAGAATCGCACGCACCACTCACGCAGATCGCGAGGTCACGGTCCAAGCACACAGCCATTATCAAGCATTTGAACAGAACACCTTCAACAACAGACTGGTGTTCAATGATTTGGGACGTCGCTCTTAGCCAAAGAGCCGTTTCGCGTGAAACATCCCCACGACATTGAAACCGACGCAATAAAAGTTCCCTTCACATGAATCAGAATGGCAATTTCGCTAAAGACATCCTCCAAACATCGGCTTCGGAACTACTGTTCAACTGTACATGCAACCGCCTGCGCCACACACATCGCGAGGTGTTGCAACCCCACATGCGTTCGACTGCGATCCCAGTGTTGCACCTCCTTTCCAACAGCCCCCCTGGTGATCCTCATTGTCCTCCTCTCCGTATGTCATTCCTCCTCCTCGGATCCGACTTCATGCTCCTCTGCTTGTCAATTTCCTGCAAGACTTACGTGCTGCAATTCTCTTGTTGTATGAGCGTGGGCGCGCGCGTGCCACTTGTATATACATATGCCTATACGACCACCCTTCGGATAGCAAGGAGGTTCCGGGAGAGGGGCAAACCATCGTCTCACCCAATCGATCTCACCATCGATCTCGAGGTCGATCTTACTACGGGACACCGACGGGACACCGACGGGACACCGACGTGAAACCGACGAAAGGACATCGACGGGACACCGACGGGACATAACTATCAATCTCACGATCACTCTCACCATCGACTTCACTGTCGCCCTCGATACCCATCCCACTGCCGATATCACGATCGATATCACGATCGATCTCACGATCGATACAACAATCGATGCAACTATCGATCTCACTATCGACCCCACTAGCGATCTCACTGTCGATGTCAATATCGATCTCACAGTCGAAGTCACGATCGATCTCACAATCGATCTCACGATCGATCTCACTACCAATCTCACTATCGATCCCACCATCAACCTCATAACGGAAAACCGACAGGACACCGACGGGACACCAACGGGACACCGACTGGACACCGCTGGGTCACCGACGGGACGCCGGCAGAACACCCGCGGAACACCCCAGGGACACCCAGGGCCACCGCCGGACAATCCGAAGGGGGCGGTCTCTTGGCCCGGCGGCGCCCAAGCCAGAGGAGAGTTCATCCCTCACGCCCGCACACGCAGCTTCGCCTCGCCCGCACGCACGAGACGAACACGAAACCGAAATCGATTTTCTGGTGAGGGCTCTCCGTTGCACGGTTATCTCACCCCCTCGCCTCCGATATGTACATACACAAATAGGATTGAGGCGAGGGAGGGAGGGAGGGGGAGAGGGGAAGAGAGGTAGAGGGAGATGGTAAGGGAGAGAGAGGGGAGGGCAAGCTAGGTGCGCTCGCGTCATATCTGACATCCTACCCCTCCCTCCCATCCCTTACCATGGCGCAGATCCCCTCTCTACTCGCAGAGTCGGATGTCGAGCAGGGCAATGATCCCAAAAGGGTACGCGATGCATTGTAGAGCACGGCATGGCATGGCGTAGACGAGCACCGCAAAGCGTAGCATCAACCTAGCATTGCATTGCATGCCGTAGCATGGCACGGGAAATGACGCCAGCGATGCAGCGGGAGCACGAGTCGAAACGAGCGGAAGCGCGGAAATGAGGCCAGCGCTGCAGCGGGAACACGATTCGGAACGAGCGGAAGCACGGAAATGAGGCCAGCGCTGCAGCGGGAGCACGATTCGGAACGAGCGGGGCCCGAAAATGAGGCCGGCGCCCCAGCGAGAGCAGCATTTTGGAAAAAATGCACGCGAAAACCCAACTCCGGGGAATCCAGTGTAAAAAAAACGTACGCGGGGGGGGGTCGGACACTTTCAAACCATCATCAGGGGAAGAGGGAGAGTAGTATTCATATTGAGTAGTTGTAGAGAGGAAGAGGGAGAGAGAAAGAGAGAGGAAGAGAGAGCGCACCACTTCGGACAGTAGGTCCCTCCAGACCCTGAGGTTACAAGCGCCCTGCAGCAGGCCTATCTCACAAGGCGGGAAGCGCCGCCCACGAGTCAGGGGATGTGGGATCACCCTCCCCCGGCGCGGTCTGCAGGGGGGCCCTGCTGTAAATCCAACGGGCGTGCGGTGATCAGGCCGCTCGAGGGCCCGTCTGCGCACTCGTGGCAGAGGCGTCGCCTTGACACGCGCGCTGGAACGCGCGATGCGGGAGCTTAGGTAAAAGAGAAAGGCACCGCCTGAGGACATCCCCCGCAGCGACCAAGAGAGAACAGCCGACATGGCAGGTGCCAATTCTCTGCTCTGTCTTCTCGAAGGGAACCCATAAACGTCCTAATTCAATCGAAGGGACGCCCCTTCCCTTTGATCCCTTCCACGCCCAGGCGGGGTCCCCGTCTCCCCTCCAACTAACACGTTGTTCCCAGAGTCTATTGCAAGCCCGTTGTAGATGTTTTGCCACTTACATGCAAGACGACCCAATAGTCAAAGCTCTCCAGCGCCCCCAGACCGTCCCAAGACAGCCTCAGATGCCCCCAACAAAGCCCCACAACAGCACAGGACTTCGCCAAGAGGCCAAAACTCCTGAGACACCTAATTAAGGGAACTGATTGTTGCCTACTGGCTATTTCGACTCAGATCGCCTCTTGAGGCCCCAAGATGAACCCAAAATGGCCTAAGAGAGACCCAAGAAGGTCCCAAGAGGCCGCCAAGTCGGCGCAAAGAGCGCCCAAGAGCGCCCCAAGATCGTCCCAAAAGGGCCCCTACAAGCGATTTCGAGGGCCCCTCCCCCCTCCTCCCCTTTCCGTCATCTTCCACCTCCTCTTCCTCATTCTCCTGCTGAATTTCCTATCTGTGCCTGCCCCTTGCGCACAGGATCGGTCGGCGGCACCAGCCGTAAGGCCTTCACATTAGAGTGTGATAATTTCTCCCTCGATACCTCCGTATATATATATATATATATATATATATATATATGTACGTGCGTAGGTGTTCACCTATGTATAGAAATATCGATGTATCGACAGAGAGAATCAGAAAAAAAAAAGACAGAAAAGAGGAACAGAGGGAGAGAGAGAGAGAGAGACAGACAGGCAGAGAGTGAGAGAGGCTGAACCATCACAAGAAAGAACAACACATGAATTGAGATGAGACGCTTGCGGTTTCTTCCGAAAACAGGTCCCTGAAAGGCACGTCGACATGCAAGGGACGAGCTCAGCGGGAGCGGGCGCTTGAGCGCGAGGGTGCAGACAGTGAACCGGCATTGCCCACGTGTAGTTTATGCTGTGCTTGTTGTGTGTGTGTTGTTTGCTGCGCCTTTCTCTCTCTCTCTCTCTCTTTCTCTCTCTCTCTCTCTCTCTCTCTCTCTCTCTATATATATCCCTCGCCCTCTCTCTCTCTCCCTCTGTGTCTCTCCCGATGGCCTCCTGCAGAACGATCTCGGCCCCCTCCCCTCGCTCCTCCCCGCGCCAGTTCCTGGCCCAGGGCAGCAGACGGGGCGGGCGGGGCGACCCCCCTCTCCTCCGTCGTACGTTTTTGTGGCGCGGGCCCCCAGGGGGTCTCGGCCCCATTGCCCCTCCCTGGGGAGGAGGAGGAGCAGAGGAGAAGGAGGAGGAGGAGGAGGAGGAGGAGGAGGAGGAGGAGAAGGAGGAGGAGAACGAGAAGGAGGAGGAGGAGGAGGAGAACGAGAACGAGAAGGAGGAGGGGGAGGAGGAGGAGGAGAACGAGAAGGAGGAGGAGGAGGACGAGGAGGAGGACGAGGAGGAGGAGGAGAAGGAGGAGGAGGAGGAGGAGGAGAAGCGGGAGGCCCTGAGGGTGGACAACACGGCCTCCAGAGAGCGAGGCGTTGTAAGAACAGCCGCCGCGACGCCGTCGTGCAACCCCCGCGGGCATGGAGGTCCTGCACCCCGATCGCACGACACCGTCGCCCTCCCCCCTCCGCCCCCCCCCCGTTGGGCCCCCGATACCCCCCACGAAAAACACAAAGTGCAGGCCGCGACCGCAGTCAGAGCAAAACCCCCATAAGAAAGGGCGGCCCACGGTTGGGAACGGCGCGGTGGCGCCAGGGCACCAAGAAACCCAGAGGAAAAATCACCGCCCGACGACCTTTTTCAACAGTCACGCAGACTGGTTCGACTGGGGTGTAGCGACTGAAACGGTCCCCGAAGATCTGCACGAGTGTGGGCGACACGGGCGCCCGAAATTTTCCGAACGCGCCAGAAAATGACTGAACATGATGGGTTCGAACCCGAAGCGCTTTTCAATTTCGGTCACCATTCTGGTCGAACGTTTTCGGCTACACTCTCGGGCACGCTTCGCTTGTCGATTTGCTCGGTCACATACCTATTCGGTTGATGTGGGGCCCGGCGCCATGACAGAAAGAGCCTTTCCAGAATTCCGCCCAGTAGGTATTTGAGCAGGGACCGGCCGTCCCGGCATTCCTAGAGGCCTACCACGACATGTGCTTATAACCCGAAAGTGTTCGAAAACCTAGTTCGTAGAACCGATGTCAAAACACGACAGTCTCAGCCAGAAATGTTCTAAGAACCTTGCGTGCAGACCCCAAACCGTTCTTAAAGCATTCTCTGGTAGCCTATGGGCGAGCCAAAACGCTTCGCCACTGCCTGCTTGAGGTCTGCGGACGTCCCTCTGCTGACGGCTGCCCTGCGATCGTGGCCGGGGCGGCCCCTGGCCGAACCCGAGCGCAAGCGGGCTGGCTGGCAACAACAGGCAACAGGAGCCGGCCTGTCTGCCCAGCACCCTGCACACGAGAACGGCGCCCGTGCACCGCGCCCTGCTTGGGTTCCGCCCAGGCCCCGCTTCAGCGCGGTGCGGTGCACCGCCGTTGGGTTCCTAGAAGGCCAGGGCCGCGCCAACGGCGTGCCTGTTTCACGGTTCGGGGAGACGTGGGACTCGGGTACGGGGGGGCTCGGGCTGGCCTGACGGGACCATCATAGAGAATGGCGAGGCCCAATCTGGAATCGGACGCGGGCTCCCGCTTTAAACATCCCGCGGGAACGTGGCCCTCAAAATCCAGGACGGGCTTTTCAAAAAAAAAAAAAAAAAAAAAAAAAACGGCGAACCCGAGTTCCAGCTTATTCGAGTTTACGTTTCCCTGGACGGTGCGGTTGGGAATCTCGTTTTTGTGACACCGAGCTCACGCAGAACAGTCTGTGGATGATCACGAAGCACCGTTTCCTACGTTCCAGCTACGAGATATGTATCGAGCGAAGACGACACAGCGAGTTGTAGAAAAAACACGAACCACGCGTTGCTACAACTGGTCTGGCCACGGACCACGCCTTTCTACAATTGGTTGTCCTACATCGGAGTCAGCTAACACACCGTCGGCGCGTCTACGGTAAGGGTTGATGAACGATGCACCGCACCATTCCTGGGTCGGAGATCGACAACGCCTCGGGAGACGCCAACGCGACACGGCGCATAAATATCGCCCGCGGACTGCATCTATACGCCACGGCGGCAGTCGAGAGGGTCCACCTCGCGAGCAAGTTCCTGACTGGGGCGGCCGCGGGAGGATCAAACGGCGATCGAGGAACGGCGGGGCGCGCCGGAGCAGAGCGAAGCACAGGGAAGAGGGGGCGCGCAAGGCGAGGAAGGGCCGGACAGGCCGACGAGGCGAGGGAACCACGCTCAGGCCATGGAAGTCCTCGTGTGTACGCCGAGGTGCAAGTTCATGAAGTGCGAGTGAAGCTGATCCAAACGTCTTGCACTCGGGAGGGATTGGCTGGGACATCGCCTCTGCGAGGCGCGTTCGCGGCCGCCCCCGCCCGAGACGGCCCGAGAGATGGCCGCCGCCGGGCGGGCCCTGGCATCCAGGCGTCGCCATGTCTTCGCACTGGGCGGACGAAAGGTTCCGAAAGCATGCGCGAGGACAGGTGTGGAACACATGCGAGGCTCATTCACCGAGTCCTCGGGTCTGTCAGACCCTCCTCTCCCTGCAGCGTGCAGCGAGGCCAGGTGTTCAAGACGTCAGTCCCCGCAGAAATGAACTGTCCCACTCCTCGTGTCGTTGCCGGGCGGATGCGCCGAACTTCGGCCGATCCGATTCGCGCTGGCCACTCGCGGGTCGACCTGGCTCGAAAACCGCCGCAGAAAGATCGGGGCCAGGGCCTCAGTCGCGATGTTTGACGATGTTGTAGCTTGCAACCGCCGCAGAAATATCGGACCCAGCGCCAGCGCACCCCAAAGCACCGCTCGGCCTCGAGGCAGAGCTCCCATCGGCTGCGCGCAAGCGACCCTAAGCAGGAGTGGCCTCTTTCGCGCGGATCAGAAAGGGGGGCGGGGAGGGCCGAACCCAAGTCGTCAGTGCCGCATCGCATTCAGCGAAGGGGGGGCCTCGCCCAAACCCCGAGGACCCGACCAGATACCCGCGGTCGCCAACTTCGCCCTGAGTCGCTC
Organism: Prorocentrum cordatum; assembly: GCA_963575745.1. Classification (NCBI taxonomy): domain Eukaryota; class Dinophyceae; order Prorocentrales; family Prorocentraceae; genus Prorocentrum; species Prorocentrum cordatum. Next base: position 51,996 of record CAUYUJ010004258.1, read on the forward strand.
GCGTGCGACGTCCCCGGGCTTGGCGAGGGCACCCGGAGACCGAAATCGAAGGAAAACCTAAGTCTTTGCTTGGTGGGCCGACGTGTTGGAGGCCCGTGGTCGGAGGGTGCCCTGCACGCTGCCGAAGTGCGCCTTGCCGCCTGTCCACTCCGGCGGCGCGCGGAGGTCGGCCGCCGCGGCTACCCACTGGGAAAGGCGCTCCGACGGCAACGCAAAGGAGTTTTGGCCAGGGGGGGCGGCCAGGCATGGCGGCTCTGGCGAGCGAGGGGCCCCACTCCCTCTTTCGAGACCCTTTCGATGTAGGCTCTGTAGCGCCGCCGCGGCGCTGCAGCCTCAGGGCGCCTGCTTGTGGGCGCTGCACATCATGTCCTTCTCCATTGCGGCCCCCCCCCTTTCGGCTCGCGAGCCGAGGGGGGGTCCACCTTCTCTCACTTTTATATGTTTTTTCTCTTGATGAGCCGCTGCCGACCTGGCTGGCCGGCGGCTCTGCCTCGCCCGTCGCGCGAGGCGGCGGCCCCTTATGGGCGTCTGCCGTGGAGCACGGTGCCCCATCTTCTCTTTTGTCTGGCGGCCCGCCCTTCGGCCACTCTTGGGCTGCGGGCCGTCAGACCTTTGCTTATCTCCTTCGGATTGTCCTGTCGCCCTGGCAGCCCGCCCGTCGGCCTGTTGGCTGCGGGCTGCCCGTCCTCGCACTGTTCTTGCCATTGCCATCGTAGTCTTCATGTCCCCTGTGCAGGCGCCGTCGCCTCTGCCGGCTGGCGGCCCGCCCTCCGGCCGCTCATAGGCCGCGGGCCCCCAGTCTTTGGATTCGCTTCTCGTGGCGGCGGTCACTGTGTCGAGGCTGATGCAATGTCATTGTTGCAGCCCGCCCTTCGGCCTCCTGGCTGCGGGCTGCCATGCGGGTGCATGTTCATGTTGTCGTTGTAGCTCATCCTCTCGAGTGCCTTCGGGCTGCTGGTGCTGTGGTCGAATTGCCATTGGGCGTCCTGCTGTCTGGTACTCCTCAGCCGCGCCCGCGTCGAAAGCAATGTCAGCCGCTGGATCCCCATGCCCACGTGGCGACATGTTGCCTAGTAGCCGCGATGGAACACTAGGGCTTTGCGTTTTAATGCCTTCCAGCGCACGCGGCGACGTCGTGCCTAGTTGCCCTGATGGCACACTCGGACTTTGCGCCCTAACATATGATTCCAGACCGAGCTCCGCGGCATCCGCAATAGCCGCCTGCGCACTCTGATCATATTCGCGGCATAGCGTCTCGCAATCGCGCCCGTGGTGGCTGCAGCTCTGGTGGTCGTCGTTGTGGTCGTTGCTGATGTTGTCGCCGCTGGCGATAGCCTCCTTATGTGAGCAGCTGAGGTACCTATCGTAGCTGGCGCGCATGTCGCTGGTCGGTGCTTCGCTTGCCACCCTGAAGCCCCACCTTGCGATGATCGTGTCGTCGAGCAGAGCCGCTGCGGCGAAGTCGAAGTTCTCGGCGGCTGTCTCCTTCAACTGGGTTTCCTGTATGGGGGTTGCAGAGTTGGCCGTGATCATCATGATGCCAAGCATGCAGTGCCTGGCCGTGCTGGGCGTTGCTGCGGCACGCTTGATGGCGCGGTGGCTCTTGCGAAGCGCCCAGAAGATAGAGTCCTCGGCGTGTATGACAATGACAGGAACCTTCGCTCCGGAGACAGCGTGCAAGATGGTGAGGACTTCTCTAGTGACTGAGCTGGCTGGGCAGAGCTCGTCGACGACCTTTTCCGCGACGTCGGCTGGCCCCCGCGGCGTTACCTTCGAGCGGCGGGCACTGGCACGGCTGGCTGGGTCTTCGGCTTGGTCGGAGCAATACCAAGTCCTCCTCGGCATCTCGGCATAGATTGCTGCGGTCTCACCCTTCTGGATCCTGTCACGTATTAGCTGGAGATCACGATCTGATGTCGGTGCTTCGCATTCGTTGTTTGTGTCCATCGTGCAGTAGACCATACCGCTCTCGCTGGCAACTGTGCATGTAGCCACGATATGTTGGAGGTCTCCTGGTTGCCGAGGGCGGTCGGCGATGAAGATCACTTCCCATCGCTCTGCTGGCTCGGGTGTCTTAGGTGCCGCGGGTTGATGCTTAGTCGGCTGGATGGCGGCGTATATCTCGCTGAAGGTCGCGCGTCGGCCACTCTTCTTGTTGGCCGCCGTGGACGCAGCGATGGCGCTGAGGTTCTCGGCGCTTTGCTGTTCGGCGAGCGGCTCCATCGTCATGGCGCGTGGCGGGCTACCGCAAGATGCTTCAGGAGTCTCGGGAGGGTGTGGAACTCCGCCTGGCAGCATCTACGCGCCTCACCCATTGCACATCGTCGGGGTTTCTCGCTGTCCGGGCGGCCCCTTGCCATGTGTCCCGCCATGCCCTGCGTGGTGGCTGTGCGGCCGTAGACGTAGCGTATGTATTTCGTCTCGTCAACGCCGTCGGTCTGGACTGTCTCTGCGGTGCTCGATGGTGTCGCGGGCATCTGGATATCCTTCTGGAACCTCTCCAGCTGGGCCTGGTCGCGCATATGGGGCAGGTATGCCGCGGTAGCTGCCTTGGCCGCGTTGGTGAAGTGCTTGGGCCCCAGGCGGGTCCAGGCGGCGATGTCGCTGTCCTGCAGGTCCTTGCTCGGCCACCTGTCTCGCGGGAGATGCTTTCGGGAAAGGGCGAAGTCCTGCTTGATCATGCGGCTCCAGGTACCCTAGCGCTGCCGCTGATTATCATGAAGCTGAAGTAAGATCACAGGCGCGCGTTTCAAGAGCCGAGGTAGGCAGCGCGGTCGAGCTGCCGCCTGGCGCGCGCCGAAGTCGAGAACGCGAGTCTTCGCAATCACCTCGCCGGCGGCGGGGTGCTTGACTGGTCCATTCGCCATGGGCAAGGAGGCGGCCACACGGTAAGGGCCCGCGTATTTCGCAGCGATGTGGTCGCGGTTCTTCTTGTTCAGTCCATTCCAGACGTGGCGGCTGTAGGTATGCGACGAGGTTGGGAGCGCGTGGGCGCATGTCATCTTGGCCTTCGTTGAGGGAGTCTTGCGGAGGATATGCTTCTCCATCGGGCGCGCTGAACCAAGCGTTCCGTTGACGCAGAGGCAGACTTCGGGGCCCATGGCCCCGCCCGCCGCGACGATGGCCCCGAGGGCCTTCTGCTGGGTCACGAGCTACACCTTGACTAATCCTTGGCGATATTCTGGCACTCTTGTCTGGCCCCGCTGGCATAGTGCATGACTATGGCTTTCGTCTTGTCTGGGCGCGGCGTAAGTCCATGCTGGTATGCTGCTGATCACAATCTGGTGGCTGATAGCCGCGCCATCTGGATCAGGTCACTGGCTTTGGCGGTCGAGTTGTAATCTGTGAGGCCGTTGGCAAAGGACATGTTTCTGGGCGCGCTGCCCTCATGAGGCGCAGCCGAGAATAGTGGGTTCTCGCAAGCCTCGGTGTTGTGGCCACCTGCCGGTTGCTTGTCATCTGCGTCGGCGGTCGCAGCATGGTCGGTGGCTCTCAACATGATGGTGAAGTGCGCGTTGAAGGCGACGTCGGATTTCGGCGCGCCAGGCCGAGTGCTGGTCCGTGGTAGTTGGCAGTTATTGGCGCTCTTTGCCGTCATCTAGTTGGAAATGTGGGGGACGGCGATCATGTGGAAGAGGTGCTCGTCGTCGATGTGTTGGTTGTTGTGGGCAGGGTGCTGTAATCGGTCCTTCAGCGAAGGTTTTCGGAGGTCAAGGATGTCGACCCGTTCGGTGAGGTCGTTGAGTTCGTCGGGTGATGGAGTGTGATGCATCCTTGAGATCAAGGAACGCAATGCTGCAATATCTGGCCCGTCGCTGGCAGCCGGTGATTGGAAGCCAGGGAGGTGCGGCCGATAAAATCGGTCGCCATCTCAGGTCGAGCTCCACGCTGCGTTGCTTGCAACAAGTAAGGTAATACCCTTCACCCGCGAACGTAGAAAGCTGCCGTGCATCTTCCCGATGGCGCTGTTGAGCAAGATGCCGCGGTATGATTTCTGCGGTTCAACAGCGCCCTGGCATTTGTGGAAGTGGGTGGCGCACCCGCGCTCAGCGGCAATGGGCTCGGCGCTCTCGACGCGCGCATCGACGAGGACGGGGCGAAGAGGTCGTGCCATCCCTTCTGGGCTTGCTCTGGACACGTCGTCGGCGAGCTGGCCTGCCTCCCCCACTGGTCTTCCTCGCTTGGCGGCGGCCAGCTGGCTAGTGAGCTGGCGCTTCGGGATGATGCGTTGGATCTTCGGCGCTGGCCGAGTTGCGCTAGTTCTCATGTTGTAGTCTTCGGCCACCCCTGGGGCGCCCGTAGACTTGCCCACCTCGGCCCTGTCGAAACATGCATGGGCGCGGTCGGCGGTCCCAGTCCTGGTCAAGAGAGGCTTGCCGTCGTCAGCGATGCGGATGATAGGCGCGGGCGGCTTCTTGGGCTTTCGCCCTCCGAAGGCCAGCGGGCGCTTGGCGCGCAGGGCCTCTTGTCGCGGGGCGCGATCACCGATGGCGGTGCTAATTTGTCCGGCCGTCTTCTTAAGGAAGGCGCCTCGGTCTTCTTCAATCCATTTCTTGAGCAACGGCTTAGTCGCTCTGGGGAACTGCGCGATGGCATCGTCATAACCCTTGGTGTTGTCAGCGCAGCTGGGTGTCGCTGCTTCCACACTCGGCGCCGCTCGGCCTGCTTGGTGGCTGAGGGAGGGGGTGTTGAAGATGACGGAGGCGGTGATGAGCTCGGCGCAGTCGTTGATGCTGGCCAGAAACACGAGCGCCCTCTGGGTCAGGGAGCACGGCGCCGTGCGAGAGAAGCTTCGCGGTGTATCGGAGCCACTTCGCACCGTAGAAATTCGCGGCCCCGTTCTTCTTCACGACGCGGGCCGCCGCGAGCAATGAATGGCGAGCTCGTAGAAGAGCGAAGGAGCGCTTCGTGATGTAGGGCTTGTGAGGGGCACGGCCGTGGGAGAGGAAGCTCCCGCGCGCCGCCTTCGACGTCTTCTCGGCGATGCTTGCGAGGTGCTCGTTAAGGTTGGCGTTCCAGGACGGGCGCTGGATGTCCTGGAGCCTGCGGCTGGACTCCTTGCGGCAGGCACTGCCGGCCAGCCCGAGCTTGTCGAGCGTCGGAACTCCCTTGGCAAAAGAGGATGCGATCCCGTAGGTGAGCTCCAGCCCGACGGGGTCGCTCTAGTCTTTGGTGTCGGGGTCGCAGCCGTTATCGACGCCGTAAAGGACGGAGGACGCTTCAACCGAATCCAAGTATCCCTTCGGAATGATGACGCAGTCGATGCGGCGAGGGTTCTTGCCCGAGTGCCACGTGCGGTGCTCGGGCCCGTTGCTGACAAACGTGTGAGCGGCCAAAAGATGATTGGAAAGGAGAAGTTCGGGGCGACGTCTTCCGTTTGGGCCATCTTTCTGCTGCATGCCCTGGTCGCCGATCGCCGTACTGGTGATATCGCCTGTTCTGGCGCTGGCGTCTGCCAAGATGGTTCCGATCTGGTACTTCTCGGTCGCCTCGGTGAACCTCTTCCAAAAGCTGTGATTCTCATCCTCGAGGGCTTTCTTTGGAGTGGGGGGGGCGCGGGCGACTGTAAGTACTTGGGCAGAGCCAGGCGCGCTCACGCGGACGATGGGGAGCCTGGGGTCCTGGCGTCCTGGCCTCCTCGATTGGATGCCGATGATGTGTAGGTCCTCGTCGCATAGGCTTGCCATGGTGGTCTTTAGCTTGTTGATGTTCTCTTTTCTTCGCTTCGCTCCTTCTTTAGGCTCCCGACCTGTCTGTATGTTGAAGGTCGCGATGTTGATATTGATTCTTCCTATCGCTGGATTCTGTCGGTTTGTGGAAGTGGCGTGCTTCGGCGGCGGTCTGGACGTTGCTCGCAATGAGGTCGCCCTGTCCGAAGGTGGGGTAAGCCTCCCTGGTGTTGTGGTCCGCATCGAGCAACAACTCCCTGTCTCGCGCACACTTGCCGCCCATTTTGCTCGCCCATTCTTGCTGTGGAACTGGAACTGCGGTGATGCGAGCGTGGTTGGAGGCCGCGTCGGCGGCTTCGCTCAAGGGATTGTGCTCGTGTGCGTGGACGTGCTGCAGGCCGATCTTCTGGCTGACCATGTCGTAGAGGATGCAGGGCGTCCTGACAAGGTCGGGGTCGAAGTCTGTGAAGGCCGGCCGCTTCGCAAGCTGCAGGGTTCCATCTCCTCCTGTTCCTCCTCCTCCTCCTCTTGCACCACCTCCTCTTGCACCACCTCCTCCTCCTCTTCCTCCTCCTCCTCTTACACATCCTCCTCCTCCTCCTCCTCCTCCTCCTCCTCCTCCTCCTCCTCCTCCTCCTCCTCTTACACATCCTCCGCCTCCTCCTCCTCCTCCTCCTCCTTCTTCTCTTCGGGGGGAGGTCGTCTCCACGCTGGGGAACCGGGGCCCGAGCGCCACCCGCAGGAGGGGAGGCGGCCCGGCGAGAGGCACGCGCGGCGTGTGCTGCGGGGGCGGGCGCGCCACATGCCCTTCAGGAAGATGCTGGCGTTGCACTCCGCCTGTGGCCCTCCCGTCGACTCACAAATATCAAAGCACATGTATGAGCGCATGCATACATACACACATGCATGGACGCATGCATACACGCATGCATGCAGAAATGCATACATACCTGCACACGCACACACATATATGCATGTATATAGATATACACACGTACGTGCATGCGTACACATGCATGCATGCATACACACGTACATACATGAATGCGCACATGCGTGCATGGTTGCATGCATGCATGCACGCATGAATGCATGCAAGCATGCATGCATGTTTACACAAATGCATGCATACATACATACTGGCTGGCTTGCGTACGTATATGCGTATATATATATATATAGACACACACATGCGAACACACACACACACACATATACATATATGCATACCTACATGCATATCTACATACACATACATATATGGATACATACATACATACACATAACAACATACATGGATGCATGCATGCGTACATACATGCATACGTGCATACACATACACACATGCATGCCTGCGTGCATATACACATGCAAAAATGCAGACATGCATACATGCATGCCTGCTCACATACACACATACATACACACATACATACATACAGACGTGCATACAAACGTACATACATACATACAGACATGCAGAAATGTAGACATGCATGCAGGTATACAAACATACGTACAAACATGCATGCATACCTGCGTACATACATACATACACACATACATACATACATACATGCATGTCGACATGCATTCATACATACATACAGACCGACGTGTCGACCTACACATATACATGCATATGTGCATTCATACATGCATGTCTATATATATGTATATGTATATGGATGTATGTTTGTATGTATGTATGTATGTGCATATGTGCATATATGCATGCATGCATGCATCTATGCATGCATATGCATGTACCCACATAATGCATGCACTACTGCACTGGCGCTTCGCGACTCTTACCGTGGTCCTTCGAGTTTGGCATCCAGGCGAGATGACAGAACAGGTAAAACATGAAACAGCGGTAGCTCCATTATGATAGTTGTCTTCCTTCTCCTTCCCTCATACTTCATACTTCATACTCCTTCGTGTTCGCCTTATCCTGAGAACCCTTCGGCCTCCTCCTCCTCCTCATATTTGTTTTGCGGAGGCTCTTCCAGGGAAAGCCGATGGCCTCACGGTTACTTTTTATGGACATCTGGGGGGGTCTGGGAGCCTCCTGGTCGACATTCGGGGGCCTCTGAGGGCATGCTCGGGCTACCTTGCTGCGAACCACTGTCTCCCTCAACGAATGGGTCAAGATGTTGAATGCGTCGGGGAACGTTTTGGACCCATCTCGGTCCGTTACCAGGCTCTCTGAAGGCAATATTCTGAGGTTTTCTCAGCTTTATCTCTCGGACTGTCTGGAAGCACGTCCGGGCCGTTTCGGGACATACTCGGGGCCTCCTAGGCGATCGACCGACGAGCCGAATCTCAAAATCTGACAAACGTCTATTTCGACTGCCTCTTGGGGGGGTCCCACGAGGCCACGAGCGTCCGAAGGGGTCCCAAAGCCTGGAGATCGAGAAGTCCGCATTTTGTTTTGGGCATTGTGTCCAGCTTTTTTGACCAAAACAGTTTGAAATAGAGAATGTCCGCTCATATCTCGTGGATCGGCGCTGGATCCACCTGGCGACGCCTCCGGCGCCGCCCCTGGCACGCTGCGCGCGCCAGGGGAAGGGGGGAAGTCCCAGCGCCGATCCCAGAAATTTGCGTGGGACTCCGAAATATTGAGCTAACTTATGCCAGCTGTTCATAATTGTCCGAGTCCTTGCAAAGGCCGAGAGGGTCCATACAGTCAACCCGTACATTGAGGATGAGCAAGTTTCCAAGGCTGCCGTTGTATCTGTCCTCTTCGGCCTATCCTTGGCTGCTCTCGCTGGCCCCGCCCCGCTCACATGGTGTCGGCATGGCCTTCCAAGGCCCGGGCATCCTTATCGCGCGTCGTTAACATACGGGCTGACTGTAAACCAGCTCCCAAACATCGGACGATGTGGCTCTCCCATGCGAGGCCCCGAGGAGGTCCCGACCCCTCCCCCACTGGGAGTCCCCTTTCGCCCCGGAATCATTATCCGCGGTCCGGGGGACAGACATCTGGCCCCGAGGGCCCACTTGCATGAAAAACGCTCAGGTGGCGCTTCTCGTGCCACAGCGCGCGTATCGAGCTCACGCCATGCAGCACACTGGAAGCACACTGGAACTGCCCGATGGCAGGGGGCCACCACACTCAACAGAAGCAGATCGTCGGAGACACGGGAAGGCCTGCACACCACCCCGGGGCCAACAACGACCTCCGGGCCAGGCACGGCGGTGGTGTACACAGCGCCTCCTGCTGACCCTCCCCCCGCCCTTCATGCCTCTGGGAACACCCCCCCGGGGTGCGCTGCGGCCAAGAGTTCGGAGCGAACCCCGCCGTGGCGACGAGGGCCTCCAGGGAGGCCCAGACATCCGAATACCTGCGCCATCCGCTGTACGCTTCTCATGAAGGCTGGCGTACTTCGCGCCATGCTCCCGCAGCCAAAGAGTACGCCAAGACTCCGGTGTAGTTATGTAGTGTACGGTAAGAGGAGTGACTTCGTTGCAGGCCCAGGGCAACGGTAATTCGGTACGGCAGGATCGTGTCGTGACGACCCCAGCGTCAGTTTCTGACACTGCGGGGATCGTTCAACCTTGAACGATCGACCGTTTCTGAAACGTCCGCCCAAATCGTTCCACGTCGAGCGATTCTGGGTCGCCCGCGGCGTTCAACGTACGCCGCTGGCGGGGTCGCCGCCGGTCGACGCGACACGAGCCTGCCGTACCTCTGCCTCCCTTGGGCCGGGGGGTGCGCCGCCCGGAGGGCCGCCTGCCGAGCCGTGCCCCCCCGCCACCCCAGCGCGGCACGCCACGGCCGAGCCGGAGAGGGAAGGGGCCCCAGGATGCACAAACAAATACACACAAATACAACTATTCCCCATATTTTCCCATAGTTTCTGGGTTTTTGTCTTCCCCCCCGCTTCCCATAGGTTCCCAGATGTTCTTGGGAATCAACGATTAATTGTGTCTGTGTGTTTTTTTCCCCTCCTGAGAGAGGCTCCCTCAATGCGTCCAAGTGAAAATCGGTTAACCGATCCCCATCCCCAGCGGCGTGGCCTGGGCCGCACTGGCCGATTTACCCTCCCTTCGGGCTGCGAGGGCAGATCCCCAACTGGGGGGGTAAGTTGGTGGGGGCCTCGAAGGGGGTGGGAATGGGGATGGGGCTCGGTTGAACGAGACCGACGCTAAGGGCCGCTGCCCGTCGACGTCGCTGGCGCTGTCTCTGTCGCCGTCGCAGTCGTCATCGCCGCCGTCGACGACGGTGGCGAGAACGCCGACGAGGGCGACAAAGGCGCAAGCGGACGGCGACGACGACGACGACGACGGCAGTGCCTTCGATTGGTCGTGAACTCAACCAACGCAGCGTGCATCAGAGAAGCGCCAAGCCAATTGTGCAGCACACGTCCGAGAAAAGAAAAAGAGCCGCTGAACGTCACTGTGGCCCTGGCCGGGCCGCGGGAGGGCCGCGGGAGGGCCCCCGAAGAGGTCGTGATCTCGGGCGAGCGCGAGACTTCTGCCATCGGCTGCACAGGCAGAAGCAGGGCGAAGGCAGGATGAGCACAGAGTCGTATGAGCAGATCAGAAACCTGTAACATCCGCAAGCTGGTGGGGCTAGAGCAGGGCTGGACCTAAGCGTTGATGCTCGTTTTGTGTTCGTTGTGTGGTTCGTTCTGCTCTACCTGTTCTTCTGAACCTCCCTGCTCTACCTGTTCTTCTGTGAAAAACAAAACACAGCCGAAGTCCAGCACTACAGCGTTCAGGTCCAGCCCTAGACTAGAGCGGGATGTATCGGGCGCCGCGCCCGTCCAGCGACTCCCCGGGGAACGCGATGAGAGCGCTCTGGAACGCTCTGCGATGGATCCTCACCATATGCCTCCTGAAGAAGGCCGGTCTCCTCCGGCGTCGCAGCTTTATCGTGGCGTGGGCCCTCTGGGATTCCAACCCCTGGCCCGTGATGGGCTCGTCGTGCCGAGTCGATGCTTCATGGGCACGGGGCCCGGAAACGGGCCTCCAGAGGCCGGAAGCGTAGATAAAACAAAGAGAACTGGCCGTCGCGCTGTTCGCCCGGATCTGACAAAAAGGCCGTCTCCGCTAGCAGATCCAGGCGTCGGACAAAAAACTCCCGACGTCTGCGTCTGGCTCTTAAGACCGGCAACCTGATGGCGCGGCCTGGGAGACCAGCCCTTCGCGCGCCCGATGGCGAGGAGACAGGGTGGGTCCTCCTGGTGGTGTGGTCCCCGCACCGCTCGAGACAGCTCCCTACACTAGCTCGGGGAGGCTCGCTGAGGGTGGCTTCCTTGATGGTGCTGCCACTTCTGTTTGCTCCAGAACTCGCCATCGCTCGGACGTCCATTCCCCGTAGTGTGTGCATATTTCGCAGAATGGTCTAAGATGTTCCTCGAGGATCCTCGCCGAGAATAAATGCAACAATCCGAGCGACGCCAAGAGAATGAAGCCAGACGGTAATTCAAATCCATGCGCTGTCCGCTGCCGAGCCCTGGCCGGTCCCCTCCCGCGACAGCTTGCTGAAGTCCTTCGCAAAACAGTTCGCTGCCTGATGGGCGATCCGTCGGAGAAGAGTAAGAGAAATACGTTATGTTTCATGCTCGGGACACCTTGTCTGTCCTGTCGCGGCCAAATCCGCATCAAATCTGTGTCGAATCCATGTCGGACTCGTCGGATCCGTGTCAAATTCATGTCGAATCCGCGTCGAATCTACGCTAAGTCAACGTCGCGTCCGCACCAAGCCCGCGTAGGACATACAAAAGAACACACCGATTTGGGGGACAGGCGAGGTCCCCCGAAGATGCAACGTGAAATACGAGAGCGGGTGTAGGACGAGGAAACGGAAGAGAATGATACGTTCCCGAAAGGGACGCCAGAGAAAGGGACTTCTCGGACCGCGGCGCTGCATTTGAGACCTCGAAGCGCGAGTGAAAGCGTCATGCGACGACCTTGCGGGCGAAGCCGACCAGACTTGAGACATCGGCATCGCCCGACGCAAAAGTCCCTTTTCTCTGAGGTCCCCTTGCGAAGCATGAGAGAACAATCAACAACCCCGGCAGTGCGGAACCGAGCTCCCGCGGCGCCCATGCCATCCGAAGCCCCCCCCCTCGCGAACGCGTGCGGCGGGTTCGAGTCGCGATGACGTCGGCGATGGGTTCTGGCAGCGCGTGGATCGTTCCAACCTTGAACGATATGTTGCTCCCATCGTACTAAAGGACCACATCCCAGAAATCTTTTCGAGCACCCGGAAAAGTGTCGAAACAGTGTCGGACGAGTGTCTCCCAGGGCCCGACACGTGAAAACCTTCGAGTTTCGGTATTTTGCTGGTACTCGAAATTCTTTCTGGTGATCCAGGCTAAAGTAGCTTGGAACATCCTAACTTGAGCGATCGGGGCTTTCAGATAGCGCACATCGTTCGACGTCGGCCGATTCCGCGTTCACCCTTGAACGCCCGCGCCGGGGTCGCCGCCGTGTCGACACAACGCGATCCTCACAGCGGCTCCTGTACGACCTCCTCCCCCCCCCTCCCCGGAAGCGCACCGCCGCCTGACCGCAACATGAAGCTCCAGCGGCGCAGCAACAAACACACACACTGAACTCGGTCACAAAACCAGGAAGATGATCGAAAGGATGATGAATGGACTGACTCCACCTGTTGCCCTGGCCTGGCTGAGGTCTGCCCTGTTGGCCACGCGACAGCCTACAGAGGCCGGCCAATTTTGGAATTTCACAGGACGCGCCCACTCGGATGACACTCCGCTTGGTGAGCGTTTTCTTGACTCGGCGTTTCTACATCGGGCGGAAGAGTGGGCGGAGGAGGGAGGAGGAGGAGGAGGAGGAGGAGGAGGAGGAGGAGGAGGAGGAGGAGGAGGAGGAGGAGGAGGGAGGAGGAGAAGGAGGAGGAGGAGGAGGAGGAGGATCTCTGCTTCGCGCGACTGTCTGCAGCACTGGGCCTTGCGAGGGCAAAGTCCACCCGCGCGAGACGGGCGCCCAAAATGGCCAAGATCCACTCCAGGGGGGGGGGGGGGAGCGGAGGGGGGGGGCCGAGGGCCCGCGCCGATCGGCAGAACAAAAAATAAAGACGATCCGCCAGCGGACCCCCCTCCGCCCCGCCCCACCGGGGGACGACCCGAGCCCTCCTGGAAGCCCGCAGCCCAGAAGGCCCGACGCCCAGGAGGAGGAGGAGGAGGAGGAGGAGGAGGAGCAGGAGGAGGAGGAGGAGGTGGAGGAGGAGGAAGAGGAAGAGGAGGAGGATGAGGAGAAGGAGGAGGAGGAGGAGGAGTAGGAGGAGGAAGAGGAGGAACTTAGTGCATTTTTTCCCTGATCTCGATCGTGCCTGGAACAGGCCGCACCCGTGCGCCACACACGCCTTCGCCCCGATCCAGGGGACGGGCCAGCTCCAGCTAGCGAGGACAGCACGTGGTAGGGTCAGGTCGAGCACGTCCTCCTACAGGCGGATGCCATACTCTGTTTCTGTGGAATGGCATGCACCACTGAATGGTAGATACAATTCGCTGAACCAAGCCAGCACAGCGGGGCAGAACGAGATCCGCGGCACGGCGAGCGGGCGACCGCCAACCTTCGGTCTAGCATGTCCCCCTATGCGGGGGGATCTGGGACGAAACATCAGAAACAATCAAAACACACGTTTAGCAAATGCTGAAAAGTATCCCAAATCCTTTACTAATCGTCCCCTGGGTCCGGTTGTTTAAGGCGCCCTTTTTGTAACTGGGTGGGTTCAGTTAATTAGGGGCGTTCTTTGGATTGGAGCTGAAGGTGGTTCGGTTTATTCAGGCGCCCCGTCGAAGAGGGGGTCCGAAATATCAGGCGGCTGGCGGGGCGTAACCGCCTTCGCGTACGCCTCGGCCAAAGCCCGGGGCACGCTTGCCGAAGCGGAATTCTTAATAGAGTTCTCGGAGTCTTCCGGCGAGGACTGAGAAGGAAAAAGGGCAAGGGGAACAAATACCATGTGGTATACGGTATACACATACCTGTGTGCATTGGGCCGGCAGATTGCACAGGATGTGTCTGTCCAGGATGTCCTGGGGTGCAGGGACGCTGGTGGCATCTATCCCCAAGACATCGCCGGCCAGACATGCGATTTGTTAATGCCCTGTGTACGCATGGGAGCGCAAACCCACGGGAGGGATGGAGGAAGATCTTCTTCGCTCCTAAATCGCGGAGCGATTTGGAGAGCAGGAAAATATGACGAATGAGCGTTTCGTCTTCCACTTTCCTTCTCCTGGCCTCTGGGGGCTTTTCGGTTTGCGGTCCATGTATATTTCCGTGTGGACAGTTTCGCTCAGCTCACAGGCTTGGTGCTTTCCAGAGAAAGCAGGTGGCCCCTGTTTCACGCACCTTGCTGCTCCGCAGGAGCTGGTGGCTAACAAGCCTCTGGCACATGGTGCCTGGTGGTTCTCTGGAAGCCGCGGTCTCGTGGAGATGGCGGCTTCGTGCGTCGTCGCGTCCACGGAGACGCCAACGGTGTTCTGTAAAGTCGTCGCGTCCACTGAGACGCCGACGGTGTGGCGGCCACGGAGGGATGCCGTGTTCGCGCCCACGGCAGGGCGCAATGGGCGCGGAAATGTTATTTTGTTCCCGCCCGCCCGCCCTCGTGGGTTGCGCGCTCTCTGGCCGGGACGCTGGTGGCATCTAGCCCCAAGACATCGCCGGCCAGACGTGCGATTTGTGAATGCCCTGCGTACGCACGGGAGCCCACACCCACGGAAGGGATGGAGGAAGACTTTCTCCTGGGCCGTTCTGCGACGGTCCCGAGGCCTGGCAGGGGCCCCCCCCAGAGGCCGAAACTAGCGACAACCCTCCCGTCGTGACATTTCGCAGCGCGAGGGGGTGGTGGGCAACTCGCCGCTCTGACTGCGCGCCGCATGGCCGGCTGCCGAGGGTGCCCGGCCGAGTCGAAACATGTGGCGCGGAGGTCCCCGTCCCCCCTCCCGCCCTCCATCATCCGCCTCCTGCGCTGGCAAAGCCGGGAGCGGCCAAGAGGGAGGTGTCCAAGAGGCGGGGTGCAAATCATGACCGGCGGCAGGTGCGCGGCCCAGCGGGGAGGCCAGGGACGCAGTGAAATAAGAAGAGGCGCCATGAAATCTGGGGAAATATCATGGCCCCCGCCATGTTATCCACCCCCCCCTAGTCATCAGCCCCCTCTTTGCCGCCCCCGACAAAAAGGTGCCTCTCCCCAGTGCACGCGCCCTGACCGGGGCCACGAGGGCGCCTTCCTGATCTTCATCGACGGCTTCCCCCCCACAGCCCCGGCACTGGCAGTGATGGACCTGCCAGCACGACGCAAGCAATGCTCCGCTGGGGAGTCAGCCTAAGCCCTCCGAAGCAGAAAGGGTGCGAGCCTCACCCTCCTCTCTCCTCCTCCTCCTCCTCCTCCTCCTCCTCCTCCTCCTCCTCCTCCTCCTCCTCCTCCTCCTCCTCCTCCTCCTCCTCCTCCTCTCCTCCTCCTCCTCCTCCTCCTCCTCCCTCCTCCTCCTCTCCTCCTCCTCCTCCTCCTCCTCCTCCCTCCTCTCCTCCTCCTCCTCCTCCTCCTCCTCCTCCTCCTCCTCCTCCTCCTGCTCCTCCTCCTCCTCCCTCCTCCTCCTCCTCCTCCTCCTCCTCCTCCTCCTCCTCCCTGCGTAGCCTGGAACGTACCAGGGCCAACTGGTCCAGTGTCACTGCCTGGGCCTCCGGGGGAGGGGGTTCCTCCTTCGGGGAGGAGGTCTCGACGAGCGGCCGCCCCTGAGAGGCTGGACGGAGGACGAGGTCAAAAAAACCTGCAGGATCCTGCTCCTCCTCATCCTCCTCGCTCCTCCTCTCCTCCTCTCCTCCTCCTCCTCCTCCTCCTCCTCTCCTCCTCCTCCTCCTCCTCCTCCTCCTCCTCCTCCTCCTCCTCTCTCCCTCCTCCTCCTCCTCCTCCTCCTCCCTCCTCCTCCTCCTCCTCCTCCTCCTCCTCCTCCTCCTCCTCCTCCTCCTCCTCCTCCTCCTCCTCCTCCTCCTCCTCCTCCTCTCCCTCCTCCTCCTCTCCTCCTCCTCCTCCTCCTCTCCTCCTCCTCCTCCTCCTCCTCCTCCTCCTCCTCCTCTCCTCCTCTCCTCCTCCTCCTCCTCTCCTCCTCCTCCTCCTCCTCCTCCTCTCCTCCTCCCACCCACTTCCTCCTCCTCCTCCTCCTCCTCCTCCTCCTCCTCCTCCTCCTCCTCCTCCTCTTCGCTTCGCTTTGCGTCGATTCGATGCAGCGAAAGGACTCATAGCAGGCTGACAAAAAGCCCTGAACAAGAACCCTCAAGATCGAGATGGGAGTCCCACGATTGCTCCAGCAACAGAAAGACATTACTCCGGGCCGCCTTCTGCCGACTCCGCTTCGCGCGATGGGAGAGGGGGAGAGCAGGAAAGGAGAGGCACGAAGAAGATGGGCACTCTTGCATTCGTCTGGGCGTGAGTTAACGCTCAGCCTCAGAGGATGAGGAGTGGGGGGTCCGCAAGAGGAGGAGGAGGAGAGACAGAGAGGATAATCCTGCTGCTGCTCCTCCTCCTCCTCCTCATCATCACCGTCATCATCATCATCATCATCATCATCATCATCATCATCATCATCATCATCATCATCCTCATCATCATCAGCATCATCATCATCATCAACATCATCATCAGCATCATCAGCAGCATTATCATCATCATAATCATCATCATCATCAGCATCATCATCGTCATCATCATCATCAGCAGCATCAGCATCAGCATCAGCATCGTCAGTATCATCAGCATCATCATCATCGTCATTATCCTCCTCCTCATCATCATCATCATCAGCAGCATCATCATCATCAACATCATCATCAACACCAACATCATCAACATCATCACCACCTTCCCGTCCCCCCATATCTCGCCTCCTCATGCTCATCCGCATCCTACCCCTCGGCGTCCTCATCCGTGCCCTCCTCCTCCTCCTCCTCCTCCTCCTCCTCCTCCTCCTCCTCCGCCTCCCCCCTCCTTCTGCTCAATCCGCCTCCTCTCTTCTCCTCCTCCTCCTCCTCCTCCTCCTGCTCCTGCTCCTGCTCCTGCTCCTGCTCCTGCTCCTGCTCCTCCTCCTCCTCCTCCTCCTCCTCCTCCTCCTCCTCCTCGTCCTCCTCCTATTCATCGCAGCTCATGCCCCGCCTCCGCCTCCTTATCCTCTTCCTATTCCTCCTACTCCTCCTCCTGCTCCTCCTCCTCCTCCTCATCCTCCTCCCTTTCCGCCTCCTCCTCCGCCTCTTCCTCCTCGTCCTCCTGTCCTCCTCTAACTCCTGCTCGTCCTCGCCTGCTCCTCCGCCCAGCCGCTCGGGGCGCCGCCTGGTTGCGCTCGCTCATCTGGATGCCCACGGCGATCAGGGCCTCGCCGACGCGGGGGGGGCGCACCGCACGAGCCCCTCCAAAGCCCCCAGACCCCCTCCCCCCCAAACAAAAAGCTTGGTCCTAGATCCCTGATCGAGGAGAGAAGCAGAACCCTCAGTCCAGGGCGTCGGACAAATCGGGACGCACAACTTTCCAGCCTTGCGAAATGCCTGAAGTGAGGACGGAGATCAGTGGAGACAGGGAGGAAGGGCCGGGCTTCGGAGAGGGGGGTGCTGTCGGAACCGCGGCCTGGAAGGCCCCCTGATATCTCCGAATGGTTGCCGAATGGTTGGGGGAGCAACGCACGGACGCACGGACGGGCAGAACATGGAGACCGATGTGATTGCAATTCTTGGGAGGCCTGCGCGGGCACCATGAGGATCTGGGTCAGGAAGCGATGGAGCTGGACTGAGTCTTGACCAAGCCGAGCTGGGCCGATTCAGCAGGCGCAGGCTCGGCCAGATTCGCTCAGATCCGGCCAGATTAGCACCAACGAAATACCAGGGCCGCAGAACTATTCAACCTCTCATGATTTGCAGCCTAGTCTTAGGTCAGGCGTGTCCTCCTACAGGCGGATTTTGGATGAAAGATAGAAAATGGTCAAACATGCTGAAACCAGTCAAGAATAGTCATAGCATCGTCCCCATACAATTTTTCCCCACATCCTGAGTGGTGCTCTTGTTTTCCAATAACACCCTCTCCTTCTCCATCCCTCCTCCCTCCTCCTCCGGTGCTGCTGCTGTACTACCACTACCACTACCACTTACTACCATACCATACCTACCATATCATACTTACCCTACCATACCTACCATTCCATACCGTACTTGCAATACCATACCATACGTACCACACCCTGCTACCACGCCATCACTACCATAACATACCATTACATACTATACCAGACCATGCCTATCATACTATACAATACCATACCTATAAGGTTTCGTGCCCCTCCCACTCTTCCAGGGAGGCCCCGCCAGAGCGAGGAGGGTATCGCCACACCATATGGTTCCCCACATCCTGAGTGGGTTTTTGTTTTTCAATAACACCCTTTCCTTCTCCATCCCTCCTCCCTCCTCCTCCGGTGCTGCTGCTGTGCTACCACTACCACTACCAATACCCTTTACTACCATACCATACCTACCTTGTCATACTTACCCTACCATACCTGCCATTCCATACCATACCTGCCATACCATACCATACGTACCATACCCTTATACCATGCCATAACTACCATACCATACCATTAAATCCTCTAACATACCATGCCGATCATACTATACCATACCATATCTATAAGGCTTCGTGCCCCTCCCACTCCTCCAGGGAGGCCCCGCCAAAGCGAGGAGGGTATCGGCACACCATATTATTTATCATGTGTCGTGCCCCTCCCACCCCTCCAGGGAGGAAGGCTTCGTGCCCCTCCCACCCCTCCAGGGAGGCCCCGCCAGAGCGAGGCAGGTATCGGCACACCATATTGTTTATCAGGTTTCGTGCCCCTCCCACTGCTCCAGGGAGGCCCCGCCAGAGCGAGGAGCGTATCGGCACACCATATTATGTATCAGGCTTCGTACCCCTCCCACTGCTCCAGGGAGGCCACGCCAGAGCGAGGAGGGTATCCGCACACCATATTATTGTATCAGATGTCGTGCCCCTCCCACTGCTCCAGGGAGGCCCCGCCAGAGCGAGGAGGGCATCACCACAGCATACTATTTATCAGGTTTCGTGCCCCTCCCACTGCTCCAGGGAGGCCCCGCCAGAGCGAGGAGGGTATCGGCACACCATATCATTTATCAGGCTACGTGCCCCTCCCACCCCTCCAGGGAGGCCCCGCCAGAGCGAGGCGGATATCGCCACACCATATGATTCCCCACATCCTGAGTGGTGTTCTTGTGTTTCAATAACACCCTTTCCTTCTCCATCCCTCCTCCCTTCTCCTCCGGTGCTGCTGCTGTGCTACCACTACCACTACCACTACCACTACCCGTTGCTACCCTACCATACCTACCATATCATACTTACCCTACCATACCTACCATTGCATACTATACCTGCCATACCGTACCATACGTACCATACCCTAATACCATGCCATAACTGCCATACCATACCATTACATCCTCTAACATACCATGCCGATCATACTATACCATACCATATCTATAAGGCTTCGTGCCCCTCCCACTCCTCCAGGGAGGCCGCGCCAAAGCGAGGAGGGTATCGGCACACCATATTATTTATCATGTGTCGTGCCCCTCCCACCCCTCCAGGGAGGAAGGCTTCGTGCCCCTCCCACTACTCCAGGGAGGCCCCGCCACACCAGAGCGAGGAGGGTATCGGCACACGAGATTATTTATCAAGTTTCGTGCCCCTCCCACTGCTCCAGGGAGGCCCCGCCAGAGCGAGGCGGGTATCGGCACACCACATTATGTATCAGGCTTCGTGCCCCTCCCACTGCTCCAGGGAGGCACCGCCAGAGCGAGGAGGGTATCGCCACACCATATTGTGTTTGTCAGGCTTCGTGCCCCTCCCACCCCTCCAGGGAGGCCCCGCCAGAGCGAGGAGGGTATCGGCACACCATCTTATTTATCAGTTGTCGTGCCCCTCCCACCCGTCCAGGGAGGCCCCGCCAGAGCGAGGAAGGTCGCACCATATTATTTATCAGGTTTCGTGCCCCTCCCACTGCTCCAGGGAGGCCCCGCCAGGGTGAGGAGGGTATCGGCACACAATACTATTTATCAGGTGTCGTGCCCCTCTCACCCCTCCAGGCAGGCCCCGCCAGAGCGAGGAAGGTATCGCCACACCATATTATGTATCAAGTTTCGTGCCTCTCCCACTGCTCCAGGGAGACCCCGCCAGAGCGAGGAGGGTATCCGCACACCATATTATTGTATCAGATGTCGTGCCCCTCCCACCCATCCGGGGAGGCCCCGCCAGAGCGAGGAGGGTATCGCCACACCATTGTGTTTATCAGGCTTCGTGCCCCTCCCACCCCTCCAGGGAGGCCCTGCCAGAGCGAGGAGGGTATCAGGAAAAGGAGGGGGAGAGGGGGACAAAATGGACAAAGAGAAGGAAAATGAGGAAAACGAGGAAGACAAGGAGATGGCGGAGGACGAGGAGGAGAACGAGGAAGAGGATGAGGAAAAGGAAGAGGAAGAGGAGGGCGAGGAGGAGGAGGAGTAGGAGGAGGAGGAGAGGATAGGGGAGAAGCACGAGGACGAAGAAGAGACAGATGAGAAAACGGAGGGTGATAGAAAAGGATGGAAAGGGGTGAGGGCAGGTCGGCCATTTCATTACAACATGCCCCTTGATCCCGATCGCCCCGTAGCATCATTATGTGGGGAACGCCGTTAGCCTAATTTTTACAATTTTTGAATTTTCCGCCTGTAGAGGGACAGGCCCTTTGTGGGCCCCGGAAACGGCAGGGCCGTTATTTTCACCGTTTCCAGAAAAATGTCCCTTGAAAATCGGCACGGCAAAAAAACGGCAACTGGAAACGGCAAAAAAACGGCCCCAGGATTGGAACCGGAGCCGGAACCGGTCAAAAAACGGCGACGGAACCGGTAAACAAAAAACGGCGTCGGAACCGGCAAAAAAACGGCAAAACGGAACGTAACAAAAACGGCCCGGTCGTTTCCAAGGCCCACTAAGGACCGGCCCGACGTCAGCCTAGCGGAGGCTCAGTCGTGAGGAGGTCACGGGCAGATCCTCGGCCTCAGCGGGGGAAGGGAGAGAGCAGAGGCCCTGCTCCCGCCGGGCTCGATCCTGAGCCAGTGACTCGACGGTGCTGCGCTTGAGTCGGGCCTGTCCCCCTACAGGCGGATTTTGGACGGAACACATCTATATCGGAGGTTGGGGGGTGAGATCGCAGTGTAACGGAGTCCCCCCACCGGGAAATCGAGTTTCGAGTTCGTGCTCGTGCCGTGCGTGCGGGCGAGGCGAAACTGCGTGGGCCAGCGAGGGGAATTCACTCTGCTGTCGCTAGGGGTCCGCCAACACAAATGTTTCCCCCCCCCGGCCTTGTCAAGCGGTAGCCCACGTTGTCCCGTCGGTTGCCCGCTGGTTGCTCATCATGGTTGCTCATCATGGTTGCTCATCATGGTTGCTCATCATGGTTGCTCATCATGGTTGCTCACCATGGTTGCTCATCATTGTCCCGCCGGGTGCTCATCATGGTTGCTCATCATTGTCGCGCAGAAGCAAACCGAACGACACAGGTCGCCCAAGCGAAGGAACAAAAAAAAATCCACCACGTCATCCACACCATCATCGCCCATCAGCACCACGTTCATCACAGTTGTCGTCATGAGCCACCCCCCTTCCCCCCACCCCCCCCACAACCTCCTTATCACCCGCAGGGTGGTCGTATCGGTATACATGTATATATATATACACACATATTAATCAAAGATCGTCCCCATACTGCCTTTTAAGAAACATGTTACAACAACCCCCCCCCCCAAACAAAAAAACATGTTTGAACATTCCTCCTGTAGAGGGACACGCCCGACTTAGAAATAGTGCGGGGTACGAGAGTGAGAGAAACCGCTGTAGAGAAATGCGGGAATGGGCCCCCCACGCAATCATCCGCTGGCTTCCCTCCAGAGCTCAGTTCTGAGCCCAATCGGCTGGTGGATACTTCGAGAGAGTGGGAAGGGTACGAACGAGTTGCAGGGGAAGGGGATGGAAAGAATAGACGATGAGAGAGAACTGCTGCGGGAGGTGCTGGAGGACGGGCAACCAGGGTGTGTAGAGGTTTGGGCTCTCCAAGTTTGCAGCTGCTGCACTGGTGGACTTCCAGTCTCACACAATGAACGTTTCAATGCCGAGCAGTCATCAAACAGCAAGTAGGGAATATCGAGCTCCCTATCTCTGGCGACCCCCACTCTCCAGACTGATCCGCCGCCCCGTTGGGGTTCATCGGCGTGTGAGATGTTCCCCCCTCCCCAAACCGCTCCCCCGGGAGCCCGGGTCTCGGGTCGGGCGAAAGGGGGGGATAGCAAAGGGGGGGTTTGAGAATCAGCTCACGTAGCTGATTTTCCCGGCGCCTCCCGGCGCCGGAAGCGGCTATGTATCGACTGTATGGGCCCCTCGGTGAGGCCGAAACCAGCTGCATGCAGCAAATTTCGTACCCCCCCCTTTCCCAATCCCCTCCTTTCGCCCGGCCCGAGGGTCGGGTCGACTTGGAGGGGGGGGGTCTCCCAGGGTCCGGCGGCTGAACGCACCCCGGGGGGGCAGAGGGCTCCAAGACAGGCCAAGAGGGCCCCCAAGAGGCCCTCGGGGCGGTTCACGAGGGTGAAGGGGCCCTGGGGCACACAGATAAATACACACAAGTAAAATATGTCCCCATATGTTCCCATATGTTCTGGGTTTCTGTCTTCCCCCCCACTTCCCATACTTTCCCATATTTTCTGGGGAATCGAGGATTCATTGTGTCTGTGTGTTTTGGTTTCCTCTCCTGAGAGGGCCACGCGACGCTGAAAGATCGAGCCGAAACGCCCGCGCCGGCCTCCCGACGGCGCCCAAGAGGAAGGCGCCCCAAGGAGCCCCCAAGAGGCGTCCCAAGGGGACCTCCAGAAACAAGCATCGCCCCATTCCATTGAGAAAACGCCTATGTTCAGCACATTCGCCCCGTGGGCGTTCACACAGTTGTCGGCGCGCACAAAGGGGGTAGGGAGAGGGGGGAAGGCTTCTTCGAAGGCGGCTGCCTCTTCGAAGGCGCCGGCCGCCATTCTCAGAAGCCAGGGGCGCGCCGCTACTTGGAAGCACCCCAGCAGCTTCTTAGAACCAGGGAAATTATTATTTGAAGCAAGAAGAGCTTCTTAGACGCAAACCTTAGAAGCAAGAACAGCTTTTTAAAAGCAAGCCACCTGCGTCTCAGAAGCAAGCCAAGAACAGCTTCTAAGAAGCAACCGCGAGCTTCTTAGAAGGGGCGCCCATGCCTTGTAAGAAGGGGGGTGCTTCTAAGAAGCCCCCCCTCCCCCTACCCCCTCTGCGCGTGGCCAGCACGTCCCAGACGGCCCAAGAGGCCGTCAAGATCGCCCCAAGACGGGCCAAGAGGCCCCCCAAAGGCTCCAAGGCGACCCAAGAGGGCCCCAAGAAAGCCCAGGAAGCCACCGAGACGGCCCAGGGGGGCCCCAGGACAGCCCCAAGAGGGGGCCCAGCGGGGGAATCCGAACTGACACTTCGAGCCTTCCACCCCAAGACGCCTCCGGATTGCCCCAAACAGCCCCGAACAGGCCCTCATCAGCCATCCGAGTGGCCTCAGACCCGCAACCCAAGCACGGTGGCGGGCTGTGCCGAAGGCCATTCGATACTCTTTCTTCGGGTGTTTGACAGATGCCCGCCGTCTGTAAACGTGGGTTATCGCCCGTTTCCCCATACGCGCACGGCGAATACTGAGAATGTCAGCCCAACAGGCCCCGAGACGGCTCCCAAGAGACCCCATGAAGCCCCAACAGAACTTCAAGAGGCCCCCAAGAGGTGCACAAAAGGCCCTCAGGAGCAACACGCAACAACTGCCAGTCCCCAAAGGGGTCGGCGGTGTGGCCTCAGGCTGAGAATGCACACATAGGCATATACTTATACATATGTACACCTGCATATACATATATCTCTCTATATATATATGTATACATACATATGCATATACATATACGTATGCATATGCATATACATACGCAAACACATATACATATACATATACGTATGCATGCACAACACCACATATACATACACATAAACATATATACATGCACATAAACATACGCACATGCATATACACACATATATATATATATATACATGTACACATACACATACATATACATACACGGTTACATATACGTGTACCTAATTATATATATACACATATGTGCATACATGTATATACATGACTGCGTATACCTGTGTATATATATACATGTAGCTATGCGTATACATATGTACTGTAACCACGCGCGCGCGTTTCGCGCGCGCTCGGGCTCTAGCAAGACCCAGGCCGTGACAAATTCACAGATTCTTTGAAATAGGTAACCCACGGATGGCATGACTATGAGGCACACCGAAGCATCAAAAAACGCGGGCCGAACAGAAATCGATCACATACAACGGCACATCCATGCAAGACAATGAAAACCAATGCCTAGTAGCAAGAAGACTGTTCAGAATGGAGTGCCCACACTGGCACTGCAATGCAACGCGTTGCCATGGAAACCAGATGCGAACGTCATGCAGCGAGAAGCAAAGCAAATGAAAGGCACGGCAATGCGATGCAATGCATCTAAATACAACGCGGAACAATGCTCGCCAGCGCAATGCTGTTTGCGGAACCATGCCTGTGCGCATCCGTCGGGAAACAACCAAGTGAAAGACAATGCAATACAATGCACAATAACGCAAGAGGCCGCGCGAACCCGAGGGTTCCGGGGCCTGATGGATCACAGGGACAAGGTGTGCACAATAATTGGTGGATGCCACGACTCCGCCGTTGGAAAACATCTTTCTGACGCTAGCGCGCCAGCTCGTCCGTTTCCTTGCCCCCCTCCTCCTCCTCCTCCTCCTCCTCCTCCTGCTCCTCCTCCTCCTCCTCCTCCTCCTCCTCCTCCTCCCTCTCGAAATCTATCCTCTGGCCGGTCGGCTGGCCCCAGCCGGCGACTGTCTAGATTGCCGAGCAGACTTCTTACGGGGAAAAGAAAAAACTAATTTACACCCCCCCAGGCTTCCGGGCAATGCCTGTCACAGGTAGCCCCCGGTCCATCGGCCGCGCGGCGGGGACCTGTCTGTTTTCTTAGTTGGCCACGGGAAGAAAGGGGAGAAGTATCGCAGTGGGACTGCGGAAGAAATCGAAAATTGCACATTCCCCAGCGGATTCTTTTGCAAGCATCCAGGAAGGCCCCGGGGAGGCGCGCGGGGCAGCCGCGAGGAGGACCCAGGGCAGCCTAATGGGGGGATGCCGGAGAAGCACTAACAGAGCATGGCAAAACCATGCTGGGAGTCTCTTCGGATGCCTTTTGGGGGCGCTCCTGGAAGGCTATTTGAAAAGTTGCTTGGTCCCTTGGAAAATATCTCGGAGGTCTCGTCACTCTATGGGGGCCTCTTTATGTTTTTAGTTGAGGGGGGAGCCCCTCGGGCGATCCTGGGGCTTCTTGGAAGCCTGCTGGGGCCCTGTTAGCGGTCTCGGGGGCCGTCTTCGGGGGGCGGGCTCGCTCTGTGAGTTCGGGTTCCGCTTCTCGTGCCCCTCTTGGGGCTCTCTTGGAACGCTCTTGGGCTGTATTAGGGGCGTTCTGGGCCGTCTTGAGGCCCTGTCGGGGACCTCTTGGGCCGTCGTGAGAGGTTTTGGGGGGCTCTTGGGCTGTCTTCGAGAATTGGAATCGCGACAGAGCAACAACGCGTAAATTGTTTAACTATCAATTGGGAACCAATACTTGTTGCCTCTTGGTGCCTTCGGCTCATGCGGGAACCGTTCCCGGGTTGTGGGTTAAGCCTCTTGGAAATTCATTGGTATATCGTACAAAGCCTCTCGGGGGCCTTTTGGAAGCAGTTTTGAGCCTCTTGGGGTCTCTTTGGGGCCTCCTGGGTGCTTCTTCAGAGTCTCATTTTTCAAGCGAAAACAGTCATGCGTGCCCTGGTACCGGCATAGGAGTCGAGCGAGCAAACGTGCACATAGACATCGAGGCGGTGCCAGCCCTATGGGAGAAGTGTCTCCAGCAGCGTTCCGCCGGTCTATGGGAATCAGAGGGAGGAATGCGATGGCGATGTGAGATGCCAGAGACTCGTTGAACAAACGAGGGGAGAGGAAAATACGGGAATAAAGAGGGGGGGATAACGATCATGAAATGCGACGGCGGCTGCGCGGCCATGGCAGCCGCAACCGCGGCACCCGATTCGACCGCTGCTCGCCGAACCTTACTGGAATAAGACTGGCGGAGGTGCTGGGTGCAGGGTAACTTGCCATCGCTCGGACGTCCATGTCCCATGCATGTTTCGGTATCGTGCGTGTTTTTTTCTGCTCGATGGTCCAGGATCGAGTTTTTTTCTGCTCGTGTTTTTCTGCTCGATGTTTTTTTCTGCTCGTGTTTTTTTCTGTCAATGGTTCTCGCCGAGAAAAAATGCACACGTCCGAGCGATGCCAGGGGTAAAACGCCGAATGCCCCCCTTCCCGCCTCCTCCGCCCACCCACCCCACACCCCCGAGTCCGCGTCGGCAGTCGCAGATATCCGACCTTTGTTGGACAGATCTCTCGAGCTCGCTGCCGCCTCAATATTGGCCTCCTAGATGGGGTCGGAGTAGATGGGGTCGGTGGATCGCACCGTATCGCCGATACATCGGCGATGCATCGGCAATGCATCGGCGATGCGTCGGCGATGCACCGGCGATGCACCGGCGATGCATCGTCGACGTCGTCGCGTCATCGGCGACGCCGGCGCGAAGATCATCGGGCCCCGCATCGAGCCGCATCGCCGATGCATCGGCGATGCGACGCGATCCTCCGACCCGCCGTCTCAACCAGTCAGTCATTGAGCAAGGCGAGATGGTGCAGCGAAGGCACAAGAGAGAAACATACCACGAGACACCATGTGGCAAGAATGGCGTCGCCGACCAGGTGCAGAAACAGAGCCGCTGTGACTGTTGGTGAAAATTGACGGCGCTCGCGAACATGGTTGCCGAACCCTCGACATACCACCAATAATTGCATCGCAACCAACATGAACTTCCGTGTCACGCGTGGCTCTGAATAGACAGCGACGGAAACGCCGTGCTGTTGTATGTTCGTTTCGTCCCACTTTGCTTGCCAAGCTTTGGTCTCTTCGCGTTGAACAAATGGATACATATATAAATATATATGTATATATACATACATGTATGTATATGTATATCCCTTTGGTCATGCCTGCTAGCTTCGTCAATGGGTACACACTCGTTTCACGAATTGCAGCCCAGACCATGTCAGTCACATAGAGCCTCCAGCTCGCTTGCGTTGCAGAGGTATAGAACGTCTGGTGAACGTCAGTAGCGCTGGCAGAAACCTCACCAGCCACAGCAATAGATTCGTGAAAAGACGTTGACCGTTCGACAGCCAAGTTAGAGACTGGGCAGCTGGAGTCCCCGAGCCATTTTTTCCATATAATTACTTGCCGTCATCCTGCTTCGAGCTCAAAGCCAACTGCGCACCGCCCTCAAAGAGAAGCGTCTCAATGCCTCCGCGAAATCTGCGGTCACTCCGCAATCTGCCGACGAGTGCGACTTGGCAGCCGATGCCATGGGCGGTGACGCGGAGAGCGACGCACACGGACACGGCCGCGCAAGGGAGGCCCCGCCACGGCGCTCTTCGGCGCCCAAGCGCTCTCAGGTCGGGCGCCCCCCCTCGATGTATCTACGCCCCTGGCTGACAACCAGGACCGGCATGTGCAGGTCGAGCGCGGCGACCGCTCAGAGAAGGAAGCGACCGCCCTGATGGAAATTCTGGGCGCCAAGGAAGTTGGTCGCTGCGACTCCAAGGCCGACAAAGGCGGTGACATGCAAAAGCGGCGGCGCCGCCGCCTCGTTCCTCTCGAAGTGTGCCTCCGCCGACCAAAAGACTTGCATCAGGATGGAGCCCCATCGGAAAAGCAGATCGAAGTAGCTCAGGAGGGCCGAGAACATGGGCACGGAAATCTACGCGCAGTCCGCAGTAACCTGGCCGAGTGGTAGCGAGAACTGTCCAGATGCGTACGCTTGAGCCAACACGGTTACGGAGGTCCCTCTTTTGGCCCTCTTAGAGCCTCCTGGGGGCCTCTTGGGGCGGAAGGCTCGAACTGTCAGTTCGCGTTCCCCCTCTTGGGCACCTCTTGAGGCCGTCCTGAGGCCGTCTTGGGCCGTCTTGGGCGCCTCTCAGGCTGTTTGGGGCCTCTCGGAAGCCTCTGGGGCCCTCTTGGGGCGAGGTTGGAAACTTCTTGGGCAGTCTCAGAATTTCGGACTCTTGAAAACGGTAGAACCGGAAAAAACATTGAAAACACACGCTGGATATCAATGGTTTTGGCCTCTCGGGGCGATCTTTGAGGTCTCCTCGGAGCGCTCTTGGGGCCTCTTGGGGGCCTCTTGGGCCATCATGGGGCCATGTTTGGGCGGCTTGGTGCGCTCTCGAGCCGGCTTGGCGGCCCGCAGGCGTCCGCTGCGGGCGCCGAGGAGGGCCCCTGGAGGCGCAGGAAACGCCCCGGAGCGTTCGAAAAGACCCCGCTGGCGCCGGGGGCTGACGTGGGCTGCGGGGGGGGAAGAAGGGAGTCTTGAACAAAAAGCGGGGGCCACGGCCCGGGGCCCCTGACGGCCGACCTGATACATGCATATACATATACATATACATATACATATAGACATACATATACATATACATATACATATACATATACATATACATATACATATACATATACGTTTCCATATACGTTTACATATACATATACATATACATATACATTTACATATACATATACATATAAATATACATATACATATACACATACATATACATATACATATACATATACATATACATATACATACACATACACATATACATCCACTTGTACATGTGCATATGCGTAGACATACATACATGCAGGCATATACATACATATATACATACATACATATACATATACATGTGCATAGCCATATAACTATACATATACATACGCATATGCATATACATATACACATACATATACATTTACAAACACATACACATATACATATTCATATACATATACATATACATGTGTATATGCATATACCTATACATATGCATATACACATATGTATGTATAAATACATATATATACGTACATCGACATATCTATATTCATATACATATACATATACATATACGTATATCTGTATACCCATATACATATAACTATACATATACATAGACATATACATATACATATACATATACATATACACATACAGACACGTACATATACATATACATATATATATTCATATGCATACACACATGCATATACCTTTACATGTACATACACATACACATATATACCTATATATATATATGTGTACCTGCGCGTTGCCCGCAAGCCAACGACCCGTGACACGAGCTACAGCGGCTCAACACAGACATAATGTGGCCGGCTGCCCGTGTGCATCCCCAAATCGTACTCGACGAAGACGGTCTACCCAAGAGGTCAGACACGGCCAAAAACACAGGAGCGACGACAGCATCATCATCATCATCAACAACAATCATTTGAAGACTGTTCGCTCCGATCTGCTCTCGCGCCATCCAATACGTATGTCCCAAGCCCTGGGTACCCGCCCTCGTCGTCTTCGATCGTACCCCCTTGGGGGCATACCTTCCTTACCTGCCACATGCATTTAGCGCAGCCCTTACAACAAGGGAAGGGAAGACGGTTGGAAGGGTGAGGGAGAAGGATGGAGCACGAGAGAAATTAGCAGGACTGTGGCAAAGAGCGGAAAACGCGTGGTAGAACCAGACGGGCAGATCGGGTGGGCAAACCTATAGCGAGCGGGCCGGAAAGGCGGGCCCAGGCGACCAGGTCGAGCAGGCGGTTTGCAGATGCGTGCGTCCTGCATGAATCGCGAGGAAGTCTCGAACGACAGCACGATTTCCAAGTAGATCGTGGGAAATGCCACAGCGAGAACGTGATTCCTGAGCGCAGAAAGCGCATCGTCGACATAAAACGCGGGGAAGTCCCACGCGAGAGCGCGATTCCTATGTAAACTGTGAAGAATTCCAGTGCGAGAGCGCGATTCTATTATACATCGTAAAGAAATATCAGGCGGGAACAGTTCCTGATGTAAACCAGGGGCCAGCAACTCAATTCTGAGACTCCAGCTTGTCCCCGATTTTTTACCAAAAAATGGCCCCAGGATGAGCACTTCAAGTGAAAAAAACAAGTACCCAAGAGAGGGGATCATCAATCTATTTCCTTGACATGAGAATTCAACAACAGCACCACCACCAACAACAACAATCATTTTAATGTTGCTCGCTCTTACCTGCTCGCGTGTCATTCAATTCGTATACCCCAAGCCCTCGATACCCGCTCTGCTCGTGTCTGATCGTAACCCCATTTAAGGATAAATCGTTCCTACCTGCAACGTGTATTTCTTGCTGCCCCTAAGGCAGGACGGATGGAAGGAAGGGACAACAAGGGGGAGGGAGTAGATGTGGCACGAGAGAAAATGGCAGGAGAGGAACTAGGAGCAAAAAACGCGTGGCCATATCAGACAGACATATCGGGCGGGTAGACCCTAACGGGCGGGTTGGGAAGGAAGGCCCAGGCGACCAGGTCGAGCAGGCGGGTTGCTGAAGCGCGGGTCCTTCATGAATCGCGAGGAAGTCTCGAGCGACAGCACGATCCCCAGGTAAATCGTGAGGAAATCTACAGCGAGCGTGAGTCCTGCATGTCGAGCGCGCGGCGTCTGGATAAACTGCGGGGAAATCCGACGCGAAAGCGCAATTCGTCCACACATTGTGAAGTGGTCCCGCGCGGGAGCGCGACTTAGGAATGCACTGTGGGGAAACATCCGGCGGGAGCCGTTGCTGTTGTTGTCAACTACGGGCGACAGCGCATGTTGGTGACACCTCACGTTCTCGTGTTGAAAACAAGGCGCGGGCCTCGTGAGAAACAACTAACTTGAAACATACAACGGTTACCGGGGAAGGACCAACCAAATTTATGATGTATAGGATACCAACAACCACAACAACAGTCATGTTAAACATGTTCGTTCCTATCTGCTCACGTGCCAATCCATACGTATATCCCAAGCCCCCAATACCCACCCTCGTCGTGTTCGATCATACCCCCGTGGGGGTAATCTTCCTTACCTGCCACGCGCATGTAGCGCAGCCCTTACAACAAGGGAAGGGAAGACGGTTGGAAGGGTGAGGGAAAAGGATGGAGCACGAGAGAAATGAGCAGGACTGTGGCAAAGAGCAGAAAACGAGTGGTAGAACCAGACGAGCAGATCGGGTGGGCAGACCTATAGCGAGCGGGTCGGAAAGGCGGGCCCAGGCGACCAGGTCGAGCAGGCGGTCTGCAGATGCGTGCGTCCTGCATGAATCGCGAGGAAGTCTCGAACGACAGCACGATTGACACTGTGAGGAGGAATCAGGCGGGAGCCGCTGTTGTTGTAAACCGGGCGCCAACATCACAGTTTGGGCCCCGTGACGTTTCCTGAAAGAGAATGTGCGAGCCCCGGGGGAAGCACTTCAAGTGAAAACTTATCTAGTCACCGGAGGGGGGATCAACATTACTTATTCTTCAGTAGTGATATTCCGACAGCAGCAGCAACAACAACAACGAAACAAAAATTGAGACTCTTCGCTCATATCTGCTCAAGTGTCCGTTGACGCGTAGTTCCCAAACCCTCGATACCCGCCCTCTTCGTCTTCGATCATACCCCTTTTGGGGGGTAGACCATTCTTCCCTGCAGGCCGGGCCCCGGCAAGCGGCGGGGCGGCCGCGGACCGTAGGCCTGGCCAGCGGCAGCGCTGATCGGCGGCAACCCGACCCCAAGGGGAAGGCCAGGGGACCGACCACGACGACGACGACGACGTCATCGTCGACAACGGCGACGACGAGCGAAAGCGAGAGCGAGAGAGAAAACGACAGCAGGACCACGAAAGGCACGAAGTAGGCCACGAAGGGCGACAGCGGGGACACGAAGGAAATGCGTATGGGGCCGCGAAGAGCGCGAACGAGCGGGGGCCACGAAGGGCTGATAATAGGGCCACGGAAGGCAACGACGGGGCCACTGAGGGCAGCAACGGGGCCACGTAGGACAGCGAGGGGGCCACAAAGGGCGACAGCGGGGCCACGAAGGGCATGCACATGGGGCCACGACGGGCGCGAAAGAGCAGGGGCCACGAAGGGCATACGCATATTGAGCCGCGGAGGGCAAGGACGGGGCCAATGAGGGCAGCAACGGGGCCACGAAGGGCAGCGAGGGGGCCACGAAGGGCGACAGCGGGGCCACGAAGTGCATGCATATAGGGCCACGACGGGCGCAGACGAGCGGGGGCCACGAAGGGCATACATATATGGGACCACGAAGGGCAGCAAGGGGGCCACGAAGAGCTGCAACGGGGCCAAGAAGGGTAACGAGGTGGCCACGAAGGGCTGCAACGGGGCCAAGAAGGGCAGCGAAGGGGCCACGAGGGGCTGCAACGGGGCCACTGAGAGCAGCGAGGGGGGCCACGAGGGGCTACAACGGGGCCAC
The DNA here is from genome assembly GCA_963575745.1 of Prorocentrum cordatum. Lineage (NCBI taxonomy): Eukaryota > Dinophyceae > Prorocentrales > Prorocentraceae > Prorocentrum > Prorocentrum cordatum. Next base: position 84,261 of record CAUYUJ010004258.1, read on the forward strand.
GACGGGCAGCAAGAGGGCCACGAAGGGCTGCAACGGGGCCACGAAGCGCAGCGAGGGGGCCACGGAGGGCTGCAACGAGGCCACGAAGAGCAGCAAGGGGGCCACGAAGGACTGCAACGGGGCCACGAAGGGCTGCAATGGGGCCACGAAGGGCAGCGAGGGGGCCACGAGGGGCTGCAACGGGGCCACGAATGGCAGCGAGGGGGCCACGAAAGGCTGCAACGGGGCCACGAAAGGCAGCGAGGGGGCAACGAAGGGCTGCACCCGATTCCTAAATAATGTGTGAGGGAGTCATAGGCGTAAGCTCGACTCCTGAGCGCCTGAGTGTCGGAAGCGCGGCGCTTGAATCAATTGCGGGAAATTCCAAAGCAAGGGCGCTATTCTTGAGAACAATGCAAGCACGTCTCCAGCGAGAGCGCGACTCCAGAGCGCCGAGAGAGCGATTCTTGAATCAGTTGTAAGAAAGTCCCAAGCGAGAGCGCGATTCCCGAATAAAATGCGAGGAAGTCTCAGGCGGGAGGGGGGGTCGTGGCTTAATTTCGAAAACAGCTCAAGCGGGAGCAGTTGTTGTTGCAACCGGGGGGCCAGGGGCCCAGTTCGAATCTCAAGACTTTCCCTGATACAAAAACCGGGTGCGAGCGCCAGGAGGAGCACTTCACTTGAAAAAAACATATGCGCCAGTGGGGGGGTCAACAATAATTATACTTCAGAAGTGAGAGTGCAACAACAACACCATGAACCACAACAACAACAACACCAACAACAACAGCAACAACAACAGCAACACCAACAACTGCAACACCAACAACAACAACAACACTAACAACACCAACAACAACAACAATAATCACTTTACCCGAACGCTCAGTGTTCTCACCAGTGCCAGGGTTTTCATGCGACGCCAGCCAATACCCCCACTTTGTGGGGGGGCAGTGCAAGCTCTACCAAATATCCACACGACTCTTCGCCACCACCCACACCCAGCTTCCCGCCCTATGACGTTCGGACACTTCACTTCGTGGCCTGCGGACGACCGTGGCTACTACACTGGCGTGGAGTACACACCCACAGAAGTTGTTAAGCCTACGTTCGTACACCCACAGAAGTTGTTAAGCCTACGTTCGTACACCCACAGAAGTTGGAGATTTCGGCGTGCGCGCGCGAAGAAAAAACGAATGTGTCCCGCATGGTATTATTTGACAGGGATGATGGCCCTGGCAGGTGCGCAACCGTTGTCGCAGAAGTTCGAAAAAGTTGCTCGCAAAAGCCCGTTTGACAGAAATGTTTAAAAAGTGTTGGGTTTCCTACGAATCCGCAAGAGCGCGCGGGATGAGATTTTGACAATTTTTTGTTGAAAAACCATTGGTTTTTTGATGTTTTTATGTTAAAATCGCTGCGAACACTAAGGTTTTGGAAGGATTTCGTCTTGCGCGCGCGAATGTCCACTTTACCTTATTTTTTGCAAGGGATTCTTGAAATTTGATTATATTAGAACAAGAAATGTCATTTTCTATTGTTTTTTGCAAGGGAAAGCGGATTACAACAAAACAACCGGATCCTGTACACACCCTCTTTTCTGAGGCTTCCTCACGAAAATGATGAAAATGTAGCTGCGGCCTAGGCGGCGCAGGGGGGGGCGCGCACCAGGGGGCCCAACAATAATTATTCTTTAGAATAAATAATGTTCAACAACACAACAACAACAACAACAACAACAACAACAACAACAACAACAACAACAACAACAACAACAACAACAATTACTAGCACGTGGGGACACCCGTTCTCACCAGTGCCAGGGTTTTCATAGGAGGCGGGCAATACCCCCACTTTGTGGGGGGGCCGGTTCAAGCTCTACCAAATTTCCAAACGACTCTTCGCCACCACCCACACCCAGCTTCCCGCCCTATGACGTTCGGACACTTCACTTCGTGGCATGCGGACGACCGTGGCTACTATTCAGGGCCCCGCGGCCGACGACGACGGCGTGCGCGCGCGAAGAAAAAACGAATGTGTCCCGCATGGTATTATTTGACAGGGATGATGGCCCTGGCAGGTGCGCAACCGTTGTCGCAGAAGTTCGAAAAAGTTGCTCGCAAAAGCCCGTTTGACAGAAATGTTTAAAAAGTGTTGGGTTTCCTACGAATCCGCAAGAGCGCGCGGGATGAGATTTTGACAGTTTTTTGTTGAAAAACCATTGGTTTTTTGATGTTTTTATGTTAAAATCGCTGCGAACACTAAGGTTTTGGAAGGATTTCGTCTTGCGCGCGCGAATGTCCACTTTACCTTATTTTTTGCAAGGGATTCTTGAAATTTGATTATATTAGAACAAGAAATGTCATTTTCTATTGTTTTTTGCAAGGGAAAGCGGATTACAACAAAACAACCGGATCCTGTACACACCCTCTTTTCTGAGGCTTCCTCACGAAAATGATGAAAATGTAGCTGCGGCCTAGGCGGCGCAGGGGGGGCGCGCACCAGGGGGCCCAACAATAATTATTCTTTAGAATAAATAATGTTCAACAACAACAACAACAACAATCACTTTACCCGAACGCTCAGTGTTCTCACCAGTGCCAGGGTTTTCATGCGACGCCAGCCAATACCCCCACTTTGTGGGGGGGCAGTGCAAGCTCTACCAAATATCCACACGACTCTTCGCCACCACCCACACCCAGCTTCCCGCCCTATGACGTTCGGACACTTCACTTCGTGGCCTGCGGACGACCGTGGCTACTACACTGGCGTGGAGTACACACCCACAGAAGTTGTTAAGCCTACGTTCGTACACCCACAGAAGTTGTTAAGCCTTGTGAACCCACAGAAGTTGTTAAGCCTTCCACAAAACATCTGTTGCATATGATGCATATGGTACATGATACACATGATACACATGATACGCACTCACAAGATAGTTGATCACATCTTTAGGGCAAATTCCTGAGGGATGTGGGAATACACAAGAGAGAGAGGATATGGTTGTCCCGATGGTTGTCTCGACGGTTGTCCCGATGGTCGTCCTGATGGTTGTGGTTGTCCCGATCGTTGTCCCGATGATTGTCCCGATGGTTGTCCTGATGGTTGCGCTTGTCCCGATCGTTGTCCCGATGACTGTCCCGATGATTGCCCCGATGGTTGTCCCGATGGTTGTTCCGATGGTTGTCCCGATGGTTGTCCCGATGGTTGTGAGCGACGCCGGATCCTCGCGCCCCCCGCCGGAGGAGGAGGAGGAGGAGGAGCAGGACAAGGAGGAAAGGAGAGAAGAGAGAGGAGGGGCGGGAACGGCGCTTGCACGCCCACCCACCGTCTTTTCCCCGCCGCGGCTCTAAAGAGACGAGTTCGTGTGCTCGTCATCTCCTGGCATACGCCCGTCCCTGATGGCACGGATGGGGCGCAATGCTGCCAGCTGGGCTCCTGGCAGAAATACATCAGGGGCCAAGTGTCCAAGCATGGTGCCGATACGCCTCCTCGCGGATACATCGCCCGCGCGTGCGAGGGGCGCCAATACCGCCAGGACGCCCTGGACATGCGCCGGCATACGCAGATCCACCTGGTAATCCATGACATTGCCATACTGGGACTGCCCGCAAGAACGCCATACTGGCATGTGCCACCAATGGTCCTGCTCCGGGAAATAGGTGATACCATCGTTGACGTCGTGGGAGGCATTCCACAGAGCCATAGATTGCGGCTCAATACCCATGGGTCCCGTGTGTGTTGCCACAAATACGTCCAGGCTCGCCATGCGCCTGTACGACAGACCTGATACCACCTCGGAGTGCACGTGAATACCCAAGAGATGCAACAGCCTGCGCAAGCCCGCATACACCCAGCCGCCGGGCCCGACGAAGACGTGCGCTCTCCAGTTCGGTATACCAGCTTGGGTGCACAGCCGCTGGAATACGTCCGAAAGTGTGCCAGTGCCACAGGATTCGGACAGCGCGCGCGGGTAGAAATTTTGAAAAGTCGTGCAGGTGTTTTTCGAGGACCTACGGTGCGATTCGTGTGATTTTATGATGCGCGGTGCTAAAATTCTTAAGAAGCCCAATGGTTTTTGGAGATTTCGGCGTGCGCGCGCGAAGAAAAAACGAATGTGTCCCGCATGGTATTATTTGACAGGGATGATGGCCCTGGCAGGTGCGCAACCGTTGTCGCAGAAGTTCGAAAAAGTTGCTCGCAAAAGCCCGTTTGACAGAAATGTTTAAAAAGTGTTGGGTTTCCTACGAATCCGCAAGAGCGCGCGGGATGAGATTTTGACATTTTTTTGTTGAAAAACCATTGGTTTTTTGATGTTTTTATGTTAAAATCGCTGCGAACACTAAGGTTTTGGAAGGATTTCGTCTTGCGCGCGCGAATGTCCACTTTACCTTATTTTTTGCAAGGGATTCTTGAAATTTGATTATATTAGAACAAGAAATGTCATTTTCTATTGTTTTTTGCAAGGGAAAGCGGATTACAACAAAACAACCGGATCCTGTACACACCCTCTTTTCTGAGGCTTCCTCACGAAAATGATGAAAATGTAGCTGCGGCCTAGGCGGCGCAGGGGGGGCGCGCACCAGGGGGCCCAACAATAATTATTCTTTAGAATAAATAATGTTCAACAACACCAACAACCACAACAACAGCAATAAGTTTAAGGCTGCTCGCCATTACCTGCTCGCGTGCCATTCAGAACGTCTACCTCAAACCCTCGATACCTGCCCTCCGATTCTTCGATTTTACACCCATCGGGGGGTATATATTATATACCTGCCGCGTGTGATTGGTGCAGCCTTTGAAACAAGGGAAGAAAAGACGCATGGAAGGGGGACGTGGGCTGGAGCCTCTGTGGGCTGTGTCGGGGGGTCTCCGTGGGCAGCGCGCTGGGGCCTCAGTGGGCGCGCTTGGCGCCTTTGTGGGCTGGGGCCCCTGTGGGCGCGCTTGGGGCCTCTGTGGGCTGTGTTGGGGGGCCTTAGCGGGCAGCGCGCATGGGCCTCCGTGGGCGAGCTTAACGCCTATGTGGGTCTGTGGGCGCGTTTGGGGCCTCTGTGGGCTGTGTCGGGGGGCCTCAACGGTCAGCAGCGCGCAGGAGCCTCCATAGGCGCGCTTGGTGCCTCTGTGGGCTAGGGCCTCTGTGGACTGTGTCGGGCGCTTGGGGCCTCTGTGGGCTGTGTCGGGGGGCTCAGTGGGCAGCGCGCGTGGGCCTCAGTGGTTGCGCTTGGGGCCTCTGTGGGCTGGGACCTCTGTGGGCGCGCTTGGGGCCTTTGTGGGCTGTGTCGGGGGGCCTCAGTGGGCAGCGTGCGTGGGCCTCAGTGGTCGCGCTTGGGGCCTCTGTGAGTTGGGGCCTCTGTGGGCTGGGGCTTCAGTGGGCTGTGTCGGGGGGCCTCAGTGGGCAGCGCGCGTGGGCCTCAGTGGTCGCGCTTGGGGCCTCTGTGCGTTGGGGCCTCTGTGGGCTGGGGCTTCAGTGGGCTGTGTCGGGGGCCTCAGTGGGCAGCGCGCTGTGGCCTCTGTGGGTGCGCTTGAGACCTCTGTGGGCTGGGGCCTCTGTGGGCGCGCTTGGGACCTCTGTCGGCTGGGGCCTCTGTGAGCGCGCTCGGGTCCTCCGCGGGCTGCGTCCGAGGGCCTCAGTGGGCAGCGCGCTGGAACCTCTGTGGGCGCGCGGGGTCCTCTGTGGGCGCGCGGGGGCCTCTGTGGGCAGTGTCCGGGGGCCCGAGTGGGCAGCGTGGCGTGCTGGGCCCCTGTGGGCGCCCTTGGGGCCACTGTGGGCTGTGTCCGAAGGCCTAAATGAGCAGCGTGCTGGGGCATCTGTGGTTCGGGGGCCTCTCTGGCCAGGGCGTGTAGGAGTAACTACATTGCCCGGGCGTGTCGGGCAGGAGCCCCTGTCGTCGCCTGTTGTCGCAGGTGGGCCTCCGGCGCCGCTACTGAACTCCAATATCTGGCCACGGGGTCTCGAAGTACAACTTGAGGAAGTATCGAACGGGAGCCCTTGTCGTCGCGATTTGGCCTCCACCATCTTGATTGAAAGACGAACGCGTCTCGAGCGAGAGCGCCACTGCGAATAGATCTAAAGGAAATATCGAGCGGGGGCCCTTTATCGTCGTAGTTGGGCCTCCACCAGTTTGACTGACTCACACGAAACAATCTCGAGCGAGAGCGCCGTTCCTGAGTTCGGGGGCCTTCCTGGCCAGGGGATCTCGGGGTAAACCGTGAGGAAGTATGGAGCAGGAGCCCTTGTCGTCGCAGCTGGGCCTCCGCCAGCTTGACCGACTTGCGAGGAAGTCTCGAGCGAGAGCGCCGTTCCTGAGTTCGGGGGCCTCTCTGGCCAGGGGATCTCGGAGCAAACCGTGAGGACGTATGGAGCAAGAGCCCTTGTCGTCGCGGCTGGGCCTCCGCCAACTTGATTCACCTGCGAGGAGGTCTCGAGCGAGGGCAGCGTTCCCCTGAGCTCGGGGGCCTCTGGCCAGGGTGTCTCGGGGGAAACTGTGAGGAAGTGTCGAGCGGGAGCCGCTGTCGTCGCAGCCGGGCCTCCGAGGGCATACATGTTACACTCAGGCCAACGCTCGCGCGGGGCCCTCGTTCGAAGAGAACGTGCGGCCAACGTCGAGTCGAGAGCGCGCGGAACCGTTCCCGGAGACCAGCAAGAATTATGTTCCAGAAATGAGTCCTCGACAACAACAGCAACAACAACAACCACAACAACAACAACAGCAACAACAACAACAACAACCACAACAACAAAAACAACAACCACAACAGCAACAACAACAACAATAACAACAACAATAACAACAGCAGTAACAACAGCAACAACAACAATAAGTTTAAGACTGTTCGCTCTTATTGGCACGCGTGTTTGGCATTCTGTATACCCCACCCCTCGATACCCGCCCACTTCGTCTTCGATTGCACCCCCTTTCGGAGGGAATATCTTCCTTGTGAGCCACTGACTGAAGAGCGAGGAACTCTCGAGCGAGAGCGCCGTTCCTGAGTTCGGGAACCTCTCTAGCCAGGGGCTCTCGGAATACATATGGAGAAATATCGAGCGGGACACCTTGTCGCCGTGTCTGGGCCTCCACCAACTTGTCTGAATTACAAGAGAGTCTCGAGCAAGAGCGCCACTCATGAGTTCGGGGGCCTCTGGAGGAAGGATCGAACGAGAACCCTTGTAGTAGTAGTTGGGCCTCCACCAATTGATCTGAATCACGAAACAGTCTCGAGCGAGAGCGCCGAGTTCGGGGGCCTTCCTGGCCAGGGGCTTTCGGGGTAAATCCGGCGACCCCTTGGGGATCATCGGCGCGTGAGATGCTCCCCCCTCCCCAAACCCCTCCCCCCGGAGCCCGGTCTGGTCGATTTGGAAAGACAAATCGTTCCAAGACGCCTAACACTGGCCGAAAACGGCCCAAGAGGCCGCCAAGACGTTCCAAGAGGCCTCCCAGGAGGCCTCCAAGAGGCCGAAATCGATAAATTCCTTTGGCGAAGCGTACATTTCTATCACATGCTATTTGTCCGCCTTCACAGCGCGGAAGCCCTTCCAAGATGCCTCCAAGACCGCCCTAAGACTGCCCCAAAGGCTCCCAAAATGCCCCCAACACGGCACAAGAGGCGCCCAAAACACCCCAAAAGGGTTCCAAGACGGCCCCAAGAGGGGCCCGAAAGGGGAACCACGAAATGAACATTCCAGCCGTCCGCCCCTAGAGGCCCCCAGGCGGCCACAAGAGGCTCCAAAAAGGCGTCCAGACACCCCCAAAAGGCCCCCAAAGGGCCCCAAGAGGTCCCCCCGAGGCCTCCGAGAGGCCCCAAGGGGCCCCAAGGGACCCCCAATCGGTTTCGATATACCGTGGCTCGGCCTTCACAGCGCGGAAGACCCTCCAAGATGCCTCCAAGACCGCCCTAAGACGGCCCCATAGGCTCCCAAACCGGAACGGACACATCGAACCTTCGGCTCCAAGACGCCCCCAACGTGCCCCAGGGACCCCCAGGAAGCCCCCAAGAAAAACAAAAGCGTCGACGGTGTGGCGTAAGCCTCAGATCCACGTCCGGACTGCAGCGAAGCGTCTCGGCCGTCCGACAGGACGGGTGTGTGACGCCAGGGCCCAGCCACGATACGTCAAGGAAGGCCAATTGCAAAACATTGCATTCTCATACATTGAAAAACACCCCCCTTAATCCCCCCCAGGGCCGCCGCCGAGTCGCCGACCCGTTCCCACGTATTTTGTGAAAACCTAGAACAACGTATGGACCTCATTGATTTGGGCCTCTGGACCCTTCTCGGAGCCCACAAGGGGCGCCAAGACGGCTCAAGATGCCTTAAGGCGGCCCAAGAGAGCCCCAAAACGGCCCCAAAACGACCCAAGATGGCTCCAAGAGCGCCCAAGAGGCTCCGAAGACGCCCAAAGAGGGCCCCAAGACGACCCCCAAGAGCGCCTCCAGGGGCCAGAATCATTGATGATCCCATGGTTTTGGGAAGAGTTTGGCGCTCTGACGGCCCAAGCAGCCTCCAAAATGGCCCCCAAAAGATACTAGAAACCCCCACAAGGGCGCCAAGACGGCCCGTGAGGGCCCCAAGACGGCCCAAAAAGCCCCCCAAGACGGTCCAAGAGGCCCCTAAGACGGTCCAGAAGGACCCCAAGAGAGCCTCAAGGCGGCCGCGGGAGGCCCCCAAGACGATCTCCGAAGGGGCGACACGGCGCCAGAGCGCCCCAAGACGGCCCAAGCCGCCCCCAAGAGGCCCCAAGAGGCCCCAAAGAGGCCCCCAAGGGGCACCAAAAAGTTCCCAAGAAACCGCCAGAAAATCCCCAAGAAGCCTCCCAAAGGCCTCAAGGAAACGTCCAAAAGGCCGCACAACGACAAGAGTGTATTAATTCTTTTCTCCTAAAAAGGCCCCCAAGGGGCCCCAAGAAGGCCCCAAGAGGCCTCCAGGAAATCCCCAAGAAGCCTCCCAAAGGGCCCACAGAGGCACCCAAAAGGCCGCACAACGTCTGGATTGTAGTGTTTTTTTCTCCTGGGCGAACCACGGCGCAGCCCCTGTCACGTGGAAGTTGGTCACGGCGGCGCCCATGAGTAGAGCCGGCGCTGGGAGGGAAGATGGGGCCGCCGCTTCCATCATCGCCCTCGATAACCCCAACCTGCCCAGAGGCAGGTCGGGCAGCGGAGCGGAAGCCCTAATGCAAGGTATCCTATGCATCCACTGATTGCATAATGACTACATATCGTATTATGTTACATTGTGATGCCTCCCCCCTTCACCCCCGCCGAAGCCACCCCACATGCACCGACCCAGGGGTGGCGGACCTCACAAAAAAAAAAAAAAAAAAAAACATGGGAAATCAATGAGTTGGGCCTCCTGGGCCTCTGTCTCAGAGGCCGTGACGACGGCTCAAGATGGCCTCAGTACAAGCCAAGACGGCCCAAAGACGGCTCAAGATGGCCCCAAGAGGACCCAAGAAGCGCTCAAGACGGCCCAAGACGGCCTCAAGGGGACCCCCAAGAGCGCCCCTGGAGGCCAAAACCATAGATATTCCATAGGGTTTTGAAGGAATTTAGCGTTCTCGCCTTTTTCGCCTCTCAGAAACCCATGACGACCCAAGCAGCCTCCAAAATGGCCCCAAGACGGCCTAAGAAGCCCTCAAAAGGCCTCCACGACGGCCCAAGCGGGCCCTCAGACGGCCCAACTCAACTGGACCCCAACAAAGCCCCAAAACGGCCGCGAGGGACCCCCAGGACGGCCTCCGAATGGGCCACACGCCACAAGAGCGCCCCAAGACGGCCCAAGACGCCCCCAAGGCCCCAGGAAGCCCCCACCCAAGACACCTCCAAGAGGCCACAAAGAAGCTCCCGAAAGGCCCCGCAACAACTGGACTCTACGTGGTCCGGACGTGTACCCCCGCGAAGCGAGAGGAATCATCCACTGATTGGGGATTTCTCAAGTGAAACATCTCATTTGTCGGAGGATGTCTTGATCGAGGGCGCAATTTTTCACACAAGACGTCTTGAAGCAACTCCTGCGACATCTCAGCTGTTCGAGGATGTCTCGAGCGAAACGGCCGTTTTGGGGGGAACCCTTCCAGAAACGAGCGGGAAGCGCCGCTTCTCTGAGCTTGCGTGCGCATGGTACACCCAACACACGTGTGCGAATGAGGTGCAATCGCCAGGATCCCCTGCATGCCCAGATGGTTGCTATCGGTAGCCTATGTTTCGTGGTTGCCTGCGCTTGCTTTGGTAAGGTGTTACGCGTGGCCTGTACACGTGTGTGTGTTGTATGTGTTGCGTGTGTTGTGTGTGTGTTGTCTGTTGTGCGTGTTGTGTGTTGTGTGGATTGTGTATTGTGTATTATTTGTGTTGTATGTTGTATTGTGTGCTGTGTGTTGTGTGTTGTGTGTTGTGTATGATGTGTGTGTGTGTGTGTCGTGCGTTGTATGATTTGTGTGTTGTGTGTTGTGTGTTGTGTGTGTTGTGTGTTGTGCGTTGTGTGTTGTGCGTGATGTGTTGTGTGTTGTGTGTTGTGTGTGTTGTGTGTTGGGTGTTGGGTGTTGAATGTGGTGTACGTGTTGTACGTGTTGTGTCTTGTGTTGTGCGTTGTGTGTGTGTTGTGTGTGGTGTGTGTTGTGTGTGGTGTGTGTTGTGCGTTGTGTATTGTGTGTTGTGTGTTGTGTGATGTGTGTTGTGAGTTGTGTGTGCTTTGCGCTGTGTGTGTTCTGTTCTGTATTGTGTGCTTGGAGGTTGTGTTGTGTGTTGTGTGATGTGTGTTGTGTGTTGTGTGCTTGTGTGCTGTCTGTGTTGTGCGTGTTGTGTGTTGTGTGTGGTGTGTGTTGTGTGCTGTGTGTCGTGTGTATGTGTGAGTGTGCGTGTGTGCGTGTGCCTGTGTGTCTGCGTGTGCCTTTGTGTGCGGCTGTGTGCGCGTGTGCGGCTGAGTGTGCAGAGTGCGTGCTGGGTGGGCGGGACGGGGGATGTACGGTGCGCGTGCGGGATGTGTTCTGCCGGAGACGGGCGGGAGGATGTACGGCATGGGTATGGTCTGTGCGTGGTGTAGGTCTCTACGTGGCCATGTACGAGCTGGGGGTGCGTCATGCGATCTGTGTGTTGCATGCGTTGTGTATTGCGTCGTGTGGCATCATCAGCAGCATCGTCGTCGCCAGCGTCGTCGTCATCATCGTCGTCATCGTCAGCAGCAGCCTCATCAGCATCGTCATCATCCGCGACATCATCATCATCATCATCATCATCAGCAGCCTCATCATTATCAGCATCATGATCATCATAATCAGCATCATCATCACCATCACCATCACCATCACCATCATCATCATCATCATCATCATCACCATCACCATCACCATCACCATCACCATCACCATCACCATCACCATCATCATCATCATCATCATCATCATCATCATCATCATAATCATCATCATCATCATCGTGATCACAATCATGATCATGCTTGGAATGATGGTGAAGATGATGAAGGGCTTCCTGGGGTGTGCTTGAGCGCTCTTCTGGTCCTCTGGGGCGCCTATTGGAGCTGTCTTCGGCCATTTGAAGCCCTCCTGGAGCGTTCCAAGACGAAGCAGCAAATAAAGCGCACTCGACATCTTTCCCGAGAAAGTCTCGAGCGAAATCGCTATTCTCGAGCCTCGACGTCTCAAAACAAGCTCTTCGAACTGCTGTTGTTTCGAGGATATCTCGAGCGAAACGGCCATTCCCGAATATTCAACCTATTTCGCGACCTATTTCAACATCCCATGGTTTGGAGGATGTCTCGAGCGAGAGCGTCATGTTTCACATAACACGTCTTGAAACAAGACTTTCAACATCTATTTTTTTCGGGGATGTCTCAAGCGAAACGCAAATTTTAGGCGACCCTATCTGGACAAGAACGGGAAGCGCCGCTTCTATGAACTTGTCTGCGCACGCGCGCATGTATTTGCAACCAACGCGCATGTGTGCACATGGATGCAGTCCCTGGGCTCACCTAAATGCCCCGATGGTCGCCATTGGTAGCTCCTGTTTAGTGGTTGTCCGCTGCTGCTTTGGTCAGGTGTTGCGCGCGGCCTATGCTTGTGTGTGCACATGTGCATGTGCGTGTGTGCCTGTGTGTGCCTGTGTGTGCCTGTGAACGGCTGTGTGCGTGTGTGCGTGAATATCCGCGGGCGTGTAAAGGTGTGTGCCATGGGGGCGTGGGGGGAGGGTGCCGTTATGCGCAAGGGGAGTGTGCCTGACCCAACACGCATATGTGCGCATGGGGTGCAACTGCTGGGATCCCCTGCGTGCCCAGATGGTTGTCATCGGGAGCTTGTGTTTAGTGGTTGCTGGCGCTTGCTTTGGTCAGGTGTTGCGCGCCGCCTGTGCACGCGTGTGCGTGCGCGTGTGCGTGTGCCTGTGTGTCTGCGTGTGCCTGTGTGTGCGTGTGTGCGGCCATGTGTGCAGGGTGCGTGCTGGGCGGGCGGGACCGGGGGTGTTACGGCGTGCGTGCGGGGTGTACTCTGGGGGGGACGGGCGGGGGGGTGTAAGGTGGGCGTGCGGGGTGCGTCCTGGGGTCGACGGGGGGGGGGGCGTTCTGTGGGCGTGCGGGATGTGTTCTGCTGGGGACAGGCGGGAGGATGTACGACATGAGTATGGTCTCTGCGTGGTCTGCGTCCCTGTATGGCCATTTGCGTCCTGAGGGTGTGTCATATGTTCTGTGTGTTGCATGCGTTGTGTGTTGCGTCGTGTGGTAGTTGACGATGGCAATGACACTGACGATGACGATGACGATGGCGATGACGCTGATTATGTCAATGATGGTGACGATGACAATGATGTCGGTAATGCTGGTGAAGATGAGAATGATGGTGATGATGATGATAATTAGAATGACGACGGTGGTGATGATAATAATGATGACGATGACACTGAAGATGATGATGACATTGATGATGATGCGTATCATCCTCGTGATCACGATCGTGCTTTGGGTGTTGGTGAAGATAAAGAAGGGCTTCTTGAGGTGTGCTTGGGCACTCTTAGGGTCCTCCGGGGCGCCTATTGGAGCTGTCGTCGGCCATTTTGACGCCATCCAAGAGCGTTCCAAGACGAAGCAACACGTCGAGCGTACTCGACATCTAGATATTCCGAGGATGTCTAGAGCGAAATCGCTAGTGTCGAGCCTCGACGTCTCAAAGCCCTCCAGGAGCGTTCCAAGACGAAGCAGCAAGTCGAGCGCACTCGACATCTAGATATGAGGATGTCTCCAGCGAAATCGCTATGTTCGAGCCTCGACGTCTCAAAACAAGCTCTTCGAACTGTTGTTGTTTCGACGATGTTTCGAGCGAAACGGCCAGCTCCGAATACTCGATCTATTTCGCAACCCATGTCAACATCTCAATGTTTGGAGGATGTCTCGAGCAAGAGCATTGTTCGCACAAGACGTATTTAAACAGCTCTTTCAAAATCCTCGTTTCTTCGGGGATGTCTCAAGCGAAATGCCCATTATGTGGGGAACATTTCCGGACAAGAACGGGAAGCGCCGCTTCTCTGAGCTTGCGTGCGCACGCGGACATGGAGTTGCACGCAACACGCATGTGTGCGCATGGGGTGCCATCGCTGGGATCCCCCCCTGCATGCTCAGATGGTTGCAATTGGTAGCGTATGTCCACTGGTTGCCTGCGTTTGCTTTGGTCGGGTGTTGTGCGTGGCCTGTGCACGTGTGTGTGTGTGTGTGTGGCTGTGTGTGCGTGTGTGCGTGTGCCTGTGTGTCTGTGTGTGCCTGTGTGCGGCTGTGCGTGCAGGGTTTGTGCTGGGCGCGCGGGACGGGGGGTGTACGGCGTGCGTGCGAGGTGTGCTCTGGGGGGGACTGGCGGGGGGATGTACGGTGAGCGTGCGGGGTGCGTTCTGGGGGCGACGGGCGGGGGGGTACGGTGGGCGTGCGGGATGTGTTCTGGGGGGGACGGGCGGGGGGATGTCCCGCATGAGTATGGCCTCCGCGTGGTGCACATCTCTATATAGCAATTTGCGTGCGCGGGGGTGTCATGTGTTCTGTGTTTTGCATGCGTCGTGTATTAAGCCGTGTGGCAATCAACGATGGCGACGACACTGACGATGACGATGACGATGGCGATGACACTGATCATGTCCATGATAGTGGCGATGACGATGACGCTGCTAGTGTTTGGTGGTGAGTATGAAGATGATGATGATGATGCTGATGATGATGATGATTGTGATGATAATCATTCTCGTGATCACGATCATGCTTGGAATGATGGTGAAAAGGATGGAGGGCTGCTTGGGGTGTGCTTGGACGTTTTTGGGGTCCTTGGACCTGCCTTCAGCCATTGTGAAGCCCTCTGGGAGCGGTCCAAGACGAAGCGGCGCACTCGACATTTCAATCGTATGAGGATGTCTCGAGCGAAATCACCATGCTCGAGCCTCGACATCTCAAAACAAGTTCTTCGAATTGTTGTCCAGCGAAACGGCCAGCTTCTCGAGCGAAACGGCCAACTTCTCTGAGCGTGCGTGCGCGCGCGCACACGGATTTGCAACCAACGCGCATGCGTGCACATGGATGCAGTCGCCGGGCTCCCCTGGATGCTCAGATGGTCGCCGGTGGTAGCTCGTGTTTACTGGTTGCCTGCGGTTGCCTTGGTCAGGTGTTGTGCGTGGCCTATGCTTGTGTGCGTATGTGCATGTGCATGTGTGTACGTGTGTTTGTGTGTGTGCCTGTGTGTGCCTGTGTGTGCGGCTGTGTGCGTGTGTGCGCGCATGTGCGCGACCGTGCACAGGGTCTGTGCCAGAGGGGCGGGGGGAGGGGGTGCACGGTGCGCGTACGGGGCGTGTGCCTGGCGGCCGGGTGGGGGGGTGTGGTGTGTGCCTGGCGGGCGGGCGGGGGGGGGGGGCGCAAGGTGTGCGTACACTTTGTGTTTAGTGTGGGTGGTGTATTGCTTACGTGGCGCATGCTCTATATAGGCACTCATGCGCTGGGAGCGTGTTGTGCTCCTCCTCCTCCTCTCCTCCTCCTCCTCCTCCTCCTCCTCCTCCTCCTCCTCCTCCTCCTCCTCCCTCCTCCCTTCCTCCTTCTCTCCTCCTCTTCCCTCCTCTCCTCCTCCTCCTCCTCCTCCTCCTCCTCCTCCTCCTCCTCCTCCTCCTCTCCTCCTCCTCCTCCTCCTCCTCCTCCTCCTCCCTCCTCCTCCTCCGCCTCTTCGATATCCGCTTTCTCCTCCTCCTCCCCCTCCTCTTCCTCCTCCTCCTCCTCCTCCCCTCCCTCCTCCTCCTCCTCCTCCGTTTCCTCCTCCTCCTCCTCCATTTCCTCCTCCTCCTCGTCCTCATTGTTTCGAAGATGCCTCGGGCGAGCCCCATGTGTTAGCGAAAGGCGTGTCAAACATACGACTGCAATATCCCAGCGTTTCGAATACATCTCAAGCGAAAGGGCCATTTTTGGGGAGTGCCCGCTGGGCGACCAACATCTTATTACAATGTTTTAGCCAAGGGTTTTTTTCGCGAGTTCGTAATGCATGGATTCCTTATTCAACTCCCTCTAACGAATTCCCATCACCTTCTCGTCCCAGGAAGGAGTTTCGCGCAATTCGCCAAACGATGGGCAGTTGCGCCCGCGAGCCAGGTTGTCCCTCCCATAAAGGCGAGCCTGTTCCCATCACCTTCTCGTTCCGAGAATGCGTATTTTTTGAAGACGCAACCCAAGTCTAAGAAGTCTCGCGAGCTCCCACGTAGCCAGCCACAGGACCGACTAGCGCGTACGCGCATCCGCATACGTCAGATACGAGGCTACCACCCTCTGGTGGAAGGCCCGCGCGACAGAATACGGCCGTCTGGCCGAGCGCTGGTGGCAGGCCGTGGATTCAAACGTCGCAACGCGCAGCGTGCAGGATAAGCATCGTGCAGTGCCACAAAAGCCGCCCTCACCAGTCAGGCGAAGTCGGCAACACTCGACGTGGGATGCGGAGTGGCGGCAGACAGACAGGCCGAGCCATGCTCAAGTCACCTGTCTGCGGCTGCAGGCCGAGCCATACTCAAAGTCACCAAGCAGCGGGCCTAGGGATTGAGACAGGGAAGACAAGCACAGGCGTTGGAAAAACACAAAACTGAACAAAATGATGGTCGGTGCATCACTTGGCACGACTGGAGCGGAGGACGTTGCGGGTCGCCGTAGCCCACGGAGTCAACTGTCCGTTCGCGCGCACCCTGAGATCACTGAGCTGTGATCCGTAGTCCGCCTCAAAACAGCGCAGGTTGACCGAATTGAAGCCGCACCGCCGAGACGAGTAATTGTCCAATATTTGCCACATTGTGAACGCGATGCGTGCCTTCCGATACAGTGTAGACTTCGTTCGTGAAATGGTCTGGAAATCCACGTCGTCGAAGATGCACTTAGTACGCGCCGACAGGCGCCGTTTAGAAAGTACAATCACAGCGGGGACAATAGTATGAACCATCTGCAAAGGACTCGAGCCAAACGTCCGTATTGGGGCACCACCGTGGTGAGTACATTGTCCCGTGTGGCAAGAGAGGCCAGCGCACGTGTGCGTACTCATACGCATCACGCGAGGCGTCCATCCCCTGATGGACACGTCGCCTGACAAAGAACGACCCTCTGGTCGAACGACTGTCGACACAGTGATCCCGGCCAGCCAGGACATTTCATACACAGCAGAGCAGCTGCATCCGCCAGGTCTTGGACCACGGAGCGATCCCGAACCCTTCTTCCACTGGACCCCCCGGATGAAACTATGATTATCTTACTTCACCCTCCCGTGTTGATAGCAACGTCCATCGCGCAACTCTTCGAGACTGAGCGCGCTTCCCGTCATCCGCCAGGCTTGCACAAAGAAGAAGCGCCGAACCCTTCCCCTTCTGCACCTCCCCAGATGAAAGATATGCCCCTCCCGGGTCGATAGCAACGTCCATCGCGCGGCTCTTCGCGTCTGAGCTCGCTTCCCGTCATCCGGCAGGTGCGGACGGAGGAGCAACATGAAGCCTTCCCCCCCTGGACCCCCCGAACCCTTCCCCTCCTGCACCTCCCCAGATAAAAAATATGCCCCTCCCAGGTCGATAGCAACCTCCATCGCGCGACTCTTCGAGTCTAAGCGCGCTTCCCGTCATCCGGCAGGTGCGGACGGAGGAGCAACATGGAGCCTCCCCCCTCTGGACCACACCAATTGATAGATACTCTTCTTTCTCTTGCTTCAACCTCCTGGGTCGACAGCAACGTCCAACGCGCGACTCTTCGAATCTGAGGGCGCTTCCCGTAATCCGCCGCCGTGCCCCTGCCACATGGAGGCGTGGCAGAAGTAGAAGTCTAAGTGATGTCTGGTATGTAAGGTTATGAATTCCTCTGCGGGGAAAACATCTGGTAGCGTCCCCTCCCATGCATCCCCCTCTTGCCGAGGCCACGATCCATAATCAACAACAATACGGATCCGCGCACCCGAGTCAACGATCCGCTGTAATATAAATCAAAAGCGAAGAGCCCGCATCCCGAGCTCCCAAGACGGCCAAGACAGACAACCAAGGCAACCAAGATGGCCCAGTATGCCTCGAAGACGGCCCAAGATGGCCCCAAGGCGGCAAAAATATGGCCTCAAGACGGCTAAAGGTGCCTCAACGAGAGCCTAAAAGGGCCAAAGGGCCACAAGAGGACACCCAGTGGGACCCGAAGAAGCCAAAATCATTGATTGTCCACCGACCTTCGAAGGATGTTCGCATTCGAGAGAGAGAGAGAGAGAGAGAGAGAGAAAGAAAGAAAGAAAGAAAGAACGAACGAGAGAGAGTCTCGGTACACTGGGATTGTTACTGCTGGCGTTTTAGCCTACGCCGCACACGGACGGGGTGAACTACACGCGCGGGCCTACATGGCATCACGTGGCTCCCTTCTACGAGAAACCTGAGCGCATCTGGGAGCCCAGAAAAGCATGCCAGCGGACGGGCCAGACTTACGCCGCTACGGGCGGCGACAAAGCGAAAAACGGAAGCCCATGTCAGCGCCAACCCCCCATACCTGCTCCTGCACTTCCCTGATCGAGGCAGCTCGCCTCGATAATATGGACTAGAACCGCAGAGGGGGGGCGAGAAAGAGAGAGAGAGAGAGACAGGCAGAGAGTGAAAGAAGAAAAGACTGAGACAGAGAGAGAGAGAGAGAAATAGAAACAGAAAGAGAGAGAGAGAGAGAGAGATGAAGAAACAATAAAATCACGAAATCATAAATTCAGCAAGAGTGTCCTGCAGGTCTGCAGGTCACATGAGGAACAGCACATGCTTGCACGTCACCAGGCGAACAGGACAACTGCTCGCGTGGGTCGAGGCCGGTCGAGAAGTCTCGCACTGTCAGCTCGAATGCGTGACTGAGGCATGCGGTTGGAAAAAACGATGCTCCAAGAAGCAAAAACTGAGGCTGATCAGCGAAAAACTTTCCGGCCGCCCAGGGACGGGCGCCCCCGACAGCCACTTGGGCCAGGGGCACCTCCAGCAACTCCCGAAAATGGCGCGCTTGCGAATTTCCGTCGCTCACGGGTGCGGGTCTGTAAAAATCCTGGGAACCCCCAAAGCCTAGAGCCGCCAGGACGCGGCACATCACGCAGGGTTTACCCTGTCAGCCCACTGGAGTTTCAGCGCAAAGCGCCTCGTAGACCAGGGTAGGGGCGTTTTTTCTGCCCTTGACCTCTAGCGACCTATCGGGTCGGGCGAAATGGGGGGATAGCAAAGGGGGGGGTTGAGAATCAGCTCACGTAGCTGATTTTCCCGGCGCCTCCCGGCGCCAGAGGCGGCCATGTATCGAGGAATGGGCCCCTCGGTGGGGCCGAAACCAGCTGCATGCAGCAAATTTCGCACCCCCCCCTTTCCCAATCCCCCCCTCGTCCGGCCCCGAACCTCTGGCAACTCCCGACCCTGGCGCGCTGGCGAATTTCCGTCGCTCACGGGGGCGGCGGAGGCGCGGCGTCGCCCGGCGGGCACGGCGCCGGGCCGCCCGAGCAGGAGCGGCACGGCGGGGCCCCCGACCTCTCGGGCGCCCGCAGGGGCAGGGCCCCAAGGAGGCACCGACCAAACACAGGGCAGTTTTTTCAATACATAGGATTTTTTATTTTTTCTTCAAGAAAAAAGAGGCGTTTTTTTACACATGATTAATGTATGTATGAACCTACGCATGAGCTCATCGTTGGTTTGCATGCTACATCCCTGCATTGCTTAATGCATGATCCGCACGCGGAGCATGCATCAGAAACGGCACTGCAGGGACGTGGACTCCCAGATTCCCCACGAGTTGCCCCACACGTGCTGGATGTTCGTCTCCCCCTCAATTGTTTTTTTTTTATATCTTCTAGACTGTCGCGGGAATCGACGTTTGTTCGTCTGTGTCTACCTTCCCTCCTGAGCAGTGGATGCGGCAAAGCGGGCACGATGCCCAATAGCACAGCGTTTGTTCAGAACTGGCAGCGGCGGCTGTGGGGCAGGCGACCTCTGGTCCAAAATGGGCAACGTCCGCGGCGACGCCGACAGCGGGTCCTGTTCAAACAGTGAACAAGAAAGGCCGTCGGTCTTCGTCCCCATTCGTTCCGTACCAATTGGGGAAACCAGAAGGTACCAGTACCGCTGCTCCCCGGACTTCTGCTGGGGTGCGTTCTGACCAGGTTTCCGAGGCGAATCTGGCGATGGCGACGAGGGCCTCCCAGGAGGCCCAAAAAGGCGAAACGACTAGGGGACCACATGCGAACCCTACCCCTACCCCCCACGATTTTTGAGGGGGAGGGTGGGGTTCACTTCGCTCGTGACCTCCCGAATGAAGTGAACCCAACCCTCCCCCTCAGAAATCGTGGGTGTAGGGGTAGGGTTCGCATGTGGCCCCCTAACGACGGAAGGGTAGCGATTGTTGCCCCTGATCCCCAAACCCCCGACATCATGATTTGTTTCGCAACGTCGACCCCCAGAGGTCTCGACCCCTGCTCCCGGACTGGCTGTTCGTCCTGAGACGACCCGGCCGGTGAGGTCCTCCGGAGGCCCTCCCAGAAGGCCCAAAGAGGCAAAAGCGGCGGAAGGGCAGCAGTATCGGTAACCGTGTGCGGGCGATAATATAACCCCCTGGGATAAGAAAGTTCGCGGTCCCCGCGGGGATAAGAAAGGATTTTCCCGGGGAAGGTAACAACATGATACGATAGCAACTTCGATCCCCGCAACTTTCCCGTGGATTCTAAAGTCCGGCCTCCGCACCTTCCCCACAGATAGATCCCTGTGGTCGGGGATGACCAAAAAAAACACAGGGAAAGAGGGGGGGGGTACCTTATCATCGCCCGTCGGCGGTTACCTTTCCCTCCGACCCGTTTCGATCGCCCCGAGGACCCGAACGGGGCGTGCGTGCGCGGCGACGGCCTGGCCGCAAAGGCGTGCTCGGCGACGGCCTCCGCGGCGGGCTCCCCGGCGGCCGCGGGCGCGCCCCCTGCGGCCGCGTGGCTCCTGCTGGGCCGCCGCGCGCGGAGCATCAGCACCGCCGCCCCCGCCCACTGCGCTGGCTCGCTGGCGGGAGCCGCCGGTGGCGCCTTTTACAGGGCAGTTTTTAATACATCGGACTTTTTGTTAACAACATAGGATGTTTAATACATGCTTAATGTATGTATAAATTAATGCATCAACTCATCCTTGCATTTATTAATCAATCAAACCTTCATTTTCAATTCATGGTCCGCACGCGGAGCATGTATAAAAAACGGCACTGTACCATCAATGGCGAGCCCCGCGGCGAGAGGAGGCGACGACGGAGCGCGGAGGAGTCCGCCGAAACCCCTCGTGGGTCTCCGGGCGTGTGAGGTGGTCTCCCCCCCCATACAGTCATCGGCCTGACCTGAGGAAATGTAAAAAAGGAGCGAGGCCCCCTTTTTGCCAAGGAGTAACGCATAAGGAAAGATAAATAAAACATAACGCATAAGGAACGTCAAAAACGACAGGGCCCCTCTTGAAAAGTAAGTGTCCCTTATTCAAGCCGCTCGCTGCATTCCCCCCCCAGGGACCCCAAACCAGGATTTTGACACCCCCCCTGGCCCCGGCGGGCCCCGGACCGAACTCACCTGGGGCGGTCTGGGCTCCCTGGGCTCGCTCTTGAGCTGCACGACAGCACTCGACGCCTCCCAAGCAGCCGCCAAGACGGTCCACGAGAACCCTAAGTCGCCGAAAGATCGTTCCAAGACGCCCAAGATGAGCTCAAAACGGCCCAAGAGGCCGCCAAGACACGCCACGAAGCGTCCAAGAGGCATCCCAAGAAGCCCCCAAGAAACCAAAATCTTGAAATTCCTTTGAAAACGTGCATGTTCGGCATATCCAACTTGTTAGCCTTCACGGCGTTGAAAACCGTCCACGAGGCACCCACGAGGCCCCCAGGACCACCACAAGACGGCCCACGAGGCTCCCAGGAGGCCCAAAGACAACCCAAAAGAACTCCAACGTGGCCCAAGAGGCGCCTTAGATGGCCCAAAAGAGCTCCAAGACGGCCCCAAGAAGGGCCCAAGAGAGGGACTACGAACCGCGAATTCCAGCGTTCCGCCCAACGAAGACCCAAGAGGCGCCCAAGCAGCCCCAAGAGGCCCCCTTGAGGCACCCAAGAGGCCCCAAGAAGCCCCCAAGACCCTTCGAAACTGCCTCGAAGAGGCCCGCGAGGGAGCGGGAAGCCGTCTCGGAGCCCACCGGGGGCCGCCAAGGAACGGATCGGGACGAAGCGTGGGTCCTGGAAAAAACGGCCACAGCAACGAGGCAACAAGAACGATGTCCAGCGCCGTGTCATGATTCGGACAAGCCTCGTGGAATGCAGTCCTGGAGGCGTAGTAGTTTATAGAGTTGTAGTTTACAGAGTGGTCGGCGGATGTGGCGTAAGCCTATAGAATCGGATGAGGAGGAGGACCAAGAAGGCAAAGCAGCGCGGGATCGAAGAACACACCAAACACCAAGTCTGGCCTGGTCGGCGAGGGAAGTCGTGGTTGTATGGACGAGCGCCCCAGCAGCACTCAGGCTGTGGGTCTAGAAGCCTTCTGGATAAGGGCCGGATAGATGGGGCCGGGGGATTGCACCGCATCGCCGATGCATCGCCGATGCATCGACGATGCGCCAGCGATGCACCAGCGACGTCGGCGATGCGTCGCGATGCATCGGCGACGCCGGCGTTGAGAAATTCATGATTCACGTCGGAGCACATCGCCGATGCATCGGCCCTGCGGCGCGATCCTCCGAACCTTGGGGGGCGGAAAGATACGGATACGTGTTGTCCCCGGACCTCTCTTGGGGTGCGTTCTGGCCAGAATTTCGAGGCGAATCCAGCGGTGACAACGAGGATTCCCCAGGAGGGCCAGGAGAGGCCGAAAACGAAGGGGGACAACACGTATCCGTATCTTTTTCTCCCCCGAGAACCCATCCACTCGGACCCCCTCCGGGAGGCCTCGAGAGGGACGCTGGAGCGCCCGTGCACCCGGACTGCCTCGCCGAGTGAGTGTTGGCTCTGCCTGGCCGGCCGGACGGCACGGTGCGTGCACAGCGCGGGCGCGGCCGCGAGAAACCCTCGCGCGAAACCAAACACTGAAGGGGAACTGGGACACACAGATAAATAGACACAAATAAAAATATTCCCCATATATTTTCGCATATTTTCTGGGCTTCTGTCTTCCCCCCCACTTCCCATATTTTCCCATATTTTCCGGGGGATCGACGAATCATTGTGTCTGTGTGTTTTTTCCCCTCCTGAGAAACCCTCGCGCGAAACCAAACACTGAAAACCCGCGCGCGAGGTACATCTGAGAAGAAACCCGGAGCAGCCTGAACGCAGCAGCCTCTTCGACGGCTGCAGGAAAGCCACCGCGCAGCGCGCGGAGAGCGAAGAAACCCAGGACACCCCGACGAGAAGCGTTCGGCTTCTCGGTGCGCGCCCCCACCTCGCCATCTCGCTCGGACGTCCCTTCCCCGTGCAAATGTTCGACTTCGTGAGGGCATGTTTTTCGCCAAATGATCAAAAATGCCCCTCAATTTGGGGGGCGGAAAGATACGGATACGTGTTGTCCCCGGACCTCTCTTGGGGTGCGTTCTGGCCAGAATTTCGAGGCGAATCCAGCGGTGACAACGAGGATTCCCCAGGAGGGCCAGGAAAAGGCCGAAAGCGAAGGGGGACAACACGTACCCGTATCTTTCTCCCCCGATCAGTGGTCCACGCCGCCGAGAAAAAATGCACGCGCCCGAGCGACGCCCGGCCACTGTAACATCGAGCCCCATTCGAGGCGCCTCCTCGGGGAAGGGCGGCGCCGGCGCCCCCGCGGGGAAGGCGGCTGCGGGCGCCGGCTGGGGGCCGCCGCACTCCTCCTCCGCGGGCGGGGGGCGCTTCTGCACGACGCCCAGCTTGCGGTCGAAGAGGGAGGCGACGGGCTGCGTGCTCGCGCTGGGCTCGCAGCCCGCACCTGCCTCGTCGTGCTGCGCCGTGCTCGCCCGCAGCTCGCGCCTGCGCAGGAGAGCCACGTTCCGCGCCAGCGACATGCCGCCCTTGATGGGCCTGTCTTGCACCACCGCCACCACAAGGTGGAGAGGGAGGGGGTCCTCCTCCTCCTCCTCCTCCTCCTCCTCCTCCTCCTCCACCTCCACCTCCACCTCCTCCTCCTCCTCCTCCTCCACCTCCTCCTCCTTCTCCTCCTCCTATTCGTCCTCCTCGTCCTCGTCCTTGCACCTCCTTTCTCTCCAACTTATGGTGGTGGTGGTGGAAAACAGGCCCATGAGCCCTCGGTTGAGCAAGCCGGGAGGGGGCGCCGCCTCGAGCCCGCGGGGCTGCGCAGAGGAGAAGCCCCGCCGCCTTCCAGAGGAAGACCTGCCCCCTGTCCGGGAGCACGCCTCTTGTGCACACCATCCCCGCAGACAGTTGGCGGCGCGCACAAGGGGTTGGAGGGAGGGGGGAGGGCTTCTTAGAAGGAGGCTGCTTCTTAGAAGGCGCCGGCCTCACACCCATAGATAAGGCCCGCGCCTTCTAAAAAGCAGGGGTGCTTCTAAGAAGCCCTCCCCCGTCCCCTCACCCCCCTCTGCGCATGGCTGAAACAGACTGGGCTGGCACAAGACCGTGGAGAGGAGGCTGTGAACAAAATGAACCGGGAGCCCGACGAATCCGGAGAACCCGTGGACGGGAACCCAGAACGAGGCGCGGGAACCTGAGGAACCCGGGAACCCGGGGAACCTCTGAGCAACGGGCAACGTAACACGAGTAGGCACAAAAAACTTCAACCAAGTTAGAACCCCTTTGGCAAGCCAGATTGGGGAAAAAACAGCATCCCCTGGGGATGCGATGTTTAAACACCACTCCAACGAGCAAACTCTAACAGACACAAGATGCGCGCGCGCGGGCGGTGGTAAATCCAAGACAGTCGAAGAGAGCGCCACGACTGCCCAGGGAAGCCCCGCAACGATCCAAGATGGTTTCAAGATGGCCCACGAGGGCCCCAAGACACCCGAAAAGAGCCTCCAGAGGATCGCCGAAAGGAGCCCAAGAGGCCGAAATCGTCCCACTCCATCGGGAAAACGTACATACTCAGCACATTCGAATTCTATGTTTTGACAGCGAACACGACGGCCCAACTGGCCCCCAAGATTGCCCCAAGACGGCCAATGATGCCTCCAAGAAGGCCCCAAGACGGCCCAAGAGGGCCCAAACACAGCCCAAGGGGCCCCCCAAGACGGCCCAAGATAGCCCCTGGAGGGCTCAAAGAGGCCCCAAGAAAGCCCAAGAGGGGGAATACGAACTGACATTTCGAGCCTTTCAAACCAAGATGTCCTCTCGAGCCCCCCAAAGGGCACCCGAGGCCCCTCCAAGGGGCCCCAAGAGGCCTCCAAGACCCCCCCAAGAAGCCCCCAAGAAGCCACAGAAAAAAACATATGCCCCCAAGAGTTCTCCAAGAGGGCCCAGACAGGCATCACAAGATACCCTCAGGTGTATCCAGGAGTCCCCTGACCCAAGATATAACTTCCACCATCGTCTCACACACTCACTCCTTATGGGGATCGGCGGAATGGCGCAAGCCACGTGGATCGTGAGGAAATATGGAGCAGGAGCCTTTTGTCGTCGTGGCTGGGCCTCCGCCAACTTGACTGACTTGCGAGGAAGTCTCGAGCGAGAGCGCCGTTCCTGAGTTCGGGGGCCTCCCTGGCCAGGGTGTCTCGAAGTAAATTGTGAGGAAGTTTCGAGCGGGAGCCGATGTCGACGTAGCCGGGCCTCCAAGGGCACACATTTACACTCAAACCAACGCTCGCGCGGGAGCCTCGTTTTCAAAGGAAATGTAGCCAGCGTCGAGCCGAGAGCGCGCGGAACCGTTTCCGGAGATCAACAATAACTATTCTCTAGAAGTGAATCTTGAACAACAACAACAAACATTTTCAGACTGGTCGCCCTTATCTGCTCGAGTGTCCAATAACGCGTATTTCCCAAACCCTCGACACCCGCCCTCCTCGTCTTCGATCGAAACACTTTTGGGGGGTATACATTTCTTCCCTGCAGGCCGGGCCCCGGCAAGCGGCGGGGCGGCCGCAGACCATCGGCCTGGCCAGCGGCAGCGCTGATCGGCGGGGCGGCCGCGGACCGTCGACCCGACCCCAAGAGGGACGGACAGAGGACCGACCACGACGACGACGACGACGACGGCGACGACGACGGCGAAGACGACGACGACGGCGACGACGACGACGAGCGAAAGCGAGAGCGAGAGAGAACGACAGCAGGGCCACGAAGGACACGAAGTAGGCCACAAAGGGCGACAGCGGGGACACGAAGGAAATGCGTATATGGGGCCACGAAGAGCGCGAACGAGCGGGGGCCACGAAGGGCAGATAATGTGGGGCCACAGAAGGCAACGATGGGGCCACTGAGGGTGCAACTGGGCCACGTAGGACAGTGAGGGGGCCACAAACGGCGACAGCGGGGCCACGAATGGCATGCACATGGGGCCACAACGGGCGCGAACGAGAGGGGGCCACGAAGGGCATGTGTATCTTGGGCCGCGGAGGGCAAGGAAGGGGCCACTGAGGGCGGCCACGAAGGGCACCGAGGGGGCCACGAAGGGCGACAGCGGGGCCACGAAGGGCATGCATATGGGGCCACCACGGGCGCGAACGAGCGGGGGCCACGAAGGGCATGCATATATGAGGCCACGAAGGGCAGCGAGGGGGCCACGAAGGGCTGCAACGGGGCCACGAAACAAAGCGAGGGGGTCACGAAGGGCTGCAACGGGGCCACGAAACAAAGCGAGGGGGTCACGAAGGCTGCAACGGGGCCACGAAGGGCAGCGAGGAGGCCACGAAGGGCTGCAACGGGGCCACGAAGGGCAGCGAGAGGGCCACGAAGGGCTGCAATGGGGCCACGAACAAAGCGAGATTCCGATTCCTAGGTAATCTGTGAGGGAGGCCAAAGCGTGAGCGCGACTCCTGGGTGCCTGGGTGTCGGGAGCGCGGCGCTTGAGTAAATTGCAAGAAATTCCAACGCAAGGGAGCTATTCGTTAGTAAATTGCAAGCAAGTCTCCAGCGAGAGCGGGACTCCAGAACGCCGGGAGAGCGATTCTTGAATAAATTGTAAGGAAGTCCCAAGCGAGAGCGCGATTCCTGAATAAAATGCGAGGAAGTCT
Organism: Prorocentrum cordatum; assembly: GCA_963575745.1. Taxonomy (NCBI): domain Eukaryota; class Dinophyceae; order Prorocentrales; family Prorocentraceae; genus Prorocentrum; species Prorocentrum cordatum. The sequence continues at coordinate 110,850 of CAUYUJ010004258.1, forward strand.
CGGGCGGGAGCGGTGGTCCTGACTGAATTGTGAAGAAGTCTCAGGCGGGAGCCGTTGTTGTTGTAACCCGGGGGCCGGGGGCACAGTTTGAGCATCAAGACTTTCCCTGTCAAAAACCAGGGTGCGAACGTCGAGGGGCACACTTTGATCGAGAAAAAAGTATGCACCGGTGGGGGGGGATCAACAATAATTATCATTCAGACATGAGGATTCAGCAGCAACAACAACAGCGGCAGCAACAACAACTGCAACAGAAACACGAACAACACCAACAACACCAACAACAACAGCAACAACAACATCAACAATCACGCTAAGATTGTTCGCGCTTACCTGCACGCGTGCCATTCAAAATGTATATATCAGCAAAAACAGATACCCGACCTTTTCGTGTTCGATCGTGCCCCCCTTGGGGTACATCTTCCGCATCTGCCGCGTAAAATTAGGGCAGCCCCTAAGGCAGGGAAGGAGGGGACGGATGGAAAGGGTAGGGGGAAGGATGGAGCGCGAAATTGACTACCTACCAGACCACCCCAACCCAACCCGAAGACCCGAATTTCGGGTTGGGGGGGGTACGGGTTCCATATGTGTTTTCTCGATGTTCCCCGACCCCCCCCCACTGGAAATGGAGGTCAATTTGAGGCCTTCGGGTTGGGTTGGGGTGGTTTGGTGGGTGGTGAGAAATTAGCAGGAGAGGGGCTCGGAGCAGAAAGCACGTGGCAAAACCAGACGGGCCGACCTTAACGGGCGGGCTTGGAGGGAAGGCCCACGCGGCCAGGTCGAGCAGGCGCGTTGCTGAAGCGTGGGTACTGTGTGCATCGCGAGGAGGTCTCGAGCGATGGCGCGATTCCCAAGTGAATCGCGAAAGAAACCAGGGCGAGAGCGCGATTCCTGAGCGTCGAGAGCGTGGCATTTGAATACGCTGTGAGGAAGTCCCACGCGAGTGCGCGACTCCTGAGTGTGAGGGCGCGGCGTCTGAATGAATTGCGAGGAAGTCCCACGCGAGAGCGCGATTCCTGCATACATTGTGACGAAGTTCAACGCGAGAGCATGATCTTGAAACAAATTGTGAAGAAGTATCTGGCGGGAGCCGTTGTTGTTGTGTCTCGATGGTAAGGGGGCCAGTTTCACCCTCAAGTCTTCCCTTGATCAAAAGCAAGGGGCGAGGCCTGGGATGGGGCATTTCAATGGGGAAAATATACTCTGCGCTGCGGGGAGGGATCAAACATGAAAGTTCAACCACAACAACAGCAGCAGCATCAGCAGCAGCAACAACAACTACAGCAACAACAACAATAATACTACGACTGTTTGCTCCTACCCGCACCCGTGCCACTCAACACTTATATCCTAAACCCTCGGCTGAGGCGTGAGTCCTGCATGCATCACGAGGAAATCTCGAACGACAGCGCGATTCCCGAGCAAATCGTGAGAAAGGCCAGAGCGAGAGCGTCTCTGTGGATGACAGTCAAGAGGATGCGGCTGCAGCCAGTGTTGCAGGCGCCCAGGTCCTGCCAAGAAGCATGGTGGTCGCTGCTGCCGCTTCCTCGTGGGGTGCAGCTTCTCGTGCTGATTGGGACATCGCCGTCGATGTTGTTGTAAAATCCTCGTCCTCCTCCTTTGCTCTCCGGGCGCTGGGGGGGAATGCGTTGAGGTGGATGTGATCGGTCTGGTGGTGCTGGTCGGATGTTAGACTGTCGAGTTGGCGAGCACTGAAGGTCGATCGGTGGAGGCGTAGCTGGAAAACTGGATTCTGGAAATTGCATGTCGGCATGCTGCGATGGAGACTGGATGTCGGAATGTTTTAACCGGTGAGCGCAGGAGGTGGAAAGGTGGAGGTGTAGGTGGAACGTCGGATGTTGAAGAGTGGAGGTCAGAGTGTTGATCTGATGCAGGCTCGAGGTCGATCGGTGGACGCGCAAAGTCTGCTGCTTGAGAGTGGAGGTCGGAGTTCTGCGCTGCTGGTGGCTGGAGGTTCACTGGTTGTGGTGGGAGTGAAGAACCAAGGACGAAGAACTGAGGTCGGAATACTGGGTTGGTGGACGCTGGAGGTCGAAAGGAAAGGGTGGAGGTGGATAGGTGGCTGATGGAGGCCGAGGGTCGATAGATGGAGGTGGTGGAAGCTGGAGGTCGATAGGTGGAGGTGCAGCAGAGAGGAGGTCGGAGTGCTGCGCTGCTGAAGGCTGGGGGTCCACCGGCTGTGGTGGAGGTGAAAACTCGAATACCCAAGAACTGAGGTCGGCATACTGGGTTGGTGGACGCTGGAGGTCGCAAGGTAAGGGTGGAGGTGGATTGCTGGCCGCTGGAGGCTGAGGGTCGATAGGTGGAGGTGGTGGAAGCTGGAGGTCGATAGGTGGAGGTGCCAAGTCTGCTGCTAGAGGGTGGAGGTCGGAGTGCTGCGCTGCTGGAGGCTGGAGGTCCACTGGCTTTGGTGGAGGGGAAAACTCGAATGCCGAAGAACTGAGGTCGGAATACTGAGTTGGTGGACGATGGAGGTCGAAAGGGAAGGGTGGAGGTGGATTGGTGGCTGCTGGGGGCTGAAGGTCAATAGGTGGAGGTGGTGGAAGCTGGAGGTCGATAGGTGGAGGTGCAACGTCCGCTGCTTGAAGGTGGAGGTCGGAAGCCTACGCTGCTGGAGGCTGGGGTTCCACCGGCTGTGGTGGAGGTGAAAACTCGAATGCCCAAAAACTGAAGTCGGAATACTGGTTTTGGTGGACGCTGGAGGTCGATAGGTGGCTGCTGGAGGTCGATAGGTGGAGGTGGAGGTGGAGGTGGATAGGTGGCTGCTGGAGGCGAAGGGTCGATAGGTGGCGGTGGTGGAAGCTGGAGGTCGATAGGTGGAGGTGCAAAATCCGGTGCTTGAGCGTGGAGGTCGGAGTGCTGCGTTGCTGGAGGCTGGGGGTCCACTGGCTGTGGTGGAGGTGAAAACTCGAATGCCGAAAAACTGAGGTCGGAATATACTGGGTTGGTGGACGCGGAAGTCGAAAAGGTAGAAGTGGAGGTGGATAGGTGGCTGTCGGAAGCTGGAGGTCGATTGGTGGAGGTGGTGGATCTGGAGGTCGATAGGTGGAGTTGCAGAGTCTGCTGCTTGAGAGTGGAGGTCAGAGCGCTGTGCTGCTGACGGCTGGAGGTCGGCTGGTAATAGTGGAAAGAGAGCTCGGAAGTCGAATGCCGAAAAACTGAAGTCGGAGTACTGAACTGGTGGATGCTGGAGTTCGGAGTGTCGAAGTGGAGGCGAAAAGTGGTATGTTGGAGGCTGGAGGTCGATGGGTGGAGGTAGAAGTGAAAGGTTTGATGCTAGAGGTAAGTGGTCGGAATGCTGACCCAAAGTCGAAGAGGTCGAAATCGGCGTAGCCTGTGCGCGATGATGACCTGATCGGTGTAGCTCGGCACGTCCGCGCAGAACCTTGGAGCCAGCACTTGTCGTCGGAAACTGTGCACACGTAGGTGAAACGAAAAATCGACCGTCAACGATAAGGGAACAAATTGTTGAGCAAAGTGGGAATAAATCCGCTGTGCGCTGCTCGAGGATAGCTTTGCCCATGCTCGCGCGCGCAATAATATCCAAAACTGGGATGTAGGTAACTCGAGACGCTCGGACTGGAAGCCTGGAGCCGGAAAATGGGGGCTGGGCACGAGAGATCTGCTAGAGCGAACTGCTATTGAAGATTCGGGCCGGACGGCTGAATCTGACCATACAAACGGGCGCTCGTATTCCGTAACGGCGGAGGTGCCGGTGGCTTTGCCCGTAATCCCCGCGCCCCCAAAGCCAAAATACAGAGTTCGTGTAAACGTGGCTCGGGCACTGTCGGTGGTTGCAAGTGCCCGCCGTAGGCCCTAGGCGGACCCTTTGGACTGCCCTTTTCCGCCGCCTTTCAGATTCCTCGAAGCACGCTCGACGATCCCGTCGCACGTCTTCGCCAGCTCAATTCATTTCTCGTTGTTGCGTAATTCCTCCCATTCAGCCCAATCTCCCGTAGCCCATGTGCGTATGACCGCGCCCCCGTCGATCGTCACGCTCAGGGCCAAGTGCCCGCCGACTGTGACTGTATATGGCTGTTCCGTCACCAGCGCGGATGGGACGTTCGAGGCCCATGGTGTTCTTCAGCAGATACTTCGCGCCAGAACAGTAGTTGCGTGCTGCCCAAACTAAAGGCGGGCGGTCGCTCGTAGCCAAAATCTGTTGTCCCTTCCTGCTGATCTTGGCACCCCGAAGCTGTCCAACCACAAGGTTTCGATCGTCAGTTCAAGAACTCCATGAACAGCATATTGTTGAACTCCACCTTGCTGTAGGTGTTTGTTGGCACTGGCGCGCCCAGACGTTGAACTTCTTGTTGGATCCAACGGCTTGCGGCCTCTATGGTGACGAAATCGCCAAGGTTACCGATGACGGCCGTAATGCTCCTTTTGTCTGAGATGTCGTTGGTGCCGTGGGTGTCAGGGATTTGTGGATGTTCTAGTGTAGCTCGCTGCTGCTTCATCACCTGGACGTCCATCTCTAGCTGCAGTAGTTTGGCGTTGGTCGTAGATTCCACTGTCGCTGCAGATGTTGCTGATGTCGGTCGGGATGATGTTTCCAAAGCCGTTACGCGATTGGTGATGTCGTCGATGTCTTTCCGTAGAAGGGCCATTGCGGTGTCCAGGTCCCTCCGCGAGAATACCGTGTGCCTTGATAGCCGTGATGCCGTTCCGCAGTGGTTCCAATTTCTCGTTGATTATAGTTCTGAGCGTCTCGGCAGTGAGGGCTGCTCGAGGAGTCGTGTTTGGTGTTCTCCCTGTTGTTGCTCTTGCCTGCTTCATCCAGTAGCTGTTCGAACAATGTCTGACATGAACGTGCATCTGCTGCGTTGATCTTCAGTGGTGAGCTGCCAGTGCGAGCCATCTTCTCTGCTGGTTTGAGTGCCGAGCGCAGTGGTTCAGAAGAAAGCACGTGCTTCTCTGGCATGGCGGCGAAAGAACTCGAAATGTGATTGGGAGAAACAGGTGTACTGCCTGCGGAAATGCACCCCTGCATGCGGACCTTGACCCAAAAGGGAAAGACAAGGGAGGGAGGAGGGAAGTGACGAAAGGGAGGAGGGAAGTGGCAAAAGGGAAAGAGAAGGGTTTAGAGAGAGATTCGCCTCCAGGAAGGTTAGGGGCAGAGAGAAAAACGGCAAAACCAAACGGGCGGGTCGGACGGGCGGACCCTAACGGGCGGGTCTGGCGGGCGGGCCCAGGCGGCCAGGTCGACCGGGCGGGTCGCTGAAGCGTCAGTCTTGCATGAATCGCGAAGAAAACTTGAGCGATCACTCGGCTTCCCAATTAAATCATGAAGAAATCAGTGGCGAGGGCGTGATCGAAGGCGAGAGTTCCAATACAATGCGCAATGTAGTACAACGCAAAGAGATAACAGGCCAGGGCCGGTGTTGTTGCAAACCGCGGGGCCAAAGACACAGTCTGAAGCCGAAAATTGCCCGATGGAAAAAACAAATACGAGCCCAGGGAGGGGAACTTCACTTGAAACCAACAAAATGGACACTGGAGGAGAATGATAATGAAAACTACTATCCAGAAGTGGGACCTCCATACAAACAACAACAACAATCATCAGTTTAAGACTGCTCGCTCTTTTCTGCTCGAGTGCCATTCAACGTGTATTGCCCAAGCCCTCGATACCCGCCCTCTTCGTCTCCGATCGTGTCCCTCTTGGGGGGTATATGGGTACATTGTTCTTCCCAGGCCGGGACCCGGCAAGCGGCGGGGCGGCCGCGGACCGTCAGCCTGGCCAGCGGCAGCGCTGACCGGCGGCAACCCGACCCCAACAGGGACGGACAGGGGACCGACCACGACCACGACGACGACGACGACGACGACGACGACGACAGCGACGGCGACGGCGACGGCGACGAGCAGGAACCTCACAAGCGGGTCGGGCGGGCGGGGCATTAAAGAGGGCAAAAAGGCAAGCCCTAACCGGCGGGCGAACCCCAAGGACCGGGTCGGCTGGGACAGTCAAGCGAGGGGATGGAGTCACAAGCAGGCGAACAGGCGAACTCTAACGGGCGGGTCGGGTGGGCAGACGCTGAAAGGCGCATCGGGCGGGCGGGCCCCAACGGGCAGGTCGGGCGGGCAGGGCGCTGAAGCGAACTTCGTGGATGTCGAGAAGCCTCAGGCGAGAGCACGAGTCATGAGTCCATTGCGAGGAAATCTCGTGCGAGAGCGAAACTCCTGGGCGTCGAGAACGCAGCGCCTTAGTCAATGGTACGGAAGCACGAGGCAAGAGTGCGATCCTTGCGTCTGCCGTGAAGAACTCTCGAGCGACAGCGAGTGTTGAGAGAATCGCAAGGAAATATCAGGCGGGAGTCGTTGATGTTGCAGGCCAGGGGCTTACAACACAGTTTTGCAAAGCAGACATTCCCTGATACCAAAAAACACTGTGTGAGCCCTGGGGGGCACTTCAGTTGAAAAATACAATGGGCGCTGGAGGAGAGGGGCTGTAAATATTTAGTTGTCGCAAATATACACTCAAGCACCTCACCACCGTGTGATCCAGGAGGCGGATTCGACTTTTATTTGGTTCCACCTCTCCCTGGCACCCGCCCGCTAAGTCTATGAAGGCACACTTTGGGGGGATCGTATGTTTTCCATTCCAGGGTGGTTTCTGAGTATTCCGTTGAGAAATACCAGGCGAGAGCGCGATCCCAGAGTAAACTGCGAGGAAGTCTTGAACAGATAAATTGCGAGAAAATCTCAGGCGGGAGCCATTACTGTTGTAGCCGCGCCGTTCAGCGCACAGCGTGTGAGTTCCAAATAAGTTGTGACGGCGTCCCAGGCGAGAGCACGTTCCATGCGTAAATCGTTAGACGTATCGGGCGGGAGCGATGTCCTGAATACACTGCAAGGACGTCTCGGGCGCAAGCCGTTGTTGTTTCAGCCGGGCCGTCAGGCTTGTAAGCACATGGTAAAGAAGCTCCAGGCGAGAGCGCAACTCCTGAAGAAATTGCGAGGTGGTCTCGAGCGGGGGAGGGGGACCTGGACAAATTGCGAGGACATCTCAGGCGAAAGCCGTCGTTGCTGTAACCAGGCCTTCAACAACATAGACATGTCGACGGAAACTCGCGCTCGAGCGTGAGCCTCGCTTCCAAAGAAAACGTAGCCCGCGCTCGAAAAAGACGGCTCCGTCAATCCCACGACGACCCACAATATATATATATATATGATCAGGATATAACGTTCGGAAACATGTGGATGAGAGACTCCTCCACTATAGTAGCAAGGCGCGCAACTTCGAAACCTCGCTGGCGTTCAGGGGCCCAGAAAGCAATGGATCGGAACGTCGCGGCGACGACGTACGAAGACATCAACGACAACGGACGACGACGCACGACGACGACGACGACGGCGGACGACAATGGACGACGACGGACGACGACGACGACGACATCGACGACGACGACGACGACGACGACGACGACGACGACGACGACGGACGACGGACGGACGACGGGCCACGACGGGCGACGGACTGCAAGCGACGGACGACGGACGGCGAACGGCGGCCGCTAGACTGCGAACGGCGGACGCCCGACGAGCGACGACGGGCGCCGGGCAGCGGCGAGGGCGGCCGGCCATGCGCAGCATCTGGATCGGCACGTCGCCCTGCAGGCCGTCGAGCGCGTTCGGCACCTGCAGCAGGCCGAAGAGCGAGGCCACGTCCTCCTCGGTCGGGGCACGGGGCGGCGGCGGCAGCGGGCCACATGGTGACGAACGAGCAACACACACCCATACCCATAGGGGGGTCGTTGAGAGGAGGACTGGCTATGGGTATGGGTGCGGGTTGTCGGACCTTGGGGAATGCTCCCGTTCGAGCGGGGACCCCCACCCGACAACACGCACCCATAGCCCTCTCCGACTCCCCTATGGGTATGGGTGTGTGTTGTTGGTTCGTCACATGGGGAGGGCAGGGCGCACACCGAGGGCGGGCAAGACTTACATCCATATCCAGTGCGCCTTGAACTTTTAAACAATTTTGGAAGAAGCGCCTCGAGGCCGAGGCGCACTGGACATGGATAACAACCTAGCCTCTGCGGTAGGCAAATTCATCCATGTACAGTGTGCCTCGGGTGTCTGGGGGAGGGAGCCCGGAACTCCATACTGCAGTGGATATGGACAGACGTATTGCCCGCAACCGAGGGCGAGGAGCGGAGGATCCGGGAGAGCGCCTGCTGCCGACTGCAAGGAAAGATCGAAAACCGCGTCGTCTAGAAGGCAGCACGCTAGCTAAAAAGCGGGAACATACGCACATGGACAAAAAAATTGGGAAATTGACAACGTACGACCTTGCCATCCTAAAGCGAGAAATTGCGAAGAATGGAGAGAAAGTACTCATCCAATCGCGGGTCGCAAAAACAAGCGCATCCGATCCCAGGAGAGCCCAGCATCGCGTCGGTAGGGCGGGTCGGCGAGCGGCATGGATCGGGTCGGCGCAAATCGGCAGCCAAGTCGGGAGAAGTCGAATCGGCGGAAATCGGCAGGCTTGAAGGCCTCGGTTGATAAATCGGAGCCCAAATCGGAATCCGAAGCCGAATCGAATCGGAATGGGAATCCATCGACGTCGGATCGGATCGGATCGGAGGAGCCGAAATTGGCCCTGGATCCGCCCTCAAAACCGGGTCAGAACACGCTCTGGGCCAGGTCTGGGGGGGGTGGGCGGTTTCCCCCGGGGCTGTAGGCGACCCGAGGGGGAGGAGGAGGAGGAGGAGGAGGAGGAGGAGGAGGAGGAGGAGGGAGGAGGAGGAGGAGGAGGAGGAGGAGAGGAGGAGAGGAGGAGAAAAGAAGAGAAAGGAGGAGGGAGGAGGAGGGAGGAGGAGGAGGAGAGGAGGAGGAGGGGAGGAGGAGGAGGAGGGGAGGAAGAGGAGGAGGAGGCGGAGGGGAGGAAGAGGAGAGTGGAGATGGAGGAGGAGGAGGAGGAGGAGGGAGGAGAGAGGAGGAGGAGAGAGGAGGAGGAAGGAGGAGGAGGGGGAGGGGAAGGAGGAGGAGGAGGAGGAGGAGGAGGAGGAGGAGGAGATGGAGATGGAGATGGAGGAGGAGGAGGGAGGAGGAGGAGAAGGAGGAGGAGGAGAAATCCTCAAGGGGGGTGCCTTGTTTTAAGGCGTGTGGCGGAGGACAGCATCCGAAGGTCGCGAACAAAAACATAGCGGGCATACAGTCATCGGCCTGACCTAAAGAAATGTAAATAAGGAACGAAGCCCCTTGTTTTGCCAAGGAGTAACGCATCAGGAAAGATAAACAATACATAACGCATAAAGAACGATAAATACGACCGGGCTCCTCTTGAAAAGTAAGTGCCCCTTATTCAAGCCACTCGCTGTATCTTCTGCCCCGTGGTCCGCGAGGATCGACCTGGCCGGAGCAGTTGAGCAGGCGGCGGGGCAAGAAGACAAGGGTCGGGAGCTCCGTGCGGGATGCTTCGCGACATTGCGACTGCTTCACGCTGTCGGGCCTCGGGGAGGGCGGAGGGCAACCGGGCGGCGCACGCTCCGCTCCAGGCCCCCCGAGATGGGGGCCTCGGGGAGGACGGAGGGCCACCGCGTGGCGCACGCTGAGCTCGAGGCCCCCCGACGTGGGGCCTCGGGGAGGACGGGGGGCAACGCTCAGCTCGAGGCCCCCCGACGTGGGGCCTCGGGGAGGACGGGGGGCAACGCTCAGCTCGAGGACCCCCGACGTGGGGCCTCGGGGAGGACGGGGGGCCACCGCACGGCGCACGCTGAGCTCGAGGCCCCCCGACGTGGGTTGGGAACTCGAGGGGCGCGAGGCCCCAAGGCCCGACGGCACGGGTGGCGCTCCCCGCAGGAGGCGCCCGCGCCGATGCGGCCAGGCAGGCTCCGGCAACCCCAGCGGGGCCAGCACGTCGCCAGTGAGGGTCGCAGCGAGCCGTTCGTTGGGCACCCGAATTCTCTGGGATTGGCATTTTTTACACCCGTTCAAAACTATGTTTGTTCAAAACATCTTGCATTTGTTCAAAACTATGTTTGTTTTCCTTCACTCGTGCCTCCACGGAGCCCGCCGCCGCCCCCGCGCCACACTGCGCACCCTCCTCGGCAAGGCAGTCGCACTGGCTCCCTTGCGAGAAATTCTCTGGGATAGGCATGGTCTGGGTAGGGCCCAGCTTGATGCCCCCAAGTGTGGCCCAGGAAGACGAAGGCACCGATTGATCCAAATCAGCTCCTGCTTCCTGAGGGCACTGGACAAAACGTAGCTACACGTGGCAGATGGTGGCCCCGGAAAACTCGAGCTAAGTGCAACCTGTGGCAACTCCGGCGCGAAAACAGGAGGCCGAATCAAGAGTAATCCTTGGCAAACCCCTGCCCCGGCACCTCGGCGCTCTGATAGGCCAGGGTCTCCTGACCTATGGTGGTGCTTTGCCGTGCGAGGCGCCGACCACGCCCAGCAAACCACTGCAGCAGTACGTCCCGGCAACGAGGAGGAGGAGGAGGAGGAGGAGGAGGAGGAGAAAAGGAGGAGAGGGAGGAGGAGGAGGAG